>CM072511.1:155386550-155696550 GCA_036898135.1 Oncomelania hupensis
AAGCGGCGAGCGTGGAACATTCTGAAACAATAAAAACTAATTGTTTTTTTTCTTCTGAATCTCTCTTTTCCTTCTCCATCTTCTCCTCCTTCTTCTCTTCCTCCTCCTCCTCCTCATTATTATCATGATCATCATCATCATCGTCGTCGTCGTCGTCCTAGTCGTCGTGTCACGTCGTTGTCGAGGGTTGTCGATTCTATTGACCTGTTTCGAAAATCTATCGCTGAATACATTGAAACTGACAAACAAACAAACAACTCAACTCACGCGTATGTAGCGTATTAGAAGTGTACGAGTGGATTTTAAAGTGCGTAACAAATAAATAGTAGGCCTATGAAAGGAAAACAAAGTGTTTTGTTCGCGTCAAACAATCGATCCCATTTATTAAAAATCCATATTAATCATGCGGTTTTAGCTTGTTTTCATAATTATATGCACACATACCTATCTACTGTACATCGCCAAAAAATAAAAAAATGTTGTTGTATATCGATCATGAATAAATTCGTTGAACAAGACACAAGGTCATGAGGTGCAAGTATGCATTTTAGTAAAGCTATGCATGGGCAATAAATCCCAATCTTGCACCTATCTCTTCCCCACCACCAACCCATCTCCACACATTATAGAGGAGATCAGTGTGAATAGGCCAAAATAGAAGAAGAATTAGAAGGATGAGAAAGATAAGAGGAAGAACAAGTTGAACAGGAACAACTACACCACCACCAGTAGCAACAACAGCAACTGAAACATCATCATCATCAATAACAACAACAAGAAGTTAGTCATACCTTAAAATTTTAGATTGTACTATGAAACTTGTGTTTTCCAGTGGTTAACAGTTAATTTGATCGAACTTCATGTGGGTTTTCTTATACGTGAATCGCTAGCAAATAGGGTCTCCGTTCAACGTAAACAAAATTTAAACGACATAGATTTTAAATTTAGACTTCTGAAGATTGCTTTTTTTTTTTAAATTTTCGAGAGAGGAAAACTGCTTTAGAAACTAACGAAAAAGAAGACAGAGTTTGAAGAAATCTCACAACAACAAGAAGAAAATAAAAACATTTTACCTGAATCCTTGTGTGGGTGCTCGCTGTGAGAAAGAAAATCGCAAAAAGAAAGATTTGTATTATAAGACCCGACTAGTGAAGGCAGACGATCAATGATTTCAACACGGACACACCAACTGTTGTCAAATCCCTTCTCAGCCGTTCACTCGCATTGATTTAAAACTGAATGTGGAAACTTAGCATTGGAAAATCCGGACAATTTCAATCTATATTTATTTTGAGCGTGCATTTCGTAGGACATTCATATTTATTAAGTTATACAAGTCTAGATCGAGGGGATCAGAAGCTCGTTTCGTTTGCAATACGTAGGAGGGATTCCCGTTGACTGGATGAGTTTCACGAAAGTTTGATGTTTATGAATTCACTGAGTATATAGAATTTGGACTGAAGACGATGACAGATGGGCGTTCGTTATTGGAAGAAGAAGGAGGAGGATTCATTGGGCGTTGGACTAAGAAGAGGAAGGAAATGGAGGAGGAGGAGGCACGGGGGTGGGGAGTGAGTGGGGGATAGATGCCACAACGCCTAAGTTATATTGGAATCATAGAACCTAAGTAATAGAAAGTTAGTTCTCTGTTTTGCTGGCATCTTGCTGGCATTAGCGTGTCACATTACTGAGGCTTTAAAGACGACAATGACGAAAACAAGGAGGAAGAAAAAGAAGAATTAAAAGAAGAAGATGAAGAAGAAGAAGAAGAAGAAGAAGAAGAAGAAGAAGAAGAAGAAGAAGAAGAAGAAGAAGAAGAAGAAGAAGAAGAAGAAGAAGAAGAAGATGATGATGATGATGATGATGATGATGATGATGATGATGATGATTACGATGATGATGATGATGATGATGATGATGATGATGATGATGATGATGATGATGATGATGATGATGATGATGATGACTGCATGCATACATTTCTAAGGCTGTACCAACTGCATGACTAATAGTCAAAAAAAGAAGAAGAAAAGATGATTTAAAAAACAATAATGAGCAACAGAAAGAAAGAAAGACAGAAAGAAAGAAAGAAAGAAAGAAAGAAAGAAAGAAAGAAAGAAAGAAAGAAAGAAAGAAAAGGATCGGGGAGAGAAACTGTCATAAAAGATAAATAAAATGAAACAATTAATGAATGATGAATATGAAAGGGACAGGCGTAATATTTTAATACTTGATCTTCCAAAAGCATTAATAAAACAAACTAATATTGTACAATATCAGATAATATTGCAACATGGATTAATACATCACTGAGAAAACATACAAATAAAAAAAATATTATTATATTCAAAAGTTATATAAAAATGAATTAAATTTGCTTTGTAAGTACATGAAAGAAAATGGATTGGAATTATCCAAGGAAAAAAACTTACCTGATGATGTTTAACAAAGGTCAGAATCCTAAGTATTTACCAAAATTAGAATTGGAAGGAACTGAACTGAAATATAAATAACATATTAAATTCTTAGGAGTATATCTGAATTCAAAACTAAACTGGAGAACTCATATAGAATACCTAATTACCCAAGCAAGAAAACGAATAAATTTGTAAAAAAAAATATTAAGTTTTCAACCTTTGTGATGACATCTTGGAAAAGATACGCTTATCTTACAAGGGGAGTAAGACTTGTAGATAGATTGGGAATTGAGCTACCTCTATCAGACGTTCTTTACCAAAATTCCAAAGCGATGTGAGAGACTAAATCACGGTGCTTGGTCACATAAACATTTATATTTGTTCTCGGGTTTTATGGTATCATTGGCTCACTTTCAGAAATGCTTTTTACTAATCAAAGGACTAGTTTACTTCGTCTCAAGAGAAGAAGAGCTAGTGGACACACAACTATACAAATAGAATGACACCAGTCGTATGTATGTGATTTCACCTTTTATATGTTCAACACAAATTCTAACATGACCTTAATTAAATGTAAATTATTAACTATAACTGTTCAATGTGCTGGGCAATTTCTTTAGCAGTTCTTCTTCATCACTTGCTAAGCATTCCTATGTTTGGATGGTCTACTAGTGTTTTTACGATAATTGATTAACATCAGTTGCAGTGGAGAGGGACTTAGCTGCTCAGTTTCGATGAGTGCTTGAGTCAGGTGGTCACTCTGAGGGAGTATGGTCACTCTCAGGAGGATCAGTCGAGTCTGGTAACTGCGGGGTCGGACGTGGCGAGGTAGATTCTAGGTTGATCTCCTTCTTTTTCACGGGCTCAAGCGCCATGCTCCTTGGGGTCATGAGCAATCTTGCCACTGTAGATTGTTCTAACCTATAAAGAGAAAAGTGAAAGCCCCAGTTGAAAACCTGTCTTTCCTTTATAGGCATGACAGATTCACTGCGGCAACAGTACCCCCGTTGGAGTGCCGGGGGTTTCAGTATAAATAGTATCCCCACTTTCTGGAAATTTAGTGCTTTAAATTCCCACTGTCGCTGTCTTCCTCATTTGCTCTTTCCCATTCCTGCTCTGTCCTATCACTCTGCTATACTATCTTCTTCTTCGCTAGATCAATGACCTACCTTTTTTCTTGAAAACTCTTCCTGGACAAGACTCCTTGTTTGTGTATGAGGTCTGTTGGATCAGCTTGGGAGTATTAAACGCTTTCTGCCGGGTGGTCACTAGGGCTTCCTATGATGTTATTATTTAGCCATATAGGCATTTTATATGTATGTGTTTTGTTGATAATTTATAATGATGTTTGTATTCTATTTTGTTTTTGTAACCGGGGGTTCGAGTAGTTGGGGTAAAGCCTCAGCCGTCCCCTGCGTGGGATGTCTTTATTGTAAAGTGACTGGCCGGTGGAGGGCATTCAATTTTCCCACTAGGGTTGTTTCAGCAGATCTTTTATGCGGATCGGGGGTTGTCCGGTCCTGATTTGGCTCGGAAGAGTCCGCTGGACCTAAAGCAACAATCAATCAATCAATCAATCAATCAATCTCTAACCTGAGTTACCACATCTTTGTCATCAACATTTCTGATATTACAACCTTGGGGGGAATAATTCAAAAACTTTACGTCATTTAGCTATTTCACTGGTAAGATCTATACTGACATATGTACAATGAGTTTATTTTGCTGCTTCCACGACATACATTAATAAACTTCAAAGTTTAGATTGTAGAGCAATAAAATTGGCACTTGGAGTTCCAGTTAGTACAAATACAACTAAAAGCTATAAAGAAGCAGGAATCTTATCATTAAATGAACAGAGACAATTATCATGCTGCAAATATGTAATTCGAAGTTTATCAGTAAACAATTCAGTATCAGATGATATGTGCATTGACTCTACAGAATATACTCTACAGAATATACTCTACAGAATATACTAAACGCGCTGAAAAAATTCCTTTTTTCCAGCCAATTACGAATTTTGTAAACACAACAATGACTGAATGTAACATTAATATATTGAATATTCCGATTCAACTTCTAATACCTCAAATACCATATTGGGTATATTTATCTGCTAACTTTGACATAGAATATTCTAATATTACTAAAGGTGAAAAAAATCTTAATGTTCTAGTAAGTGAAATAAAATAACACTTAGCACAATATTATCCAAATCATCTAAAAATATTTACAGATGGGTCTGTAATTGAATCATCTAATAGTGGTGCAGGGTTTGTTATACCAGCTTTGAAAGTAGAAAATTTGTACTATATTGGAAAAGGATTTTCTATATTTTCTTTTGAATTCTAAATAATTCTAATTGAAATATGCCATATTAAGAGCATTACAATATATTCATGAAACATCACTGGATATGGTTAACTTGCTCATTTGTGTAGATTCAAAATCAGATTTTTGCAATCAATTCAAAACTGGAAAAATACTACTAGACCAGATCTAATATTTGAAATTAAGCATATAAAACATGAAATGATTTTTGTTGGATTCCGTCTCAATCTGGCTTGTACTGGAATGAACAGTCGGACAAACTAGCCAAAATTTTGAGCAAAAAATGCAAACTCGATATCAAATTGTAATATTACATTATCTAGCCATGAATTCGTTTCATTAGTAGAAAGACATTTTCCAAAAATCAGTAAACAAACATAACATTTTATCATGTAGTAGAAATATTTCAAAAATCATAATTATATGAAATGCCTTTAAATTCGTGGAGAACACAATACGTAAATGCTATTCATTGTATATGCCGCGGCAGCAAACAATGTCTGCACAACATTTACTATTTGAATGTACAACATTATTACCATTATACAAATCAAATAAATGTTTTGATAAATTAAACCGATTTTTATTTTTTTATTTTTATTTTTTTGGAGTAAATTTACGTCCCCGGACACATTAAGCGTATAGGGGACGGGTGAACCACCACTTTAAACCGATAGTATCACATAAGTGTATGATTGTATAAAATATGTGTGATATTAAACCGATAGTATCACACATATTTTATATAATCATACACTTATTGAAAAAATCGCTTACATTATCTTACAATACAATACAATACAATACAATATAACTTTATTGATCTCAAACTGAGAAATTCAATACATGGTCTACAATACAATCCAATCCGACATTTAAAAAAAAAAAAAAAAAAAATTTTTTTTTAGAGTACATGGGAAAGAACTAAGAAACGTTTTAGCACATTATGCATACATAATTATATAACACATCACATTCATTTCCTTACTCCTTATACGGCATATAGACTGGACATTACTTTCAAGTTCTTGCACAGCACACACTTACTATCACATTTATTCCAACATTGAACATGTCATTTCTTTAAGATACATAGACTAAATATTGCCTTTCGCACAGCACACTTACTATTACATTTATTCCAACATTAAACATGTCATTTTTCTAAGATACATAGACTAGATATTGCCTTTCTCACTGCATATTATTACAACGTTAATTCCAAACTATCTTCTCATCCTTCACACATACCCACTCATTCACACACGCACACCCCCACAGTAACTAGGAGCAAACATTATTAACTAGGATACAATCCAAATTTCACTTCAACATTGCATTTGAAAAATAAAATAATAAAACATATCTCACAATAAACACAATTGTACATAGATCATGAACACTCATTCCTACAATCTTGCTTGCGACATATTCATAACATGAATAGAATTGGGCACAAAACTCTTTCTTGCTCTCACTGTGGACAGTTTTGGCATTCGATGTCTGCGCCCTGACGGCATGAGTTCATAGTGTGTAGCCAGAACATGGCTCGGGTCACTCGCAATCTGATATGCCTTTCGCTCAGCCTGACGTTCGTACAACACACACAATTCATCCTGCCTTTCACCCGTCACTTTCGCACAGACGTGTACAATCCTGTTCAATACATTCTTGTGTTTCTCACTCAACCCTCCATACCAACACAGGAAGCCAAAGGTCACAACAGACTGAACAAAACATCTGTAAAAGTTGGTTAACACAGGACGACTGACATTGAGGGAGCGAAGCTTCTGAAGGCAATATATTCTGGATTGACATTTCTTATGTATGCTTGTTGTGTTGGAATTAAAATTGAGTTTACTGTCTACAATGGTGCCTAAGTATTTGTACTCATTGACTCTTTCCACCCTTTCTCCCCCTATCTCCAAGTCTGGTATGGCAACAGGGTTTCTTCTGAAATCTATTATCAGTTCTTTTGTCTTCTTTACATTCAGGTTGAGATAGTTATCAGTGCACCACGCGGTGAACTTAGAGACTTCTTCTACATAGACGGAGTGAGAATTTGAGAGATTTTGTAGAGCAGTGTCGTCAGAGTATTTGATGAAAGGGGTGTCGGTGGAGCCAGAGCAGTCGTTTGTGTAGAGTGTGAAGAGAACAGGGGAGAGAACAGTGCCTTGGGGAGAGCCAGTGGAGGTGGAACGGGAGGAAGAAAGACAGTGTTGAAAGCGGACAGACTGTGAACGGTTGACAAGAAAGTTGACAATCCAAAGAACCAGTCTCGGGCTGACATTCAGAGCCAGAAGTTTGCGAGCCATGAGGTGGGGTTGTATGGTGTTAAAAGCGGAAGAGAAGTCTATGAATAGAATCCTAACAAAAGAACCAGGTTGTTCAAGGTGGACGTAGGCATTGTTGAGGAGAGTGAGTGTTGCGTCATCGGTTGATCTATTGTGCTTGTATGCAAACTGAAGTGGGTCTAGGGACGTTTGTGTACTAAGGAGGAGAAACTTCAACACAATGCGTTCAAAACACTTCATCACTATACTAGTGAGGGCTATTGGTCTATAATCATTTAGTTCTGATGGGCTCCTGGACTTGGGAACTGGACATATAGTTGAATTTTTCCACACAGATGGAACAACAGAGGTTTTTAAAGACCAAGTGAACAACTTGCTAAAAACCTCACACAGCTGGGAAGCACAAGATTTTAACAATTTACCACCGACGTTGTCCGGGCCAAAAGCTTTGCGGGGGTTAACCTTACGAAGAAGGGACTCAACCTCGGCCGCCTGAATCTCACAGTCCAAGATGCCTAGGTTATCTCCCGCTACTTCCTCCACCCTCCCTTGCAGATCGGATACATACTGACATTAAAATAAAAATTGTTTTTGATCAAGTACATAAATATGTGTTTATGTTTATTCATTTGTGTGTGTGTGTGTGTGTGTTTGTGTGTGTGTTTGTGAAAGTCTAATATCATTTTATCAATGAAATTACTTTAAATAAAAAAGCTGATCAGATCTGACGTAAATTTCAAGGGAAATAATAATGCTGATAAGAAATTGAAGGAGTTGTTTCCCATGAACGAAGCAGACGGCATTTTGTGCTTGTTGCGCTGTTCAAAACAATCTAGAATTAATTCTATGACAATGAATGGACAGATAGAAGACTCAGAGAATGCAGAGCTGAATGCTTTAAAACCTGTCAATACTATGGATGACATGAAAATCGTCCATGCGGATATCCGAACGAATGTTTCTGCTGCTGTTTATCCAGGGAGGCAAAACTTCTATCCTTCTACTTCTAGTTCTAGTGAAGGTAGGCTAGACCATTTTTATATTGAATCAATCTAGTGCTAGACTGTATGGAACACAAAATATGATGTTTAATTCGTTTAATTCAAATTATTTACCAGGAATAGACGTATCTTATTCTTAAATGCCTTTTCATAACTCGCATTGTTAGTAAATTAATTTTTTTTCAACCAATCACACATTTTTGTGTTGGATTCCTAACCAAGACAAAAAAAACTCAAAATATAGTTTACAAAGCGCAAAGTGTTTTGGTTGTCATTTTGGATGGATATATTTATCATTTCACACAATAAGAGTTATTCTCCATTTCACCTCTATTTTACAATAGGACCCAGGGAGACAGAACAGAATAACAACAGGCTGAGCTCTCATTATCAGTCTAACTGATAGATAGGTCTAGGGATGATGATAACAGATTATAATGACGATGTTACTGCTGTTAATGACTCTTGTTGTTGTTGTTGTTGCTGCTGCTGCTGCTGCTGATGATGATGATGATAATGATGATGACAACGACCTCCACGATGGTAATTGTGGGAAAATGTCAACAGGTCTAGGAAGTGAGAGTATGCACAGTGCAATGGTGGACCATGCTATTCAACGAATTCAGTGCAACCTTCCCTCTGAGGTTACCCGAGTAACGTCACTACAAAAAGATCAAAAGTCTCAGATAGTGCAGCTCCGTCACCAGCTGCAGAATTTAGAGGTAGGATTGCTGAATTTCTGGTACAAAATACAGTGTTCCTTTTTGTGTAGAACGTCTATGAGCAGCTGGCCTCTTGCATGAAAAAAAAAACAAAAAAAAACACCCACAATGGTTTCAAAGAGACAACCGACACATTTTATATTTTACATACCTAAAATGTCCATCATGCGATGGCGCACGGTTGCTGACCTTTGTTAGGTCTAGCAGACGATACAGCAGTGAAGAGCATTCGGTTCACTGCGATAGACATGATTATTTGAAACGCTTCGCATATCGGCGCACTAGATTGACATGTTATGCACTATTCTCAATTTCTAAGCGTCATTGGCGCAATGCGCAATCCAAAAATAAACACTGAATATGGTTTCGTAGATGGGGGGTTATGGTCTTAGCAATGATGGTAGCAGAAGTGGTGATGAAAACGGTGGTGGGTCAAGCCTATGGTATGGATAGTATTGATACAGATAATATTTGTGCAGATCATGGCCATTGTGATTGCAATGATGATGGTTGTAGTGTTTGGTGGTAATGGTGGTGGTGGTGGTTGAATGGTGCGCTTTTGCCAATTGTGATTAAGCCTTTTCATGTATAGCAAACCTAATTAAAACCAGTGCTTTGAAATGAGGATGCAAAATAATGCTATTTAGTCTTTTTTATGTTGCAGGAACAGAAACGGAAAGGTAAAATAATTCATTAAGAGTAGACTTGTTTGAACGTCTCTTTGTTTGTCCAGTAATATCATATCCATGGTTGCGCCTATACATTCGAGACGTCTGTAGGCTTAATGACAGTTTTACAAATTACAAAAATGTTTTAAGCGGTTTTGGAATCACCAATAGACCTCCTGTAATGCATTCCAGCTGTGCAGAAGACTCAACAGACAAAGCAAGAAGTGGACAGGGTGATACGAAGACATTACCTCACACAAGAAGACATTACCAAAACCAACAATCGCTGTGTCCAGTTTAGAGAAGGTACAGTATGCTTCACCTCGCCACACTTATTACAGTAACTACCGAAGATATCAAGTTGTGTAGTAGGGTAGTATCAAGTGTGTGTGTGTGTGTGTGTGTGTGTGTGTGTGTGTGTGTGTGTGTGTGTGTGTGTGTGTGTTTTCAATATGCCAAATAACAGAACGAAACAGAACGATACAAAATGTAATGATTAGTAATCTTGTGTTATCCGTCCTTACATTATTGGTTGGCTGTGTTCAGGTGCATGGTCCGTTGGTCGGTCAGTCGGTTGGTTGGCATGAGTAATCTTGCTGCTGCGGCTGCTGCAAATGTTGTTGTTGTTCTTCTTCTTCCTTCCTATTCTTTATGTAATTCTTCCTTTCACCACCATCATTATCTTTATCATCAGCAGCATCATCATCGTCATTATTATTATCGTCATCACCATCGTCATCATCGTCATCATCATTTTTAACATCATCAACCTCCCCCTCATCATCATCACCAGCATGCAGCAGAAGCCCCTTATTTTAACTCATGCACATGACCTTCACCCCCTACCCCCCACCCCCCACACCACCCAAGAAAAAGTTAAGAAATCCATATTTTTGCAAATCTGCGCGAGACGAGTCCTAAATAGTCCAAAAAATGATATCGAAAAAAAAAATTTGTCTGTCTGCCCACCGTCCGCCGTCTGTGCAAAGACAACAAAATTTACAATTTTTCCCAAAATTTAACTTTTTTCATAGGTTATTTTGAAGTTATGATTCTTTGAAACATGATAGATATCAATGAGACACACATACTATACAAATTTGACCTCACTCCAAGGTCAAAGTCAACTAGAACTATCCAAAGTCGGTTTGTATAGATATTTTGAAGTGATCTTGACCCTAAACTATGAGAGATATAAAGTCCAAATTTGTTGTATTTAGAGATGATAGATTGATCTTTCATATGTGTTCGTATTTGCGCTGATCTTGAAGGTCAAGGTCATTTTAGGCCTTGCAAAAACATACAAAATATAAGTCATCGTACAGTGGAATAGTCTAGATGGGTATATAACCCTTCGTACGCAACCACATTGGAATATTTGATCAGACATGCAGGAGAGGTCACGTGAGGGTCGAGGTCATCCAAGGTCAAAGTCACTGAATGTCAAGGCCATCCCAAGGTCATTGTTTGTTTGTGGGAATTACAACTTTTGCTGTAGTTTATTTCATAGTAAGCCTACATTGGTGTATTTGGGCCGGAGGTCAAGGTGATCTCAAGGTCAAGAGCATAGAAGGATCAAAGTCGGTATTACTTTGCATTTTAATGCCACAGTTTCATTTAGTTTGTTTTTCTGGGCACTCATTTCCATGTTAAATATTGCGAGTTCCATAAGAAACATGTGAGTCATCTGAGCTTTGCCCTTCTAGTTTTTTTTGTTTTTGTTTTGTTTTCCTTTCAGGCATTTTGTCATGTGTGAAGGAAAACCATGAGAAACGGCGTTGGTTGTCATCATTGACAATGGAATTGGAAACGACCAAAGGGCGAGTTTCTGACAAATTTAAGTAAAGATTAAAAAAAAAAATCAACTGTCAACTAGTGGATGGGCCTGTAGATTTGTATAACTTATTATTATCATAGTTAAATTCCCCAGTATTTACATTGCAATTTGAAGCATTTCGAGCATGCTCTTTGATTTGAGTGGCTGATCTAGTTACTGATTAGTTGTAGCCTTATATACCGCTAATATCCATGCTACTACAACAACAACAGCATAATAATAATAATAATAATAATAATAATAATAATAATAATAACAACAACAACAACAACAACAACAACAACAACAATAATAATAATAATAATAATAATAATAATAATAATAATAATAATAATAATAATAATAACAATAATAATAATAATAATAATAATAAAAATAATAATATGATGATGATGATGACGATGATGATGTTGTTGTTATAATGGTTATTATATATTATAAATAATAAATGAAAATGTCTATAGCGCAGCAGCACTTATTAATATAATTATATTAGTAAACAGTGCGCCAGTCATTCCCACATGCATAAACATCGGCAGATAATTTTATACAACATCCGAAACTCATCTGGAACCAGTGGCGTAGCTAGGGATCTGGGGGCCCCAGGGGCTTGGCCTCTTTGGGGGCCCCTTCATTTTGACATTCGACATCATGACATGAGATAATGTACTTAATAAATATATAAGTCTAAATTCACTAACTTATATAACAACGTAAATAGCAAGATTACATGGCGGTGGCGTAATATTTAATATTTAATGTAAAAAAAAAATCGCACACTCCTTTGGGGGCCCCCTCTAGTGGAGGCCCGGGGGGACTTTCGAATTTGAACCCCCCTCCCCCCTACTCCTCCCCTAGCTACGCCACTGTCTGGAACATATCTTACTACAACGTTTTAATCGTTTTTATATAGCGCTTTTCCAGCTCAAGAGCTGCACAAGGCGCTGGCGCAAACCGCCCGAGGCGCCCACTTGCAGCCATAATCCTGGGAGACCCATTATAGGACAGAAGGGACCTAGTGCACACTGGGTTTCCTTTGAGGATCCGGCATTCACCCGTTTAGGGCATGAGCGTCAGGATCTTAAAAGTCCGTGCCCTGAAATGCGTGCATGCACAGACTAGCCCTCGGTGTATACTCTCTTCAAATAGCATGCTCAGTGCAGCCTATGTGTGACAGGACGCTGCAGAGGTATAAGGAGAAGTTGGAAGAATACATCACGACCATAGCAGCCAACGCCGCAGCACAGGCTGATATTGCTGTTATAGAGGACAGGATCGCTCAACTCAGAAATAAAAGTATGAACTGCGTTTTTGTTTTACTGATATAATTATAATTACTAGGAATCAACTTATTAGAGTTTCTTGTGAGAATGTTGTGGTCGTAAAGTACTGTTGTTGCTAGTTATTGTTGTTGTTCTTCTTCATGATGATGTAGTTATGTGCCAGAGGAACATGCCCAATGGGTGGCGAAGTTGCGTAGTGGTTTGGGCATACGCTAGAAATGTTGGGTTGGTTAAGCAACGTCGAGCGGGGATAGTGCTTGGTTCGGTGACCCTCCTTGGAAGGCAACCCCCAAACGACACAAAGAATGACACAGCACATCCCAGTTGAACCGGGAAAGATACGGCAGCGATAGAGAGCAGATGGGTACCTCCCTCATTAAGCTGGTCCAGAGAAAAGGGAGATCCCCAACGCCTCTCTCCCCAACGACCGAAAATATAATATGTGAACACCGTTTACCAATACTAGGCTCTATGGTCTTCTCCTGGTCATTCCGCTATCCTGCTATTGCTTATGCTGTTACTGCTGCCGCTGGTGATGATTTGACTCATTTGATGATGATGGTGATGATGCTTTTGCTGCAGCTGCTTTTGGTGATGATGACGATTGATAATGATGATAAACCAACGACAATGATTGTTTCAAAGGAGAGAGCTTAGAGCAAGACGAAGAACGAAACGAGCGGATACGCAGTGGATCGTTGGAGACAGAGTTAAAAGGCACGATACAACACATCAACTCTCAGCTGAAAAATGTTACTACAGACGTGGACGTGTTCCTTGGCAAGGTGGAGTATGCACGTCAACGTTTTACCTATTATCAACTTTTTACCGGTGCAACCTGTAATTCAATAACACTTTTTTTTTGGTTTACATATGAACATCACAGCAATTTGAAAGAAATTCTTGTTTGCTGGTTTTGTCGACTCTTCTTGGTATTGTTGAAAAATCTGAATGCATCACTAAATTTACTCCTCATCCACGTTGTTGCTGTTAATGTTGTTATAAGTTGTTATTACATTTGAAAGGCGTGCCATTTTGTTTTTGTGTTAGGTGGACTCGATTCGTAAAAAACAAGACCAGGTCAAACAGGCTACGAACGTTCTCCAGGTAATCGCGTGTATGTCCTTAGGTTAGGAGTTACTGGTGTTAATTTTTCGCCATAACCACAACCACCACCACCATCACACCACCACCACCACCATCATCATCATCATCATCAGCAGCAGCAGCACCACCACCACCACCACCATTACCATCACGATGATGCTTTGTTTTGGGCAGAAGAGAAACGGGGCACAGCTAGTACGGCTGAAGAAGCTGGTCAAGGAACAACAGCTACGACAACGACAGTGGAACGACCAACGCCGTCAGCTGCAGCGAAGCGTCCTCTCGCTGAGTAACAAGCTACATGGTCAGCAGTAATATACTGACCATCGCTTACCACTAATCCACCCTTCCCATCCGCCTACACTCACACATCACCCGCACCTCCACTCACCCCAACAGTGGAATCTCTGCCTGCCACTCAACAACACTTTGGTAGGATCCCCCCCTTTTTTTTTTTAAAATGAGGTGTACATTTACATGTTTGTTACCTTTGTTAGTGAGTTAGTGAGTCAGTCATTGTTTATAGGATCCAGCAGACTGCAAAAGCTGTATCAGGACCACAACTTTGTTAAAAGAGGACTCGCCCCCGATCCGTATAAAAGATCTGCTGAAACAACCCTAATGGTAACACCGAGGGCACTCCACCAGCCAATCACTTTACAAAAATGGCATCCCATGCAGAGGACGCTGATGCTGTACTCTAATTTATTGAACCCCCGTTTGCAAAACAAAATAAAATATAAACATCGTTATAAAATATTAACAAAACACATACATATAAAATGCCCACATTGCTCAATAATAATACCATAGAAATACCTAATGACCATTTGGCACAAAGCGCCAAATATCCCCAAGCTGACCCAACAGACGAGGAGTTGTGGGAAAGTTTTCAAGAAAAAAAGGTAGGTGACTGGTCTATCGAAGAAGATAAAAAATAGTGTAGGTTGATAGGACAGATTAGGAACCAGAAAGAGTAAATGAGAATGACAGTAACAGTGGTAATTTAAAGCACTAAATTTCCGCAAAGTGGGGATACTATTTATACACAAAACCCCGGCATCCTAACAGGGGATCGAAGGGGGAAGAGGGTGTTGCCTTTGTGAAGTAAAATACTGGTTCTTGGTTCAATCACAGGCGCATTAACGAAGAAGAATTGACCCGCGGCAAGAATTTTGTGGATCCCCGATAGCAAATACTACTATGCTACTAGTCCGCTATCGGGGATCCACAAAATTCTTGCCGAGGGTCCATTCTTCTTGGTTGATGCGCCTGTGGTTTACTTGAATCCCCGTTGGGGCGCCGGGGTTTTCTGTAAAAATAGTATCATCACTTTATGGAAATTTAGTGCTTTAAATTCTTGGCTACTGATTCGGGCATCATTAGATCTACTTGCTGCTCATTATTTAAAGTTATAACTTAACCTCACTGGTTCTTTGTGTTTGTTGATAATATTCTGATGTCGCAAAATGTACACGAACCCATTTCAATAAAAATAATGAATCTATGAGACTCCCTGGTGATGATCCTTATGGTGATGATGATGATAATGATGATGATGATTGTGACACCCATTATGATGGTGACAATGACGATGACAATTAGGATGACGACGACTTCGACGGTGACGACATTGTACATTAATTTAAATACGCGCACAAGCAAACAATAAAAAAAACTTCAAAACACACTCTGACAGATTGGATATAACTATAATATAAATATACAAATGTCAAGTGGAAAAATACAACAAGTGGAAAATATTTCCGCACAATGTAAGTAGTGTTAAATTTTTAGGTCAGTTTATTTTTCTGATTTTTAAATCCAAAACATTGTCACAGATTTTTGAAAATAGAGATCTTACAGTAGAGATGGCCTGATGTAATTGTGTTTCCTTCTCATCAACTTCTATCGAATCATCGAGATGGGATAGCAAGGTTTGGGGTTGTTATCTGTTACACGATGTTTATGAATAGTTGATTCAGCCCCAATGATTGTACCCGTGATATGTGCAACTCGAATTCGTTTATCCACGCAGCCTGTTCCCTCAGCAACAAGGAAGGAGTCGTTTTATAAAGTTTTCCAAACACCAACAACTGCATACATACGAGATCGCTTTCCAAAAATCACTACAAAAGTCACTTTTAGCAAGCAGACAGTGCATTACTTATATAATAGTCTCTCTGCAAGCCAGTAAAGCTTAGAACATTCCAGAATGACGCAATAACACCCAATCAAATCACCGAACTACGCATTGTCTTAATAATAGAACATTCCTCGGTTTAGAATAATAGCTTAGCTATTACGAGACATAATTTATTTGGAAACTTCGATCGATAATAAAACAAGTAACTCCCAAAAATTCTCAACGATACTACAATAATATCGACCGACGAAAATCATCAACAATTATACAAAGCTTCTTCTAGCAACAGCGCAAAATCAAATCCAACGTAAATACACGCTATCATTGCATGCTTTGTAAAATAACACGCTCGGTACTACCGTGCGCGTCTTTCATCACAATGTCAGAACAAACCATTGACATTGAACGCCATTGAACTAAGAAATAATTATTTTTACAATAATTATATAATACATTTGTTATGAGTGAGTATCGCCATTATTCATCATTTGAACAGCCAATTGACAAAATTATGAACCCATAACACTGTTTCTTAGTATTGAATAATAATAATCATGCTTGGATTTATAAAGCACATAATTATATATCACAAAGAAAAGGTGATTCAAGTTCAAGATCTGTTGACATTTAATAATACTGTTTTTAACAACTATTAGGCCTAAATACTAAACAGCTGTTACTAATAAATAGTAGTCACAGAAAGGACTGGGTTGAAAATAATCTGCAACAACTTGTAACAGGTTTCGGGTGTAACATAATCTCTGCGTAGGGGTTGGTTGTATCGTGGGTTGTTCCGCTACCCCCCAAAAAAAACGTTTGACGCAATGTAGCTCAAACATTAGAGGAGGGAACTGACCCATTTGTGGTACACTATAAATAGTCGACTTCTCTATTACATATTAGAAGTCTCCTCTCTGAAAATCCTTATCGGGAAGAGAGGGGACTATAAACTGATACACATACATACATATTAGTGTGTAAATTAAACAGCTCCCGATTAACTTCAAGAATTGATTAACATGTATTCTCCTTCCCGCACATCGTCATCATCACGGCTTAGTGCCTGCTAAACAGAGGGCACTGAAAAGAAGCGATCTGGGGCCAGGTCATTCAGCAATGCTGCATCTATCCTATGGAATATGATACCAGGGGATATTAAATCAGCAACTGATGTCCACTCTCTTTGCCGGAAGCTCAAGACCTACCTTTTTTCACGCCAGTAACTGGTACATTTTCCCCTGCGCCCCGAGCATGTTCTCTGCGACATGGAGTTGTGCGCCCATACAAGTGGGCCTTGGATTGGATTGAAATAGTGCCTTTCATAACAGTAATGCAGACTCGTGCAAATGAAATAATAATTATTTATTATTGAGGATTTTTATAGCGCACTTATCTCGCCGTACGTGACCAGACTCTAGGCGCTGGCCGATACAGGATCTAACTCAAACCGCCTGAGACGCCCACTCGCAGCCTTTGGGCGCATGGTCTGACGCCCGGACAACTGAGCACTATCCTGGCCAGCCAGGGATGGGGGAGAAGGACCATGTGCATTCTGGATGTGTTCTTGTCACCGGCGGCACTCACCCGTCTATGACATGAGCGTCAGGATCTTTAAAGTCCATTATGATGGAATGTACGCGAAACACAGACTAGACCTCGGTTTATACTCTCATCCGAAGAAGTAGGAAACGGGAGTAAAGCGTCTTTCCCAGGGACACAACACTATGGCCCGAACATATTAGAGACTATAATAATGGGACAACGATGTGACAACTTGGAGCAAACTTCAGCGTACTTTTTTCCAGAGAAGAAACGAACAGAAAAAAAAAAAAACAGAAAAGAAAATAAAGAAAAAGAAAGAAGAGGAAAAGAGGAAGAAAAAAGACAAAGAAAAAAAAAAGGAGAAGAGCAAGAAAAAATACAGAAAGAAAGAAAAAACGAAAGAAAGATGGAACTATCAAAAAACACAAACTAATAATATCTTTTAATTTCGTCGTTTATTTTCATTGTGTATTTTATTATACCAACCATTGACCCCCCTGTTTTCTCGCTTGTGATTCTGACTATGAAAGATCGCGTCCTTTGAATAATAAAAGTTATGCGTATTTTCACTAAAATATGTGTCATCATCATCAATATCATCATCATCATTAATAACATTCTCATCTCTATCAATAACAGTAGCAGCAGCCATATCTTTATCCTTGCCATAAATATCATAATATCATCATAAACGCCACATTCAAATTTAGCCAGAAATATCCCACATCATGGCACTCCCTACATTAATGTTAACTTTCACAAGATTATCTTTCGTCCCAATGTTGCTCAATATCGCTCTCATACAATGGCTTTCGCTACATTAGTGTGAAACTTTCACAAAAACACCTCCAGTCCAAAAGTAGCCCAGTGGTGCAATTACTCAAGCACTAAATTTTCTCACAACTCTAAACATAGTTCATTCAAAAACTCAATGTCTTGTATAGATTTTTAAGCTCACCACTTATAAGTTTTTCAGTACAAGGCATCAGCTCTTGTGAGATTCTTTTGCTTGCTTTAAAGGCTATATTTAACCTTCAAAAGTACTGTATGCAGCATGTTATAATATTTTTGATTATTATTATTATCATCATCATCATCATCATCATCATCATCATCATCATCATCATCATCATCATCATCATCATCATCATCAGTTATTTCAACCAATCGTAGCTCTGTTCCAGAGCACATTCGCTTAGCACAACGATGACCTAAGTTCGAATCCCATGGCAGGCAAGATAACAGTGGCCATTTTTAACTATCCTTCTTAGCAGTATGATTGTTCTGGGGGTTCAGTGTTGATTTGAAGTCCCCACCCCTCTTCTCTGGGATGGTTATCCCCGTTTGCCATGGCGCCAAAAGTGGGTGGGTACAGATGTTAAACTTCAATGATAATATAATTCATTCGTCAATAATTCTTATTGAAAATGAGACAAACAAGAAATTATTTACTGATGTGGGAAAACAAAATCAGTCTCAGTTTTACATGGACAAAAAAAAAGTGCATCAAAAATGAAATCCATCAACGATTTCATTAAATTTAAATATGTTGCTGTTCAGCAGTGTATTACATATATACACACAACACACACACACACACACACATCTGCATTCAACAAACTACTTTAAAAAAATGGAGAGGAAGAGGGAGAGGAGGAGGAAGGGTGGAATGCAGGACAAAGAAAGCACGAAGGCTTGTACTGCCCCTAAAACCAAGCAAGTTCATGGCATTTTTCTTTTGTTTTGTTTTTGTCCATTAAAAAAAAAAAGAGATTCCTACATTCTCACAGAGTGAGTGAAATTTGAATCGCATTCCCTTTGACTGATGACATCCGCATCTTTCACTTTTGGAATAAAGTTCTGCTGACTTGTTGACTTAACTCGGGTTTTATACAAGTCATAGAAAAACAAACAGATGAAGTACATATGACGCAGAGACGCAAAATGTCACAGTGGCGTTGGTACCGGGAGGGGGGAGGGGAGGAAGAAAAGGGGGTGCAGCACCCCGGACCTAAGTGAGGGAAGTGGGGGGGGGGGGGGGGGGCAGCCTTCCTCCTACCCTGTATCTAGGGTGTGTGTGTTGGGGGAGGGAGGGGCAAATGTATTATCTCCCCTCTCCCCCAACTTTTCGGACGATGACAAATATGAAGGGAAGGAGGGAGAGAGAGAGAATTTATTTGATAGCTTCGGTAAGAAGGAAAAAAAAAAAACCCAACTATGTATTGTCTGAAGTTTTTAGAAAAATAGCCACACATACACAAAAACAAATTAATTACATCACCGTGATGATGTCGCCCGAAAGGAATAGACACTGTAGCGGAGACTGTTATTCCCCTTCAATTATGCGAGAGTTTACAGCGGCCTAATTTGAGTGATTTGCCTTTCAAAACACATGCATTATTTTTTTAAGATCAGTCACGTTTGTGATTTTGATGGGCGTGGGATACACACACACATATACTCTCTCTCTCACATACACGGGTTGCAAGTGAAACTTCAGAATTGTTACTCTCCAGTTAACATCCGAGTATATGTCCTTAAAGGGGCATTCCGGTGGTTTTGAGAACTAGCATTGTTAAAGCATTTTATAAAACTGTATTCATTCAGTAGTCATAGCGAACACCATACATCGTCTGCTATCTTTACTTTCACCCCTAGTGGCTCATACAGCTACATGACTTCGTACGGCCACTGTTGGGAAATCAGGAAACAAATATCGGGTCACATACATTGTGAAAGGTCAGGATTTTGATACACTATAATACAGAATCCGTCAATAAAACAGCACTGGAAGGCCCCTGTAATAATAATTTTAAAACAAAATAGATAAAGGTACAAGCGATTTCAAATGTCATCTGCTTTACTTTAATCACACCATGATTGGTATTTGAGAAAAAAACTAATGAATTCTCTAATGCACTTATTCATTAAAACACACACACATTGATACACATGTATTCTAAAACATAGTATGATACCTATCCTATCCTATCCCGTAACTTGGAGGTCGTAGGGGCACTACAGATGATCATTTTAACCAGCGTACTCAATCTTTCCCTGTCCTCAGCAACCCTGATGGTTTCGCTCAGTGTCAAACCAGTTCATTCTCGAATGTTGTCCTCCCACCTCTTTTTCGGTCTCCCTCTTCTTCTACCTCATTGCACAGTGCCTTGCAGGATGGTCTTTGCAAGACCTGATAATCTGGTGACGTGGCCATACCATCAGAGTTTCAGTTTTTTATGACACAGTAATAGCAGAATTTGTGCAAACAACCTTTACAAAAATAGTATATCAACAATTTCCCCTCCACTACTCACTCCCTCCCCACTCCCCTTTCCTCCCCCTGAAAATATCTTGTGCCCCCACCGCCAAACATCTTGAGATGCAGTTGTATCCAGTTTCTAAAAATGACTTGTTTTGCTTTATCATCATATGATAAAAAAGGAGGCGGAGTAGGAGGGGAAAAGCAAACAGAACCAATTAGGCCTAATCCACATGCCTAAATTTCACAATTTTGTAGTCTGGTGCCATAGAATCTGCACACTTCCATTTCATGAGCTCAGGAAAATATATAGCATGCATGCACACACAGTGGTGAAAAAATGGAAACTCCGATGGTATGGCCACATTACCAGAGCATCAGGCCTTGCAAAGACCATCCTGCAAGGCACGGTGCAAGTAGGCAGAAGATGGAGACAGAAAAAGAGGTGGGAGGACAGCATTCAAGATTGGACTGGCTTGACACTCAGCCTGAGCTTGAGGGTTGCTGAGAACAGAGAAAGATGGAGTACGCTGGTTTAACGATCATCTGTCCAACGACTTTGGAGTTACAGGATAGGATAGGATAGGATAGAATGCACACAGAAAAACAATCATGACTGAACAAAAACTCGACTGTGAAATAAGCAGAATAAATAACTCAATATTTAGGATTATTTGAATACGCAGCCAAAAAACAAAAAACAAACAAACATTATCAATTAGGGAACAAACATTAACAAATAAATAAGCAAAATAAATATACCAATTTGTAAATTTTATGCACCAAACAAATAAACAAAAATTTCATTAACTGGTAAATGAACCAAATCAAACCAATTAACTAATGAATAATGAACTGCTAATGATAGGTTTACAAAATTACGCCATTTACCTATCAAAATCGTTAAATTGCAACGTACACACATTTGTTTGAGCAAAAGACTCCCATGGAGACATCAAACTCACCAACGCTTCTGCTTTCTTCTCCTAGTAATTCCACAGAAAACCCAAAAAACAGTACCCCACAAAATTGCAGAATCATGACTCATGAGCTCACAAGCACTACCAAAATGACTATCAGGGTGGGGAACAACTCATTGAGAAAAACTCTGAAAAGGCCGGGGTCCAAAGGCCGCCTAGGCCCCGGCGGGGTCAAGGGGTAGGGCCCTTGTAGGGGATCCAGGGGGGCAAAGCCCCCCTGAAAATGTGCACGTTTTTAAGCCATACCAAGAGTGGCATAGTAACAGTGCAGTAAATGTATAGTGAACTGAACCAACCAAATATGAAAGAAAAGTAATAATTATTAGAAAAAGCTTGAACAAACACAGGAGCACACACACACACTTGTGTTTTATGACAATAAAATTTTTTCTTCACACTATTTTTTATATAAAAGATAACAAAGAAAAAAAAAGATAATAAGTGTGTTCTTCAAATTGTGCTTGAAAACAGTGTTGTTTACAAGTCTAAACTGCTAGATCTAAAAGACCTATCATTATGCTTCTTTTAACCTACTTCAATTAGCCCTTCCCCTCCCAATCTTATCCTTCTTCCGATCTATGTAATCCCATTTTAAAACAGGGAAGTCGTTCTATGCCTGCTAGATCTAGAAGTCCTATAATAGGCCTATTCTACTAACCTACTACCTCCCCTTGACCCTTCCCCTGCCAATCGTTTCTTACTCCCATCAACATCCCGTGCATAATAAATTATTCAACAACCGTAAGGAAAAAGGTATGTGTATAAATTAAAAATAAAAGCCTACCTGGAAGTGTCGGCCCTGCTGTTTTGTGGCTTTCATTGCGTGTTGATGCATTTTGGTCAGCATGTGCTCGACCAGTGTCGACAAGCCACGATTTGCGTAGCTCAGCTCCTTGTTGCAAAAGATGCATCGAGCTGTGCCACTCCTATCTATTTTCCGAAAGCAGTCACCGATTCGCTGGTCCTCGTCCTCAATTTTTGTTGTTTTGTTAATCCACTCCCACTTCCATTTATTGGCAATGGTCCCCTCTTCAAAAATATCCCCGCGCTGAACTATTCTGGACACACACGCCATGATAACAGCCGAAAAAGCGTTCAACACCATTTCGCCCGCTCTAAGCAAGTCGCGTTTATGTGGTCGTAAGAATCAACAAGAGCGGGCGGGGAGATGTTGCACGCATTCAGTTCTAGCGGGCCCGTTCTAGCAATGAGAAAGTAAAAGGTGGACACGGATGGGTACTTGTAATAATAGGTCTACTGGATTCGGAAACGGACAAATTTTTTTTCCTCTGAACTCTTTTTTTTTTCCTCTGAAATGGCTGCCGATTTCCTCTGAAATCAGCGGATCCGAGGAGAGTTCCCCACCCTGGACTATATAAAATTATAATGCTTTGAGAATGAATCACCAGTACAAAATAATTTCACATAAAACTACACAATGCTTTTTCCTGTAAAAAATCTACACAAGAGAATCTGAAAGAGCATTTTGGAACTGCAAGTTTCATGTCTGCACCTGTATACAAATGCAAAATACACTGAGATTAAAACATGTACACGCCTATACCAACTCTATCGCTTACCTTTTTACACATTCTCTCTCTCTCTGTCACTATTTGCACCTTGATCTTTTCGGTGGTGGCTGTTTCTTTTGCTCACTATCAGACTCTTCAGTTTCATTCCCTCTCGCCTTTCCATGAGCATTTTTCTGCATCCCCCAATAAGACTGGATGAGATGGACTAAGCTCCTTGTGGTGAGACTGGGTGAGAACTTTATACTTGAGGAAACCGCATTGGCTCTAGTGGGTGTGCTTTTCCCTGGCGATAGGCTCAGTTCGTTTCCAGCCTGCCTGGAACATGATTTTGTAGGAGTTCGTGTTGCTGAGGCATTGCCTCGTCTGCCTGAACTAGTGGAAGGTCTTTCCTCTCCGATGCTTCTGTCAGAGTGTGATGCATGTCTGGAAGCCCTAGGCTTGTTGGGCGTGGTCTCTTCCTCTTGGGAAGTGCTAACCTTCCTCTTGGTCATGTTTCTCTTCACCTTATCACTGTAAGCTTTCACATCATCATCAAACACTTCAGAGGAAGACGTTTTCACTTTGGATAGGGTCCCGGTCTCAGAAGTCACAGCTTTTGTTTTGGGCCTAGTTCTATGCCGAGACTGAGCGCTAGAAGGGGAAGAAGGAGCATCACCCCCAAGGGCGGAAAGAGAAGACACACTGCCAGTGCTAAGCTGGGAAGCTGAAATCTCAAAGCCTTGACTGCCCTCGCCAGTGAAACTTAACGTGCGTGACGTTGCTTTTCCTTGAGATCGGGTCCTGCGGGGGAGAGATTCCTCCCCAAGACTGTCCTTTCCGGCGCTGGACTCAGTTTTCTTTGGAGAAGCAAACAGATCTTCGTCCGACTCTGTCGCTTCTCCAAAAACCAAGCTCCCCATCGTTGTGAAGCTGCTGCCATCCATGGCATCTTCTGAAAACGGCAAAGGGTTGCTGATGACTTGGTCTGCGATGCTTCCTGTCTTCTGGATAGGAGTGTCCATCTTGTGCCGTTTGTGTGGTGATGGCACTGTGTCTTTGTCCTGTCTCAAACTTCTCTTTCTGGAGTCCAAAAAGCTGCTGGACGGAACTTTGTTCACACTGCCCGATGGGAAAATCTCTTCAGCATATTCGTCTCCACTGAACCCTAATAGATTGACGCTAACTTTCTGATGCGGGCTCAACACAGTCCTGCCAGGGCTTGTCTGAGCAGATTTATTTGGAGTAGCTTCTGATGCAGAGTCGTGTGATGGAGACTTACTGTCGTTGCTGATCCGACGTTTCCGACGTGGCCACTTGTTGATGGAGTCTGGTGTCTTTGACGGTGAGGGCGAGAGTCGACGACTTCGCTGTGAAGCAGCTTCGAAAGTGACCTTATGAGGGGTGCCAGTGCTTCCCCTGAGCTCGAGCAGACTGCTACATTGGTGTGGTGGTGACTTCAAGATGGACTTGCTGGGAGTTCTGACAGGGGGTGTGACTGATGTCAAAGCCTTGGTAGGAGTGATGGCCTGAGATAGACCAGGCTGTACAGCCTGGGCAGCATAAGCTGGCTTACGAACAGGTGAAACATAGTCCAGAATGGAGCTCTGCTGAGAGCTGGAGCTACTGCTGTTGTTATGTGAGGGAGACAAACCTTTCATCGCACGACTCTCTCTCCTTCTTCTGCTGGGTGTGGTCAGACTGGGCGATTTTTTCTGCGACCAAGTGCTGGTCTCCGCAGCAGAAGAAGCCGACCTGGTCACTGTGGCAGAAGCGCTCTGACCCGGACTAGACCTGCGTACTCCAGCACTACCATTTAGGCCAAACAAGCTTGAAAGGCGCGATGCTTTGTGTGGGGTCCCTGGCACAGCATCTTCCGAGATAAACTCCAAAGGGCCCTCAACGCTGGGTGGAGAACTAAAGTCCAGGCTCTTTCCTGGAGTTTTAGCAGAAGTGAAAGTGGCGGACCTTTTGGTAGGAGAGCGGGAAGACTGCTGGAATGAACCACGCTTGGCCAGCTTTGCAGGGGATTTTGCAGCTGATCGCTTCGATGGAGAAATGTGGCTGAGCTTGGCAGCAGCAGCTTTTTTCAGCTTGTCTGTCTTCCTTGGCTTTAACTTCACCCTGATGCCTCCCGACTTTACTTTCATCCCGCCAGGACTCTTTGCAAGAGACCACAGCGTTGACAGCGATTTGGATTTTGTTGGTGTTACAGCTTTGCTGCCAGATGTGTATGGTATGGGCTCAAACCCGGACGAAAAATTCAGCTTGGACACTTTTCCAGGTCTAGGTGGTGTGCGCATAGTATCACTCTTTGATGCTGAAGAGACTGAGCGAGTGGTAGGTCTTGGAGGAGTTAGTAAGACGTCCTTCACTGATATTATTTTGGTTGGCGTCTCTGCTGTGCTGCCTGCAGCTGATGATGAAAAAGGCAAGCCAGTGGATGTGGGCAGCACAGCAAATGATGAAAAATCCAGCTTAGAAACTGCTCCAGATCTAGTAGGAGTCCTTAGAATGCCACTCTTGGTTGCTGAAGTCACAGCGCGAGTGGTAGGTCTGGTGGGGGTGACTGTCACATTCTTACCCACAGAGGGCACCGTCTGCTTTTGTGGAGAAGAGAAATCCAGTCGGGACACTGCAGATGACTTCTTAGCAGGCAGCGACTGACTGACAACCACAGCTGCGCCTCGCCTAGGTGGGGTGCCCAAATCCTTGTTAGGAGTCCCGAAACCCTTGTTAGGAATTCCGGAACCCTTGTTAGGTGTTTTGGAACCCTTGGTGGGCGTTCTAAAACCCTTTGTAGTTTTTTTAAGGTCTGGCGACTCTTTGTGTGGGGGCACATTCCTTTCAACATTCTTGAGGACGTGGGCCCTTCTTGTGCTTCGACTTCTTGGAGTCAGCTTGCCAAGTATGGGGTCGTCGTCATATTTGCCTTCTTCTAAAGCCTCCGAGAGCCTGCCTGCAGTATGTTCTGCAAAACCCAAACAAAAAATGTCATCAGAACAAATGCTTTCAGTGTCACATTAGACAATCTAAGAACACACTCGACACTTTACCTATGATTATATATATCTATATAAATATCTATATAAATATCTATATAAATCTCTCTCTCTCTCTCTCTCTCTCTCTCTCTCTCTCTCTCTCTCTCTCTCTCTCTGTCTCTCTCTCAACTTAACCTCAAATTTTATACTGGTGTCTCTGTTCATGTGCTCAGTGAATTCAACATATCTGTGTTTATGTTGTCGGAGATTCTAGTTCTGTGACCAAATTATGTGGACAGCATCGCCTATGTCAAGGATTAACTGACTACATAACCTGAGTACAGTGGAACCTCCGGTATCCGTCTCTCTGGTATACGACTCCCTCCGTTATGTGACCTGAAAACTTCTGACGGATTCACTTCCAGTAATAAATGACCTCTGGTATGCGACAACCTCGTTTATGCGACCAGCGACCATGTCTCAAGCCCTTTATACAACTGTCTTAGGCAATTTTAAAGAGATATCAGTTAATTTATTGTTCGTTTTTTCTCTCATGTTAGTGTACGCCTGCTGTTGTCTGCTATTTCCGGTTCGCAAGTAAGGGACATTACTCGCCTACACTGGCTTGTCAAAATGGCGTCGCGCAAGAGGAAAGTTTTGAGTTTGGCAGAGAGAAAGCGTTTTCCCTGTTCAAAATGTCTGAAGACACGACTGTTTTCTATTTTTGAAGTACAAAGCTAAAAATGAAACATGTTTTACAGTTTTCTTTGTCAGAGAATACATGCTGGTGAGAGTGAAAATTATGACTAAATATCCCTCCGAGCCTGACCTTCCCCACCCCCACCTTCACTCCTTGTTTCCGGTATAAGAATACCTTTATTATAAGACCGTTTTTTCTCAGATTTTGGATGGTCGTATACTGGAGGTTCCACAGTATATGAAAAGAAGAAGAAAGGAAAAAAAATAATGGAGAGAAAGTAGGATGAAAGCAAGAACAAAAAGAAAGAAAGAAGGAGCAAAAGAAACAATCCAACAATTTCTCAAATATATCTGATGGGCACAAACCTCGTAGCTTGCGGTGGTGTTCAGGATGATCGTGAGGCAAGTTCCCTCTGGACTCCACAGCCTTCTTGAAGTTTCGTGAAGCATTCTCGGGCTTGCCCGAGTAAAATGCATCGTTCAGTACAATCCTTGCTGGGGGTCGTGACAAGGGGTCTGGCTTGATCATAGCAACTGAAAGTGAACAAAAATTTGTTAAGGCAAAATTTTTGTTGGCTTCCTCCCCACCACCCTTAACCCCCACCCCCCAAAAAATAAAAAATAAAAAAAATTAATTAATACATAAAAAAAATGTTTTAAAGCCAATTAACGTATTTTACTTTTTTTTTCCTCTCTCTTGATTTCCAGACTGAAGGGAATAAGATTTTTTTTTTTCAAAACTTGAATTTCGTATTATTTTTCCATCAAAATATGTTGTCTGGTTAGTGAGGAGGTGCTAGCCAAAGAGAACATTATGATAAGAAAGATATAATGAAGCACAGTGTTGCTTAACAATACACAAGGTGTCCACAATGAGTTTTGCAAGGAGATCTGACAATATGTTCAGACATATTTCAAGTTGATAAAGCAGTCTCAAAGGAACATATTTCCTACGCATGACTATTACATAACATAAAATAGTAATAATATACGGCAGTATACTGCTTTGTAGAGTTTTCGAAGACGTACTTCATTCATTCAAACACAAAAACATTGCAAATACTCACTCTCTCTCTCTGGGGACTCAGCAATGACCTGCACAGATGGTGGCCCCCTCTTGCTAAAATGTCTCACCACTTTGTCACGCTGATACTTCAGCTTGCTGTGTTGCTTGTGGCTGGGGGTGTCAGGCACAAACACCTTCCCACCTGCAATAAACATGAACAGTAACAGTAAAGAACATTGCTTTTCATAAACATCTCTGAAGACAGACTGTATATAAAAAAAAAAAATCAAAAAAAAATCAACAGAATAGATCTTAGCGATGCTGAAAACTGGTCCGTTCTCAAAATGCGAGTAATGAATCATGCACATGACCCAAAGCTAGCAACCCCATTGCCTGTCGGGCGACCTGGTTTCTCACTCGTCCCTCCCCTTTTCATCATTTTGCAGACATATTTCAGTTTCATTTAGGTGGAAGTTGTTAATAGGCCAGAGAATGCTCTGTAGGACTACTGACTGTGGATGTCACTATTATGATGGGCGAGTCAATCTGTCTGGTTTTCATCACCCTTGCATCTACAAGAACTCACAAATAAACATATGTAACACGGCACATTTTCTAATAAAACACTACAACAGTAGAAACAACAATAGCAACCATAATAAGAGCACTACCATCGGCAGAAGGAAAGCCAAGAAGCAGCAGCAACTACAACATTATCACCAACTGCTGCTGCTACTATTATTGATAATGATATCACCACTACTACTATGGCTACTATTATTGATACAGTACTACTACTACCGCTATTGTTGATACTACTACTAATGTTAATACCACTACTGCTACTATTGATACCACTACTACTACTACTATTGCTGATACCACTATTACTACTGCTACTACTACTATAACTGCTACTGGGGAGACAAAAGTTTTTTGTGTAAACACAGCCAGTGGTTGTCTGGTCTAAAGTAATGGGACTTGAGTTTAATGACAGCATCTTGAATATAACCCTGATCACATGCTATCCAGGAAACGAGGGAATGATAGCAAATATCTATAGTTGTACTAATACTACTACCACTACTACTGCTACCACTACTACTGCTGCTGTTTACTGTTACTACTACTACTTACTCCGTTTGGATGGGGTACCCTTCTTCTTTTGTGTGCCTGAAGTGCGTTTCTTGGGCGTTGTTGGCGGCTGCCTGTCTGCTTTGCTAGATTTAGCATCAAACAGATCACGCTTGGCCTTTGATGTGCTGCCTTCCTCTGAAACATGACACCACAAAAAAGGCTAGCATTTGTTGAAAGGATGAAACGAGACTCAACACATAAGTTACGTTGTGTTCTTAAAATAGTGCTGAAACTACAGCTAAAACAATCGTAACAATAGCATAAGGTGCACGTTAAGTCCCAAAGGACTGCCTGAACGATTTTGATAATATAATCTACTATCCATTGCCTGTTCCTAGTCACTGTAACAGGCCTTCATTTTCTCCCCACAGTGTACTTGTAACGCATATCAAAAAACAGGAATTCTGGCTTCTGGCATAGCCACATGCACCCATCAATAGTGTAAACTTTTGGATCAATTGCTAGGTATCTCTAAAATACAGTGGAGACGTTTCGCACGCATGCACACACGCACAGTCTTGACATGATTGAATGGCAGGAGAAGAGGAAGGGTAAGAACTATTTTAAGTTATTTTTACCTCTAGGTCTAAGTTTTTGGTGCTTTCCAGGAGACTTGCTTTTGAGTTTTGTTCCATTCTGAAAATAAAACAGCATCAAGACTTAAGCTATAAACAAAACAAGTATGTCTTAAAATATAATTTTACTGTTAATATTACTATTATTATTATTATTATTATTATTACTACTTCCTATTTA
Organism: Oncomelania hupensis; assembly: GCA_036898135.1. Classification (NCBI taxonomy): domain Eukaryota; kingdom Metazoa; phylum Mollusca; class Gastropoda; order Littorinimorpha; family Pomatiopsidae; genus Oncomelania; species Oncomelania hupensis. The sequence continues at coordinate 155,416,234 of CM072511.1, forward strand.
AGACTATCTTCCGCAAATTAGCAAATATGTAGAAAATGGTGATTTTTGTGTGAGTACCTGCTCATCTTGCTGCATTGATTTGACCCGAGTCCAAAATATAAATTGTAAAAGATACTAGTAAAATGTCCTGTTAAACACTTTCTTTTTCTTTGATACACAAGAAACAACACCACTGGTCTCCTCAACCCTATATTCAGCCTTTTTTTTTTTTTTTTTTTTTGGTAATGCTTTATTGTTTTTTTTTATTGGGAAATTCCGGGCCGCCTCCCCTGGGAAAGGCGTAGTCGCAGCCTGTGGCGTGCCCAAACCCAACCTACCAAACATTAGTTGTGATTTTGACATTTTGCTGAGGGAGCAAACCGGAGTACCCGGAGAAAACCCCCGAGACGTTGCCCGAGTCGAAAGAAATAATATTCGGAGAAACATAACGCCCAGATGCTGGATCGATCCCACACCCGTCAGGTGCCATTGGTTAATTCTGTCCTGTGGACAAGGCAAGTTAGTCCCGCCTTAGCCCACTTGGCCACAACGCTCACTATATAATGAAATACTCCCAACATCCAAGCATACACATAAACACAAAGTCTCGAATCTACTGACCTTTTTCTTAGCTTTGGCCTGCACCACTATCTGTCGTTTGGGACCCTGTCCAGCAAGAAGATTACTGCGAATGTTGCTTCGCGATCTGATGAATACATTTTTTAATTATTTTTTTTGGTTAACGCAATATTTATTCTACTTCGGGGAAGGGATATATGCTATCATGCAACCCAAGAACAAACACGCCTCTCTCAGTTCTCAGTCCCTCCACCTTCATGGTGGCAGGAGGTCATACTTCACATCACTACTGATTTAACCTTCCCCTATGGTAGTAGGAAAAACATTACCCGTATCTTTGTGACAATGAAAGTGTCACAGTTTTACTTGGAATTCATCGACATTTCATCACCTGGTTTATGGGTCATTTCTGCATATAATGGCAACATTTGGGAATATTTATGTTAAAAAATAAAGTCATAAATAAACAACAAAGTTTACAGTTACTTAAACAAAGTGTAACATGCCAAATGTTCATTCAGCCTCAATGCTTGAATCTGTTTAACTCAAGTTTGTTTCCATGCAGCCTGCCCCCTCAATAACAAGGCAAAAGACGCACACAGCATCAACAACTGCACTAAAAAACTGAATATATTAAACACGCAGACAGCGCCTCATTTATAAGCTCTGTACAATGTAGAAAGTTTCAGAACATTCCAGAAATAATCAACAACCCATCGAAACAAAGATTGTCACTCTGTGTTATGTCATAGAACATTCTACATTGCTGGAAGATTTGACTAATTGTTGCGAGACAGATCAGGAACCTTCCATCGTTGGTAAACAGGCCACAGAAAGATCTCAACATTGTTGCAATAATACCGACCAAAGAAAACAAAGGAACATTCTTCAAAGCTTTTGTAGCAACAACATTTGAACCAAATCCAAGGTACACAAATGCTATCATTGCACGTGTAATGCCTAAACACAATGTTCATAATTATTACCATGGGTGTCTCAATTGTAACACAAAGTTTATCTGAATAAAAATCTCACCTTGTTCTCTGGAAGCTGGACTGCGACAAGCTGTTGTCAGACTGAGCAGATGCTGGCTTGACGCTGTCGTGACCACTGCTAACTGACTGGGGTGCGAATGTACTGGGGGCTATGCTGCCGATGCTGACGCCAAATGCTGCCAGCTCTAGGGGCAAAGGTTGCTGCAGTTCGTCATAAATCTCCACCAGCATGTGGGGTAATGTTGTCATGTACCTGCAAAAAATAAATAATTACTTTTCAGGTAGGAGGGGGAGAAAAACATTCGGGAATTCCTTTTTTTTCCCCCTCTTGAGCCAGCTTAATAAAAATAGTCTTAAACTCCTCTCTATTGCTGTTTTTGGGAACGGTGCTAACGAAACTGCTTCAGACACTTGTAGAGGGAGGAAATAGGGAAATCCTTTTCTCTCTGAGCAAGCTTCATGAAAATAGTCTCAAACTCCTCTCTGAGCCAACTTCATGAGAAGGGTGCTGATGAAGCTGCTTCAGACACTTGTAAAGTTTATCTTGATAGGACTTTTTTGTGTAATGTATAGCTCTGCTTTATTATCTCCTATAAATTATGCTTTTATCACCATGGACAGAGCTCAGTGAGCATGGATATATTTTTTTTTAGATAAGTGTTATAAAATGACACCATCATCAGCTGCGTCATTTATAGCTCTGTGGCCTCGATATTCTATGAATTTTGCTTTCCTAACTTGTATACTGTGGGACAGGACTCGGTGAGCATGAACTGTCTTATATGTGAAGATCTGTGCTATATGTGACACTATCATCATCTCTGTCATCGTCATCACAGTTGTGTAGAACATACTTGGCCAGCAGAGCACTGCTCAGAAACTCGGGCACTTCCCCAGCTCCTGTTACAAACAGCAAAGCCCTCAGGTAGTCCACCACCTGTCATCAGAAAGTAACATTTCATACTTACTTATACAGGCACGCAACCACACACACACAAAGAGAATAATCACTGGATAAGTACAGTAACATATTAATCACAGCACAAACACACACACACTCAAAACACTGAGACAAACAAAACAAACCTAACCTACACAAACATGCCTATATATGAACGATCCAAATAAACTTACTACATATAAACCCATTTAAAACATGCACAACTGTTTTTAGATGCAAAAAAAAAAACATAAGGATAAAAAAAAAAACAATTAAAAAAAACTAAAACTTTTCCTTCTCTGTAACTAAGTCTGCTTTTGAAATGCAAAATTCAAGCATGACGACTTGATGAATGTTTTAAATGCCTTTTCTTATACATTTATTACCATTTACTTTATGCTCAGCACAGCAAAGCCTGTCTTAAGTTCTCTGTTTGAGGTAATAAAGTATTCTTGAATCCTGAATGTAAACACAGCAAGTAGGTGGCAAGAGGGAAGGAGAGGGATGAGGACAGTGAGTTGGGAGCGACAACATAGCAGCAGGCGATAACAGAGATACTGTTGTTGCTACCTGTTCTGCTGTCTGGTCCTGTCCTGAGGCATCAGTGCTGCTCAACATGGACTCTGCTTCCATACGTAACAAAATCTGAAGTTTGTACCTACAACACCGCAAGCATATACACATCAATGAGTAGTGTTTCCTTTCTAACACATAATGCTAAAAATAGTTTGCCGCCAAAGCTGGCTCAGCGCCCCACAGCGCAAGTGAGTGTTAAAAATGCGATACGGACTTAAACAGCTCTTCAAACTAGCAAACGACCTCATCAATTTCTTTATATTAATTACTGTCAGTACTGTCTCTGACCTCCAGGTCAAATTTTTAAAATAAAATTCTTTAGGGGCAAAATATTGAACCTGAAGAAGTAGAATGTTAATTGAAAATGACTACTTTGGAAAATATATTTCTAAAGGCAGAAAAAAAAAAAAGTCTTACTCCGTCACTTTAGCTCTTCCATCTTCCTCCGATGCCGTGTTGTGATAGTAAGTCTTCAGTTCTCTACAAGATTTCAGCATGTTTTCTCTCAAGAAGTTTGCTGCACTTTCCTGAAATGAATAGAGTAAACATTTATTAAGGCCACAAAATATGTTCTCACGGGATAAAACTAATGCGTCACGAAATGAAGTCAAGTCAAAGAATCTGGATTTCACCAAAAACCACGTGCAATACTTGGTGTAATGAGGTATCAACAAGACCTCAAAAAACGATTTTGTTCAATAGTGCATAATCCTGAGCAAAGGAATGAGAAAATCTGAAAAGGACCTGAGAGCGGTATTTCAAAACAACATGATTAACATTTTTTTTTTAATCATTGTTATATTGCACTTCTCCAGTTCAAGAACTGCTCAAAGCACTGGCAGATTCAGGATCTAACTCACGCTGCCAGAGGCGCCCACTTGCGCCTTAAGCTCATTATCTGACACCCCAGACAACTGAGCACAATCTTGGCTGACTGGGAGTAGAGAAGCAGGAATCTAGCACTAGCTGTGTATATCTTTACAGCTGGCACCTCCCGTCTAAGACACAAGAGTCGGGATGTTTAAAGTACTGACGATAGAATGTATGTCCACGCAGACTAGACCTTGGATGACACACTTACCCAAAGTGCAGCTGATAATGCATCAAAACAAGTCAACTACTTAAGAAAACAAAGGGTCTACCTGCATCATAATATTTTTGCTGATCAAACCGGTTCATTTGGTACTGCTAAAAATACTTAAGGCACACAGAATTTTTACACAAAAATCCCCGGTACGTTTTAAAATGCCAATGATGCACTTGCAAATGAAAGTTACCTGAGGCGAAGAAGCAGATTGCCGAGTCATGAAGTGGTGAGCGACGCTGAGCATGGCCTGCACCGAGCTGTGTATTCCACTACCCTTCTCCAACACTCCATCGTACTGCTCTTGTAGAAATTGCTTGAGCTCCCACTCACTCTTCAAGTCTGTAATGGTTTATTCAGTGGTACGATTATTATATATATATTTTTAAAATTTTAATTTTATTTACCTTATTGTCCCTTTTTCCATAGGAAAATTCTGGGCCGCCTCCCCTGGGGAAAGCGTAGTCGCAGCCTGTGGCGTGCCCAAACCCAACCTACTAACATTAGTTGCGATTTTGAAAATTTGCTGGGGGAGCAAACCAGAGTACCCGGAGAAAACCCCCGAGACGTTGCCCGAGTCGAAAGTAAATAATATTCGGAGAAACATAACGCCCAGATGCTGGATCGAACCCACACCTGTCAGGCGCCAGTGGTTTCTGGCCTGTGGACAAGGCAAGTTGGTCACAACGCTCGCTGATTAGTTAGTTAGTCATTGTTTATAGGGTCCAGTGGACTGTAAAGAGACGAATCAGGACCACAGCTTGGTTGAAAGAGGGCTCACCCCTGATCCGTAAAAAAGATCTGCTGAAACAACCCTAATGGTAACACTGAAGACACTCCACCAGCCGGTCACTTTACAACAAAGCCATCCCATTCCGTGTACGCCGAGGCTATACTATAATTTATCGAAGCCCCGTTTACAAAAACAAAAAAGGAATAGAAACATCATTATAAAATATTAACAAAACACATACATATAATATGCTTACATTGCTAAATAATAATACCCTAGAAAGCCCTAGTGACCACTTGGCAGAAAGCGTCCAAAATCCTCAAGCTTACCCAACAGACCCCATACACAAAAGAGGAGTATTGGGAGAGTTTTCAAGAAAAAAGGTAGGTGACTGGTCTAGCAAAGAAGATACGTAGATTGATAGAACAAATTAGGAATGAGAAAGAACAAATGAGAATGAAAGAAACAGTGAGAATTTAAAGCACTAAAATTCCACAAAGTGGGGATACTATTTATACATAAAACCCCAGTATGTATGATTAGTATTGACAATATTGAGACTTGTGGAAATGTAGCACAATAATGTCAACAGTTTGTCAAAACACTTTGTACATGACCTTTCAACTGATTTACTTAAGAAAAAGCGCTATTTCAATACACCAACTAATAAAAGTCATATTATTATAATAAATTATATATTTTAAAAATGTGATGCCTAAAACTATCAATTCAATTGAACTGACGAATTCCTCATGACACTGCTGTAACATACCCAGATTGGAGAACTGCACAGGAGGGGTGCAGACAGTAGCATGAGCAGGTGCCACATATTCCCCTTCTACTTCTTCCTGTGATAGACTATTGCTGGTCAACAGTCTGGACCTATTGACCATCAGCTGTCCACGAGACATGGACATAAAACTGGATCTAGTATTGGACAAAAAGACAAAAAAAGAGTGTAAAAGTATAAACTCGGCAACACCATAAATTTTCTAAATTCTGCATAAAACACAACCTTGGTCGAACACGTCAGTATTTAAAATATTTGTATTACACTGTCATGATGACCCTGACTGAAATCCCGTGATGGGTAGGATTAAAGTGGCCATTTTTGTCGTAGCACTATGATAGCTCTGGTGGTTCAGTGCTGATTTAGGTTCCTACCCTTCCTCCCTGGGATGGTTATCCATGGCTGCCAAATCGCCAAATGGTGGGTTTAGGCATTAAATTTCAATCTTCATTCACTCTCTTAAACTTCAATCTTCATTCACTCTCTTAAACTTCAATCTTCATTCACTCTCTTAGACTTCAATCTTCATTCACTCTCTTAGACTTCAATCTTCATTCACTTTCTTAAATCTTCATTCACTCTCTTAAACTTCAATCTTCATTCACTCTCTTAGACTTCAATCTTCATTCACTTTCTTAAATCTTCATTCACTCTCTTAAACTTCAATCTTCATTCACTCTCTTAGACTTCAATCTTCATTCACTCTCTTAAATCTTCATTCACTCTCTTAAACTTCAATCTTCATTCACGCTCTTATATTAGGTACATAATTCAACATAAAAACATAATGGTACCAAAATGTGGTTTTTCAATGTGTGTGTAAGTAGGTACTCCAAGCCCTTCATTAGCTCTTGTCCGGTCGGCAGTTTTGACTCAGTTTTCACTTCACTTTCAACACTTATTATTAATGTAAAACTGCATCAAAACGAACAGTGGCTGTATTCAAATAAAAATTGAAAGCTTTATCTTTACATCTGTGTTGTTTTTAATGCATGTTTATGCGAAAGATTCCGAGAAAACAGCTTTTGAATACGCCCCTATCCGAGCGCTGAATGGCGGTGCGGAAAAAGTTGTCAGCGTCGTTTGCTGAGAGGGGCTCGTTTCAAAGTCTAAGTGCTTTGCGATACTTCATTGGATGGCCTAAAAATAAGAACCAATGAGAAGTTCTAATACTTAGCTTCATTTACATATAGGTATTGTGGGTCTCTCGTGTGTAAAAGTGTTGTTACGAGCCGAACAAAGTGGATAAAGCGGTTTTGATGTAAGTTTGATTTTAACTAGAAGTTTAAAACTTAGCAAGAAATAAAGAGCAGACTTTCCTTTATAAAACTAGGGTATTTATTAATTTGTGCATTACTGTATCGCGGAGCGCTTTGCCGTAGAAAAGCCTACCCAAACGGTGTTCGGGAATTCTTGCGGTCATTGCGTACTCGTAGGCCTGTTAAGCGACACGCGTGCTGAGCGTAGTAGCACACCAGTAGGCCTATAATTTGCCGGCGCGCACTGCGAATTTGATGATTTCCCAACTTTGAAGCACCAAAACGGCGCTGAACATTACATGGGAGAGGCCTGAAGAAAATTGGGCTTGGAGTATAACATATGAAGGGGTTACCTGTCAAAAATCAGCTTCCTGGTATCAATATTGGCTTCACTTTGAGACTTCAAAGTTGTCAATTTCTTCAATTCCAAAACGTTGCCAAAAAAACACCAACATTCGGCATTTTCAAACATTAATAACTTTTTACCTATTTGTCCTATGGGGAAAAAAAATATACCACTGTGTTCAGAATGAAAAGCTCTTTAAATCCATGTCAGTTTTGTGATGAGGAAATCATTTTTTAAAAATGGCTTTTGACTACCTAGTGTAAGCAAAACAGAAAAGCAATCATGCTGAACCTTTCAGTTATATGTCACTGCTAGCAAACACAAGGGAGAATTGCTTTGCTGTTAAGTAAATGTGCACACACAATCACATAAATACGAACACAAACTGTCCACAAAATCAAACATTTTTTTAATAAATTAGTTAGTTAGTTAGCTATGCATTGCTTACAGGGTCCAGCAGACTGCAAAGAGCCGAATCAGGACCACAAAATCATGACCACAACTTGGCTGAAAGAGGACTCATCCCTGATCCGTATAAAAGATCTGCTGAAACAATCCCAGTGGTAACACTGAAGGCACTCCACCAGCCGGTCACTGTACAATAAAGGCATCCCACGCAGTGATGCTGAAGCTATACTCTAAGTTATCGAACCCCCGTTTACAAAAACAAAAATAGAATGCAAACATCATTATAAAATAACAACAAAACACATATATATAAAATGCCTACATTGCTAAATAATAATATTATAGGAAGCCCTAGTGACCATTTGGCAGAAACTTAAAGCGTCCCATATTCCCAAGCTGATACAATGAAGAGTTTTGTCCCGGAAGAGTTTTCAAGAAAAAGGTAGGTGACTGGTCTAGCAAAGAAGAAGGTAGTATAGTAGATTGATAGATCAGAGTAGGAATGAGAAAGACAGCAACAGTGGGAATTTAAAGCACTAAATTTCTAGAAAATGGGAATACTATTTATACAGAAACCTCCGGCACTCCAACGGTGGGGGCTTTCAATAAATGCTAACCACTGAGAAAGATAAGTCCTGTAAATTGAGAAGAACTATAAAGATCCAAAAGAAAATTCAAAACAAGAGTAATTCGAGCAAAAGAGATTAATTTTAAAACAATAACAAATTACAAAAAAAATAAAAATGATCAGGCACCTGCTTTCGGAGCCGCTGCCGCCAGAGAAGGAATCCCTAGAGCCAGAGCCAGAAGGAGGGAACAGGTGTGGAGATCCCGCCGAGGCAGGGGAGGGCGTGGGTGTGTTTGCAGTCTGGGTGAACAAGGGGTCAATCCAAACGGAGCGACGCAAGTCCATCAGTGAGTCTTTATCTTCCTCTGACAGGAACAGCATTTCACCCAGTCTGAAAATGAATATACAAACAACCACCAATGGCCATAAATATTGACTTTCTAATGGCCATTGCAAAACAAATATTGAATCTACGCATGAACAAAATGAGTTCCCCAAAGGCCACTGAAAAATACTAAAGATCTGACAAAAACCATAAACAAAACTAGTCTATCAAAACCTGTTTCAACAACAACAACAACAACAACAACAACAACAACAACAACAACAAAACACCCCCACAAAACTTATAGCAGTTAAATTCCAAGAATATTCAAAAAATACTCAAGAATCATGGCTGGCAAGTAAAATATTTCTTAAAATAAATGTAAAGGTTGTTTTGCAGCAATTTTTTCTCATCACAGCCTTCTAATGGTGCCTTTTTTTTTTCTTTTTTTTAAAGCAATTACTGTGTTTTGCTGAAACAGAACATTCCAGGAAGCACAAACTTGTAAACAAAATTTGAACAACATTAGTTTTTTTCCTATCCTAGTCTAACCCGTAACTCGAAAGTCAAAAGGGCACCACAGAATGCAGGATGGTCTTTGCAAGGTCTGATGCTCTGGTGACGTGGCCATATACCATTGGAGTTTACGTTCCTTCACAACTGTGAGCATGTCATCGTGTTGTCCAATGTCTTGTCTGATGGTCTGTTGAACTCGTGGGTGATGTTTTTAAAAAGGCTGTGTATTGCACGATGACCAGTATCAAGAGCATCTTTCAGAGATGTAGAAAATGCATTGAATAAAATAAAGATTATTTTGTTTTGCTGAACCTCCTACCTGTTGGCAAGTTTGTCCAGCCGATGTTGATGACTGCTAAGGCTGGTACTGCTGTGCCAGGGATTGACCGAGTTCACCCACATCTTGTTTCCTGACCTCTCCTCGCCTGCATCACCTTGAAACATGATAAACCAAAGTTTAGTAAAAGGTGTTCCTGTAACCTTTCCATCATTTGGGGGAGGGAGGGAGGGAGGGAGGCGTGTGGAACCTCCCTCTTCTCTGGGCCAGTTTAACTCTTCTGGTCCCGTCGGCAGTTAAACCCGCCAAGCGCTAAGGCTCCAAGTCCATGTAACGTCACCAGTGGGTCAACCTGCCTCACTACACAGTGGCTCGCTGCAGGTTACTTTTAGAGCATTAGCTCATATTCTTTTAGATGCCCGGACATGTGCAGTTGGTCACAGGAAGCCAGTCGATCAACTACATGCTTTGTTTACTCTTTTTAGCAAGGAAATCTTTGTTTTTACGATGAGTGATGACAGGGATTTTTGGAGAGAATTGCTAGATAATAGCGGCAGTGATAACAAAGCTTTCGACGGGTTATACTGACGAAGAAGTGTCAGAATCTAAGCTAAGAAGGATCCAAAAAAGATCGTTAAGTGCATCAGGCTATCAGTGACTTACAAAATAAAGTTGGGTATCAACATCAACTGCAACAGCCACAACACCACCATCACCATCACCACCAAAGTAAACTGGACACTTTATTTCAAACTTTCCATGTACCTTATTCAATTCTACACAATTATACAAAATTTCATGCGGAACTGTCAACATTTGTAGTTTTTATGAGTTTTTAAAGTCAACTGGTGCATACACTGGTCTTTTTCAAAACCTTACTTGGTATAGAACAGTAGGTAATTATGGAATTACTTGGTCATAGAAGAGTTCATGAGGGTGGTGCCCATATCCTCTCCCATGCTGCAAATACCTTCTTCAGTTCTATACAGTAGACACCCACCCATTCAGCGCTGGTGGACGCAGGGGTGTGTTGTTCCATTCCTTGCATCGTTCGGTGGTTGCCTTCCAAAGACCTTCACTCATCCCAGTACTAACCCAGCTCAAAGTCGGTTAACAAAACAACTGTAGCGTGTGCCCAAACCTCTATGCCTCATCACCCCAATAATACATTACAGTAGAGTTACAACACTACCTTTCATGCCATAAATGATGTGTCAATACATTTAGCCAAAACTTGTATTTTTTCTGATCTAACTTTGAAGTGACAACCCAACTTCTTCAGCGCCGCCTTTTCTGCCAGCTGCCATGGGTGGTGTTCCCCACCCACCGCTGTCGCCGACTCCCACCATCTTTGCCTTGGCCTCTCCGCTGCCGCCCATCGTCGTCGTTGCTCCGTCATTGTTGCCGCCAGCCATGGGTGGTGTTCCTTTGCCATCGCCGCCAGCCATGGGTGGTGATTCCTCGTATCTGTTGCTGCCTAATGGTGGTGCTACAGCACTGCTGCCTCTGCACATGGGTGACGTTCCCTCGCTGCTACTTACTCCAAGCTGCGCGCCTTCGCTGCCGCCGTTGCATGACCTGTGTGATATGACACTGCCGCCTGCCGAGCTGGGCGTTCCACCTCTACTGCTTGCAATAGGCGGTGCAAACGTGCCGCCACCACCAGGTATACCTGACACCCCGTTGTCGCCACTGCCGCTTATTTTAAGCGGTGCCGCATCTTTCCTGCTGCCGTCCGCCTTGAGATTTGCTCCTCCACCTCCGCCGCTACTCAACATGCTGGACACTTCTTTGGCGCTGTTTCTGCCGCCTGCCATAGGTAACACTCTTCCACTACCTCTGCTGCCTGACTTCTGTGGTGCTTCACCGCTGCCGCCCTCCAGGGATGACGCCTCTCCACCGCTGCCGCTGTCTTCTCCGAGATGCACTCCATGCCCGCCTCTGCTTCAGCCTACAGTAGACAATACTCCTCCATCGCTGTCGTTGCTGCTCTATCTCATATAATCCAAAACCATGACACTTTCCACCATTTCTACGCAGATGATACACAGCTAAAAAACAGTCACACTTCTCAAAACCTTCCATGCATTCTGACCAAAACTTCTGAATGCTTTGAAGACATTTCTAACTGGATGACACTAACAGTCAACAAGCTCCAACTCAATGCAAAAAAAACTGAAGTCATGCTCACAGGTACCAAACACAACCTGTCTTCTTCCTCTGTAGACATTGTCACTCTTGGCCAGACCACTCTTCCTATGTCATCTTCTGTCAAAAACCTTGGTGTTGTTCTTGACGACACCCTCTCCATGTCAGAATTTATACGCAAAACCTGTCAAACATGCAACTTTCATCTCCGTAGAATAGGCCTTGTCTGCAAACATCTGACCCCTGACGCTACTGTCAAACTCATTTCCTCTCTTGTTTTGTCACGCTTAGACTACTGTAACTCTCTCCTGGCTGGATTTCCTTCTTCGTCTCTTTATCTGATCCAGCGTGTTCAGAACTCAGCTGCACGTCTGGTTCTCAAAAAGAAAAAATCTGATCATATTACTCCCCTTCTACATTCACTCCACTGGCTTCCAATGTCTCATAGAATTATCTACAAAATCGCTATTTTCTGTTACAAGTGCATCTATGGCTTAGCCCCTTCTTACCTCACCCAGAACATTCAATTCTATAAGCCTTCTAGAAATCTTCGTTCTTCCTCTGACACCCTCATGCTTCACACACCCCGCTACAAACTCTCTTCTGCTGGCTGTCAATCTTTCTCAGTGCATGGCCCTTCAACTTGGAACTCTCTTCCCCTCTCTCTTCGCAGCTTTCCAAACATAGCTACTTTCAAATCCAACATGAAAACTCATCTCTTCCTTAAATGTTTCTGATCTTGCCTCCCATCATCATCATCGTCATTCCTCCATTTGTTTTATTGTTTTGATTCAGACCGCCGCCACCACCCACCCCATCACCCATCCTTAGCTATCCCCTCCTCCCTCCCTCCCTCCCTCGTCTCTTATTCGTTAGCAAGTGTCTGATTTTATTTTGTATGAAGCCGGATGTTTAGAATGAATGAGTGAGTACTGTGCTTTGAACTGATATTGTTCATTGGGAAAAAGTGCTATATAAATATCCTTATTATTATTATTATTATTGTTCTAAATATACTTTGTCATGAACCTCGGAGCTGTATATGCACATTATTACTTTTTAAAATTTGACGATTGCTTTGTTTTTGGATCAACTTTTTTTCCCTTGCATGCGAATGAGCATATTTACCGATGTGGAGGATGGCGCTATACCACACAACATCACATCGTCATCAATATTCACTATATTTTGCTTGGTTTCGCTATACTATGGGACCTACACAGAAAAAATCTGAATGTCGATACCTTGTGCTGACTGCTGCTGTAGGGACCTGTGGCGTTGATGTCTAGGGTGGTCTTGACTTTTGAGGATGGCTGCCACAGCTCTGTCCTGGAATGCTTGGAATGAAGCTGACTTCTGCGACTTTTCTGCAGCAGGTGAGGAAGGACCTAAGAGCTTTTCCACCTGTAGGGTGAGATCTAGCGATAGGTAAGACAGGTGAGCGCTGTGTAACGATGCAGCTTCCAGCACTGCCAACTGAGCGGTAGGTGCTGCGCCAACTTTCATAGACAACACCTAGAATAAACACATATTTGTATTCAGTGAGCATGCATACATCTGCACAAAATAAACTGTTAGTCTTAAACAAGGTCATTCTCCAAATTAGAAGACGATTTAGAAGAAACGGACTAGTTCCAACAGAAGCTCAACTAAAACCCTAACTACAAGTACAGCCATCTCTATTCACTTCCTATTCCAGTATTGGCTCCTGTTACCTCCCCATCACCAAACTTCTCTCCTCTTTGTACCTTCTTCAGTCATCCGCCCCTCAGTTTAAGATAAAAGGGCAGATTACAAATGAAAACGTTTAGCAAAATATCAATAAATGCACCATTTCAGCTAGATATGTGTGCTCTACAAATCTTTGCATTATGTTGATGGTGATGATGATGATGATGACGATGATTCCTACTAACCAGTGCTTGTTTTTGAGAATGCAGAGAAACCAGCAGTGACGAGAAAGCCTTGCGTTGGAGAGTTGGAGAGTTGTTAGCAACTGAACACACAGCACTGTTCCTGAGCCCTGATGCTAAATGTCGAAGCTGCCATTTCTCAATCACCCCTCTGGCCTCAAAGCTCGTACCTGTGTAGTATGAAATATCAATGCTGTGAAATCAAGGCAAGACAACAAATCTGTATTCACAAATAAAACTGAAAACTTGGCATGTCGCTTGATTAAAAAAAAGAAAAAAGAAACAAAACATTACATTACATAACATGAATATTGCTTTAGGTCCAGCGGACTCTTCCGAGCCAAATCAGGACTGGACAACCCCCGATCCGCATAAAAGATCTGCTGAAACAACCCTAGTGGTTATACTGTATGCTCTCCACCAGCCAGTCACTTTACAATAAAGACATCCCACGCAAGGGAAGCTGAGGCTATACTCTAATTTATCGAACCCTCGTTAACAAAAACAAAATAGAATACAAACATCATTATAAATTATCAACAAAACCCATACATATAAAATGCCTACATTGCTAAATAATAACATCATAGGAAGCCCTAGTGACCACCTGGCAGAAAGCGTCCAATATTCCCAAGCTGATCCAACAGACCTCACACACAAATAAGGAGTCTTGTCCCGGAAGAGTTTTCAAGAAAAAAGGTAGGTAACTGGTCTAGCGAAGAAGAAGATGGTATAGCAGATTGATAGAACAGAGCAGGAATGAGAAAGAACAAATGAGAAAGACAGCGACAGTGGGAATTTAAAGCACTAAATTTTCAGAAAGTGGGGATACTATTTATACTGAAACCCCCGGCACCCCAACGGGGGATGAAACAAAACATAAAATATAATACATGCAACCTACACACAGAGGCACCCTGTTCAAACAAACTTAACACCCACAGTAATGCGCATGCACACAGCTAAGCAGACCATAGACACACACACATATACATGATATCATTATCAGTGACAAGTTGCATGCCATGCAATGTTGTTGCATTGTCAGTATTTCATGGAAAATCCTGTAGATTCACTGAAAACTTGCAGCAACTGTATTCAACTGTCATTTTGAAATATATCCCAAATATTCAATTGGAAGAAGAGAGGCTTAGAAAAAATTATCCAGATGGATTGAATGTATTGGACTAGAGGATGGTTGGTGGAAACCTATGTCGCTTGATATCTTAATTATTTCATTTCTTTTATTATTTATATGTGTGATTTTGATTTTGATTTTGTTTCTTAACATTATTTTTGTTATTATTATTGTTATTATATTATTATCATCATCGTTAATAGTTATTTATTAAAAAAAGATTTTATCTTTAAATTCCTATCCTATCCTATCCTGTCCCGTAACCCTGAGGTCGTAGGGGCACCACAGATGATCGTTTAACCAGCATACTCCATCTTTCTCTGTCCTCAGCAGCCCTGATGGCTTTGCTCAGTGTCAAACCAGTCCATTCTCGAATGTTGTCCTCCCACCTCTTTTTCGGTCTCCCTCTTCTTCTACCTCCTTGCACTGTGCCTTGCAGAATAGTCTTTGCAAGGCCTGATGATCTGGTGATGTGGCCATACCATCGGAGTTTCCGTTTTTTCACCACTTACTTAATGTATTATTATAATTTAAAGAATAATAATTATATTGAACAGATAATCATCCTTTTAAATAAATATAGCTAACTAAATAATACTCCAATTATTCCTTTTATTTTTTTTACCTATAATTAAGTGTTGGGGGCTGGACTGGATGATGGTGATGTTTAAAGGGGCTGCTCTAAGACGGATGGTAATGAGTCTACTGGAGACTGGGCGGCAACCCAAAATGTCTTTATGGACCAAGAATCCAAACGCGTGTTTGTGCCTGTCATCTCTCCCGCTGAAATAAAGCTTGTGGCCTTTGTCGGTCGTTGTTTCACCTAGGCGCAGTTCGCTGATTCCTACAATTTTCCATCGATAGTGGTCCAGCTCGTGGTCCAGTTCTAATTTTCCCTCTGCAGTTAGGGTCCTGACATTCCAGGTTCCTATGACAATGTTTCTCATTCGGATCTTGCTAAGTTGTCCATCAGTAGCACACTTATCACCTCTGTCCTTGTGGCCTGGGCGATGACCGATGCAGTACGGAGTGAGTGGTTCTTTTCATCATATGGTTCGTCTTGGGCAAAAAAAAACTGGCAGGGCCCAATCCCCTCCAGGCTGTTGGCCACAGCCGAAATCCATGAGTACAGCGTGGCTCATCTTGGCCCCAAGCAAGTGGTCGTTGAAACTGTAGTAACGTGAGGTTCCTCCATCCTGGCTGTGGACTTCTGTGTAGAAGACTTTCGCACAGTGATGCCGTGCTTTTTCCAAGAGCAGACATCTGAAGTGACCACAATCTCATGATGATGTCCTTCCTGCTCCACTTGAAGATAGTAAACACAGCAAAGTGCATCAGACTGAAGGTCGACCTAGACAAACTGCAAGACCCAGAGGTGGCAGAAATATTCACGGCAACAATTGGAGGGAAATTTGCACCACTGCTCATTTTGGGAGCTGGTGAAGTAGATGTCAACATCATGACTGTCAACTCAGCTGTGACAGATGCCGCAACTGAGATCCTTGGCAAGCACCACCCAAAGAAAAAACTGTAGATCACACCTGAACTTTGGGACCTGTGTGATAAACGAAGAGAGATGAAAAAAAAAGAATACATCACAGGGAGCTGATGCCTACCGAAAAAATCAACAATGACATCTGAAAAGGCATGCGCACGGCAAAGGAGAACTAGATAGAAGATTAATGCCAGGAAATAGAGAACAGTCTGAACAAGAACAACAGCAAGAAGGCCTACCAGACTGTAAACAGCCCAAGGTCTCCACGATCCAAAGCAAGTCTGGCATATACCTTACAGAAGAACAAGAAATCTTGGATAGATGGGCAGAGTACTGCTCTGACCACACAACAAACGGAGACCCATGAGTTTTAACATGTCCCAAGAACAGAGAAGAAGAAGAAGAAATCCTCCCAATTCTCCGAGAAGAAGTTGGTAGGCAGCAGTGCAATTGCTGAAGAAGGGGAAGTCAGCGGGAGGGGCAAACATATCTGCGGAACTGCTTCAAGCCGGAGGAGAAGCGATGACTGACGCCCTCACCATTAGCGTAACAAGATCTGGCAGAGTCAGGAGTAGCCTACACCATAGACCCAGTTGCTTGTCATCACTCTTCCCAAAAAGGCTAACCTTCAGGAGTGTAAAAATTACCACACGATCACTACAGATGACTTCTGGGCATTTCCTATACTCAGCACATCACCAATGACGAAGTCCAACAGACCATCACACAAGCCATTGGACAACACGGTGACATGCTCACAGTGGTGAAGAAACTGAAACTCCAATGGTATGGCCACGTCATCAGAGCATCAGGCCTCGCAAAGACCATCCTGCAAGGCATGGTAAAAGGAAGCACAAGAAGAGGGAGAAAGAAAAAGAGGTTGGAGGACAACATTCGAGAATGGACTGGCTTGAAACTGAGTGAAGCCATGAGGATTGCTGAAAACAGAGAAAGATGGAGTATGCTGGTTAAACGATCATTGGTGTTCCCCCGAAGACCTTCGAGTTATAGGATGGGATAGGATAATTAAGTGACAATATCTAACTCACTATAGTCTTCTAAAATTAGTTATGGATCTATCATTCTAATTGACAATTACTCACCAACACACTATTTCTAAGTATTAATTTGAAAACTCACTCCCTACTGGGCAATTGTGTTCTACCTTTTTGTCTGTATATTGGTCATTTGTACTATTTAGTAACAAATTCATTAAAAATAAAGTACTCCACAAAAGAACATGAAAAATTCAGGAGTTATTGTTGACATAATGGTACACACTAGTGCAAAGTTTGAAATCTTTCAAGTGAAAAATATCTTAATTAGATGGGAGTGGGGGTCATTTATTTTTTTTGTCGAAGTTGATGACGCCATTTTAATAGGAAAATTCACACAACAAAGCCAGTAATTATGAAATTAAACTCTGCTGCGTAATTCTACAGCTGAAGAACACTAAGAATTGGTTAGTAGGGAGTGAGTTAAGCTGAGTGGATATATATATATATATATATATATATATATATATATATATATATATATATATATATATATATATATATATATATATATATATATATATATATATTCCATGTTTTATCTTTATATTCCATTTTTAATATAAATATGTTGTTTGTCATTTCTGAAGAAGATAAATTTTATACAAATCTCGAGAGCTCAACAGGTGTTCAGTCTGCCAGTTTCTACTCCAAATATTTCATCGAGTATTATGTATTCTTAGACTATGCATCAAATTCTGCCACAGACATAATTTTCAGGTAAGGAAATGCAGTTGATATTGTATAAAATACAGTTGCTTGCCACATACTTTAATGTGAAAAATAATGTTTAAAAAATACAAAACACGAACAAACATATATAAATCTGTAACATACCATTGGTAACATATTCCCTATGTCACATTCAAAGTTCAACTCTACAGTAGTTTTCCAAAGACAACAAAACAAGTATGTGCGTAGAAACGACCCCGTAACCCTGATATCTCTGTTGAATAATTTAGTGCGGCTCTTCTTAGCTTTGCTAGCGACTGGATAATTAAACTGCTCACCACTTTGTGACGCATGGCGACCAGGTTTTCTGGTTTTCCTTAAGAGGCAGCAGACACTTCTGTCACCGGCTGATGATCGTAGCTCTAGTTCTTCCTCTTCCAGGTTGTTGTCAGAGCTGGAAGTTTGAACAGAAGTTAACTGATAAATCTGAATTAATTAAATGAAATTGGTGACGATGATGATGATGATAATGGCAACGATACAAGAGATGACGATTAAGATGCCAACAATGATGATGACAGCAATGAGGATAATGAAACATTGCAAGACGTAATGGTGATGATTTTAGGGGCGATTCTCATGACAATGAGTGACGTCATGACACTTAAGTTAATACAATAACTTATAATATAGCAGGCAAGTAAAAACAACGGGCACAACGTACTATAAGAATATTCAATGGATACACACCTTTTCTGAGAGCCTCGAGCATAAAGAGGCAATAACTTCAAAGCTATCTCCTGACAAGATTCACTGCCTGTAGAACACAAACCACTCAGTCTAAAGCATAAACCGCAATTGCAACGTAAAAATCACAGCTATCAATATACTGGTAAACACAAACTAATTTCATGAAAGTTTTGAAACTATAATAATAATAATATTGTTATTATTATTATTACTATTAATAATAAAATTAATAAAAGTATTAATAATTAATGGATTGCACTTTCCCCTCAAATTACTAATCAGGCTCAAAGCATGGTGATCTGTAACCAAGTAACCAACATGTATACATGCTCACTTATTTCACACACTCCCACATGTGACATTATGCTTCAGACACACACATACTGATCACCTATTTCACACACTCCCACATGTGACATTATGCATAAATGCTTCAGACACACGCATACTGATCACCTATTTCACACACGTACTCCCACATGTGACATTATGCTTCAGACACACACATACTGATCACCTATTTCACACACTCCCACATGTGACATTATGCTTCAGACACACTCATACTCATGATACTGATCACCTATTTCACACACGTACTCCCACATGTGACATTATGCTTCAGACACACACATACTGATCACCTATTTCACACACTCCCACATGTGACATTATGCTTCAGACATGCATACTGATCACCTATTTCACACACTCCCACATGTGACATTATGCTTCAGACACACACATACTGATCACTCAAACATGTGATGGAAAGGCAAGGAGATGATCTCTATTAGAAGATGGAAAGGAAATAGAATCTTGTTTCGAAATTTTTGATTTACTGCATCCAATCCCATTATTGAAGGAAGGTAGAAATCCGAAGTACCTGCAGAAAACCCTTGGTAACCCGAATAGTTTAGTACGCATCTTTCGTAAGTCAAACAAATTCGCCCTCTCCCGTCCCTTCCCCCTTCCTGCCACCCCCAACGGGATTCAAACCGTGACCTTTGGCACAAGAAAGCAATGCCTAACCAACTGGCCTCCCTGCAATACTTGTTCAGACGATGAAAGCAGTATTAATGCACACACACCTTGTTCTCCCATGACAAGCCTTGCTCTTTGGGGCTTCCTCTCCAGCCTTGCTGATGCACCCATCAGTGTCTCCTCTTCTACTGCTGACCTTCCACAGGGTATCAAGGCACAGCAGGCCGTCATGGTGGCAAACGATGAGAAAAGAATCGCTGCATCGTCTCTGGCAGTGATGTAGGGCACTTTGAATCCAGTTTCTTTGTGCCCTGCTTCTTTACACCCAGCCAGTGCGAACCCTGCTTCTCCGAACCCTGTTTCTTGAACATCACCGTCCTGTCGGTCTTGCGATACTTGTGCAAAATGGCGCCTAGTGTCCTGGATGGAGAGATGGGTGACGACAGCATGAAGCGGCACCAACGTTCCTTTCATCATCTTCACACATTGTTCCACTAGGTCGTAGCTCTTTTTCTCCGCTGGTACCTGTACACAATAAAGGAGGTAAGATGTGTATACAGGATTGGGGTATGGACTGCACAAGTTTATCACAAGTGGGGTTGAGTGTTAGGGGTGGGGGCAGCCACCAGTTAATGAAATGCGTTGTAATACTATATGAACGTATACATAATAAATTAAATAATATTAATAATACTAATAATACAGTAGATTTATATAGCGTGGTACCCCAACAAGCATGGGCTCGCCACGCTTTACAATGCACTAAAAAAAAGCAATAGTATTAAAACAAAATAAAATATGTAAAACAAAAAACATGCCTAGTAAAAACTGCTAAACCAGAAGTATATGTACATTAATTAAGAGTACACACACAGCCACACACACACAGAGACGCACGAGTGCCTGACCATAGTACATGTCCACAATAAAAACCAGGGCTTCCGATAACGCACATGTGCGTCCCTGACCCTTTAAAGCCTTACAGGACGCACTAAAACTTCTAACTGGAAGTCCGTGGGACGCACTAACCCACGCCGATCAAAATCAGACTATAGCCTCGCGAGCAGCCAGTGCCAGCTGCTGTATTGATGTTGAGTTGATGTTGTGTTAAATTTGTTGTTTTTGAACTTGGCTGTGTGCTCTGTTTATCAGAGATGCATGCAAATTATGATTATTATTATTATTGATTACTATTGATGTTTTAGAAATAATAAAGAGTCAGGAAACACATCACAGCTGTCTTTTGTCATTTTTCAACTTCAACCTCAATGTGATTGTTAGACTGCAAACTTTTATACCCCTCACTCTTTCTCTAGTGGGACCCCCTGACATCACTTGGGGACCCCCTAAAATTCTCAAGAGGGGGTCCCTGAGACCCTCTATGTTAGAAAGCTATAGGAAGCCCTGAAAAACATTCATTATTATCACTGCCGGCAGCAGTGTTGATGTCATTTACACTGACTTTATGAAGGCGTTCGACTCTGTGCCACACCAAGGTCTTCTCTCTAAAGTGTTGGCTCACGGAGCTCAAAGAAATGTGCTCAATTGGATCAAGGTGTTTCTGTCTGACAGAAAGCAACGTGCGGTAGTCAATGGGGCTCGATCAGGTGAAGCAAGTGTTACATCCTACATCCCTTAAGGGAGCATCCTCGGATCCCTACTGTTTATACTGTACATTCAACGACCTGCTTGATCACTGTTCAAGCTCTGTTGAGCTCTTTGCAGACAACACAAAACATTTTGTATAGCAGCACAGAAGAAGGGATAACAGTGGGCATGTAGATGATGTACATTATTAATGATAAAGACCTGAACTTCAAGGAGCGTGTTAGTAAAATAACAAACAAAGTCAAAAGCCAAGCAAGTCATGGGTATAATTAGGTGGTCCTTTGATGACCTAACTGAAGATCTTTTTGTCCAACTTTTTAAGAACCTCATACATCTGATCCTCCAATACGGTCATACACTGATAGTATGACTACCATACCACAAGGGACTCTGTGCCGAAGTAGAAGATGTGCAGCGAAGAGCCACAAAGCTTCTCTGCTCCCTGTATTATATGCCATAGTGTGAAAGGCTGGCTTAACTCCATCTCCCTAGTCTAGAGCACCGTCGCAAAAGAGGAGACAGATCTATGTCTTAAATATTTCCATGGCGTGTGTGTACAAAACAGACAGGCCACAATTTTAGTTTTTCAGTGGTACGGATACAAGAGGTCACAGTTTGAACTTGGTCAAAGGTCACTGCAGATTCAACCTTCGTTGCAACTTCTTCTCTCAGAGAATCATCAATGTCTGGAATAGTCTGCCGGAGAACATTGTACAGCAACTTCACTGAATAACTTAAAAAAAAAAAAAAACTTGACTCTTTTTGCAACAACAGTCCCACTCTGTATGACCCTGAATGCCTCAACTAAACCACTGAGCCATGTGGTTTTATCCTTCAAAGACAACAAAAGTATACATAATTTGCCATGCATGCTATAAGTCTTGGATTAATACAATGGATCGATGAACAGCTTTATACTTCATAATGAACAAGTAACAAGTAAGAAGATGATGAGTACACTCCGTTAATTTTTTTTCTTCAATTATAAATGAATCTAATTTTTACTCAGCACATCACATAGATGTACTCAATGGCACATAAAAAAAAAGCTCTAAATTCTAACAAATACCATGGATTCATGCTCACCTTCTCAGTGGCATCTGGCTGAAAATATCGACCTGTATCAATCCAGAACATTTTGACATGTCTTTGAACCAACAGTTCTTGTTGTAGAAGTGTTGGCATGAAGGATTCCAGAAACACATCTTTATCAATGACCACTTTGTTACAATAGTATCTCATTGTCTTTCTATCACATGGAACACGACTAATCAAAAATATAAAATTTGATTTGGGTTTGTCTTTATTTGTTTCTTCTTCATGAGATGTCCGTTTCTTTATTGGTGAACCAATCTCCAATGCTTCCCACGGGAAATCATGCAATGTTTCTGTCAAACATTTCGACAAGGATTTTGCTGGGAAGTTTGAAAGTTCTGCTCCTTTCTTTGAACCTATAGATCCACGCTGTTTCTGTGACGAGACTTGACTTGACTGCGGCTGCTGCGATTGGGAAAACGATTCCAAGGATTCTGTTGTGATGTCATTAGCGCTGGAACCGATGCCGACGGTCACACTCATGAAATCTCTCTCGAATTCGTCAAAAGATTTTGTTTTAAAATCTTTAAAACCTGATGAAGCAGAGCGCATGGCACGACTCCTCCCATCCATGTCGAACAATTTGTAACCCCATCTGAGTGGTTTTCCTTTCACCTGGCTCTTTACGTTCCGTTTGAATGTTTTGTGTCGGCTGCTTAGGTAAGACAAGATGCGGAAGATACACAGAGAAACAGCTTCTTTCCAGCTTTCCTTAGCTTGCCGACATGTGGATACGTCCACAAGGAACACAGCTTGCGTACTACTATCACTCTTCGTCATTTTTGTGTGTTTTCTGACTGATCACAGTCCTGCTATCAAATACAGTTTAATAAACAAACTGTGACCCCATTCACAAGTCTTCGCGGTGCCATTTTGAACACAATATCCCAAAACACATTGCGACTTCCGGTAGAACAGAACAGAAAGTTCAAGGCCGATTTCTTACTTTCGTTTCTCCATTTGTTTCTTAGCATGGGTTTCTCCATCAGGCGTGCCTATCGACTCTACGGTCAGTGAGATGTTTGATATTTCAATGTATTTACTTATTAATTTCATAGTTCTTATATCGCTTTCCAACCTCAAGAGGTTTTCAAGGATCTGGACTTTAGAGAGAAGCCGAAGTCGAAGCCTAATAAAATATCATTAAGTCCTATCACAAGTATATCAACTACTTGTGGTCCTATATGGACCTGTCTTACAGCTAGTCCGTAATAAACAAACTAAAAATAATGAACATTACTTTGAAACTAACACATATCTTAAATATGATAAGAAATAACTAAGAATATTAATGTACCTATAATTACACCCACCACACCCTTCCCTCCTCCTCCAATATATCCCCTTCCTTTCTCCCCTTCTCCCTGCACAAACACACACACACACACACACACACACACACACACACACACACACACACACACACACAGCATAGCATAGCATACTCCTATTTCACAAAGGTACAAATCAAGCAATGGTTGTGAGTTTTCAGTTTTATACAGATCATTCCATGTTTGGTGATGTACTGAGGACAGCGTCAGGGAAGAAACTCTGAATCGAGAAGTTCTGGCTCTTAAAGCACGGAACCGACGGCCAGAGGGCAGAAGCTCGAAGAGACTGTTGGCTGGGTGTGTTGGATCGCAGACTGTCTTTTCCGTTTTCCGTTTCATTCGCGTTGTGAAAATGGAGGCGACAGATGGAAAGTCGCAACCAGCTATTTTGGAGGCAGTCTTAACAATGTGCTCGAGCTGTTTCTTTTCTATCGAGGTTGTGCTGCCGTACCAGACAGTGATAGAGAAGCACAAAATGCTCTCTATCACCGCGCGATAGAACTGTGCCATAATTTTACTAGACATACCGAACTTTCGCAGCTGTCTCAGAAAGTGGAGACGCTGTTGGCACTTTTTTACGATAGACGTGGTGTTATTATTCCAACTCAGGTCGCTCGAGATGACGGAACCGAGAAATTTGAACGAGTCGACCTGCTCAACGGTTTCCCCATTGATGACAAGGGGCAATACCGGGACCTTTATTCGGCGAAAGTCGATCACGACCTCTTTTGTCGTCGAGACGTTCAGTTCCAGGTCGTTGTCCGAGCACCAGCCAACCATTCTCCGAACCTCTTCCCGATACGCAGTCTCGTCCGTATCAGAGATCAGACCTTCGAGGGTAGTGTCATCAGAAAATTTCAACATTTTCACAAACGGGGTTGCAGATACACAGTCATTTGTGAACAGAGTGAAGAGTAGTGGAGAGAGAACGCATCCTTGTGGGGCACCAGTGTTCAGTGTTACAGAGGCAGAGAATTAGTTGTTGAGTTTGACGACCTGAGGACGGTCTAGAAGAAAGTCAAGAATCCAGTGACAGATAGAGGGGTGAACATTGAGTTGGGAGAGTTTGTCAAAAAGCTTGTGAGGGATGATCGTGTTGAAAGCACTGGAGTAGTCAATAAACAAAACTCTGGCATAGGTACGTGGGGTCTCCAAATGCTGCAGGATGAAGTGCAGGCCAAGAGCGACTGCATCATCAACTGACCTGTTTGCTTGGTAGGCAAACTGGAGTAGGTCAAGCAAGTGACCCGTGGAGGCCTTCAGGTAGCGAAGAACAAGCTGCTCCAAAACCTTCATAACAACAGACGTCAGCGCCACGGGGCGGTAGTCGTTCAGCTGGGTGACCTTGGATTTCTTAGGAACAGGGACGATCACGGACGACTTGAAGCACCGCGGCACCGACATCTGCTGTAGGGAGCTGTTGAAGACGTTGGTGAAGACAGGAGCGAGTTGGTCAGCACAGTACCTCAAGGCAGCCGTAGACACGTGGTGGGGACCAGAAGCTTTGCCAGGAGAGGGGTTCTTCTGGTCAAACCTGCTGTACAACAGGTTTAACCTATCCGGGAGCTCATTTATGTTACATATTATGCTGTAATATCATTATTCGTGTAAGCGTGTGCGCGCGCTATAAAGTGTGTAAACACGAGAAACATAGGCCTACTATTTTACTACATACGAATTTGTCAATTCTAGTCATTCCACGATGAGACATTGTGTTAATCTATAATTAATTTAACCACCCTAGTGTCGGAAGGTTGTTGATGCAGGTATATGTGTATGTATATTGTGTTTGTCATGCAGGATTGCTTGCTTTTATTGTGTGCTTTTTCTTCTGTATAAATATAAGCGAATTACATATATAGGCCTACACAACTGAGTACCCCATACGCACCAAGATTTCTTCGATTTAAAAGATGAAGCGAAATAAAATGTCTTATGTCTCATGTCTAAATTTCCAGAAAGTGGGGATACTATTTATACTGAAACCCCTGGCACCGCCACGGAGGCAAGGGGGTGGGGGGTGGGGGTGGGGGCGTTGGAGTTGCACATCAATTTTATATTTATATTTAACATTTATAGCATTCTAAAGATCAATTGATTTGTAAGCAACAAATCTTAGAGGACATTATACACATGAACTAGCACATAGGTACTATTTTCTAAATAATTAAGCCAAACAATATACATTGCATAAAATCATCAGTAGCAAAGAACAGTGAGTTTGTAGAAAGAAAAAAAAAACAAAGAAAGCAACGTTTGTTTATCTTGACTTCATAAGATGGGAAGCATATTTGCTCTTGAAAGTATTCATGTTGGTAGTTTGTCTCAGGAAGTTTGGGAGAGAGTTCCAGAGGCTGCTACCTCAATAAATGAAACTAGACTTAAACAGATCAATCGGAGAAAGAT
The DNA here is from genome assembly GCA_036898135.1 of Oncomelania hupensis. NCBI lineage: Eukaryota > Metazoa > Mollusca > Gastropoda > Littorinimorpha > Pomatiopsidae > Oncomelania > Oncomelania hupensis. Next base: position 155,442,204 of record CM072511.1, read on the forward strand.
TTGTGTGAAGAGAGAGAGAGAGAGAGAGAGAGAGAGAGAGAGAGAGAGAGAGAGAGAGAGAGAGAGAGAGAGAGTGTGTGAGTGAGTTTAACCCTTTTGCTGCCAAGAGGGAATTGCACCCAACTACAACCATTTGCCAGGCAAACCTGGGCCGTGATTGTGAAATTTAAATTACCACCAAAAACTCATAGCGTGAACAGTATTAGAAATAACTGAGTAACACTTACACATTTCATGATTTCTGAAAGGTGGTTAAATTTTCCACACAAATAAAATACGCTATTTGGAAAAAGGAAAAAAAAGTTTGTTTACTTAAATTTTTTTTTTTTTTTTTTTTACCTTTTAGTCCAAATTAGAGATAGTGAGAAAGATAGAGGGAGGCAGTCTATTTGTTGTATATTTGATGTATAAGTGAGCGGTATCGAATCCCTTGTGTCTGTGTCTCTGTTTGGTGCGTAGATTTATTTAATCAATCTTATATAGCGTTGTTCCAGCTCAAGAGCTGCTCAAGGCACTGGTCAGTACAGGATCTAACTCACACTGCCCAAGGCCTTTGGGCGCATAGTCTAACGCCAAGATGACTGAGCACAATCCTGGGCGACCTGGGATGGGTAGAAGAGACCCAGTGTGTGCTTGTTGTATTTGTGTATCCACCACTCACCAGTCTAGGTCATGACTGTAAAGTCCTGGTTATGGAATGCATGCGTGCACAGACTAGACCTTGGTTCATACTCTCATACGAAGGTCAGCTCTGTGGGCATGTGAGTGGAATGGGGTAAGGGGTGGGGTGTGTGTGGGCACCCACTAATAAAAAGGGTTATCATACCTAACTTATCAATGTTAAAACAGCTAATGTTCTGAGCTTTGCAATTGAGTATATTGGTTTTCTGACGGTTAAACTGTACCGAGAAAAAAATAACGTCACAATGATGACGAGGAGATAACACGTCATTGGAATTTTCCGTCAGACTATTGTACGACGACTTATCTCGTCATAAGCAGTCAATGGGTTAACCTTCATATCTAATAACCATGTTTTCATTCCATTTGATTACATTCATGCTGTTTTTCTTGTGTGTTATAAATGGATTTCATTAGTTCTGACCGGAATAGTTTCTATCATCTTGTAAATATGAAATGCAGCTATAGCGTGTGCCTATTGAAAAGCAGATTTGAATTACAAAATTTATATTCAGCATACTATATAGAATTTGTGAATACTCCGTGCATAATAAGCATATCATATCCACACACATACAGAGAGACAAAGGGAAACGCAAAACACAATTGTTGTATTTCAATAATTTATTGCTTATAAAACCAGCATTTATACACAACAAGCATGCTGATTATAATTTCTCTTCACACTCACAATACATGTATATGAAATAAACATTACATCATAAGCCATATACATACAGCAAATACAGTGCTAAAGTACCGGTGGAATCACAACAACAGAAATTTACATTCCAAAGCTTCCTACCCCTTATACTATAGCCATTAAAATACTATGCAGACTCTCCTTCCATAATATATCAATATTACAGCTTTGCTACCTTTAATCCATATCACATACCATTAAAGAGTCTTTCTAAAGTCAACTGATTTGATAAATGCTTTTTAAAGGCTAAGTTAATTTATGTCAACATACAAAATATTCCACCTACTCCCATGCAACCTGTACTATCATTGTTGAAACCTTTTTGAAGTTAAGAAATCAGTCGGGACTCCATAAATACTTCTAAAGATCAAGTTGTTGTCACATACAAAATCCACTGATTAAAATTGTAGTTTTGTGAAAAATAAAAAATGATCACAGCAATTTGCGTTGTTAGTCTTGCCTCAAGTTCAACGATACATATTATCTAGGGGGACAAAAGCTGCAAGTGACACGCCTGTGACACAGAGATATACCAGCAATGAAGAGCTCTTAATGCTAGTATTACGTAATAATATGCTGTGCCATACTAAATCTAAAGTACACGCACCATAATACACTGAAGTCCACACTGCAACATTCTACATCAGAAAACCATAACACATTAAGTCTCTAACTATGCCACATACTAATTAATATTCTGTTCTACACATAGGATGGACAGATGAGCCAAATGAAAGAATATGTGCAACACTTAAACATTCCCTCTTTCTCTCGACTCGCTCACAACAACGTGCACACTAGTACAACCAAAAATGTGAAAAAGAGTAATCGGGAGTCGAGGGACAAGCACAATCATGTACAAGCTTATGCTCCCTCCAAAACGAGAATACGCAGTCAAAATATTTTCACATAAAACCTGGAATGAAACAACAAATAAATATATACAAGCTTGATAAACAAGCAGATATGTATTTCAACATTATTTTGCAGTGGACAATTATTTTGCCACATATCTATAAACCAAACAAAAATCAAAAACGTGGCAGGCAAAATTGGGCACACAGTAACGATCTACCGTTACATTTTTTTCTACACAAAGCCTACACAACGAGTATTAAAATTATGACCATACTACATTCTCATAACAAAGCGCTGCCACCCACACAAAGTGAAAGCTTGAGTTATTTAGTTATTCATTGCTTACAGGGTCCAGCAGACTGCAAAGAGCCGAATCTGGACCACAAAATCAAGACCACAACTTTGCTGAAAGAGGACTCACCCCCTGATCCGCATAAAAGATCTGCTGAAACAACCCCAAAGGGACTCCACCAATTGGTCACTGTACAATAAAGGCATCCCACGCAGGGGACTGAGGCTGTACTCTAATTTATCGAACCCCCGTTTACAAAAACAAAATAGAATACAAACATTGTAAAATATCAAAAAAACACATACATATAAAATGCATACATTGCTAAATAATAATATCATAGGAAGCCTTAGTGACCATTTGGCAAAAAGCGTCCAATATTCCCAAGATGATACAACAGACCTCAAACACAAATGAGTTTTGTCCCGGAAGAGTTTTTAAGAAAAAAGGTAGGAGACTGGTCTAGCGAAGAAGATAGTATAGCAGATTGATAGAACAGAGTAGGCATGAGAAAGAACAAATGAGAAAGACAGCGACAGTGGGAATTTAAAGCACTAAATTTCCAGAAAGTGGGGATACTATTTATACAGAAACCCCGGCATCCCCACAGAGGGGTGAAAGCTTGAGTTCACATCAAATAATAATATAATCAACTCTTAAGACACACATGTGATGGACGATTTCTATCACCAAGACATTCAAGATTATACAAATGTGTAAGATAATAATATAATCAACTCTTAAGACACACATGTGATGGACAATTTCTATCACCAAGACATTCAGATTATACAAATGTATAAGCAAAGAACTAACACAATATCGGAATGTCCACAGAATTTCCATTGCTAACATTCAATGTGCTAATATTCAATATATGATTTATTTTATTTACAGAATGACACTATTTTTATCCTCTGCTGAGAATCACAACTGTCTTGTTCACAAGACTGTTGAATCACCACACATTTTTTAAAGTATTTTTTTTAACTCACGTATGAAACGGATATTAACTTCTATCTAAAACAAACACCCATATTTATTACCTCAAACAAAGATCAACAATCTTAAAGATAAATGCAAAATTGCTGACATTTTGTTTCCTCTGCATTTTACAATTTTCTGTACACATTGGGCATGCTGCCTGGACACCAAAGATCAAGCGTATCTTTTGGACAACGATCGAAGAAATACTAGAAATGATCGAAGAAACAATTGATAATTCAGTATGTTAGTAAGTGAAAAAAACACCAGTGCTTGGGAAAAACAGTGCTAACTATATATCCGACTACTGCGGTCAATGACAGAAACAACACAATAACGACGTTATATTTTATTAAATTAGGGTTGAAAAACAAAACAAGCAAATCTTTAAAACGGAAGAAGAATACAGTTTTACAATACAATTTCCTGAAAAATATCACAACATTACACACTGTGTAAGGCCTTTTTTGAAACACTAGTAATTTTAACAAATAATTAATTGGGGAATATTATGTATAACAAATAATCAATTTATTTTAGCACTGAGACAAGATCAAGTAATGGCAGCCATTGAACTTGCGTTGAAATAGTACAGCATTCAGTTTATTTTTTTAAATATAAATTTAGACGAGTTAAAATACAGCATTACATTTATTTTTAAAATGAAAAGAAAATTAAAGTACTATAAATTTAGCAAATTTATTTATGAACTGGCACTGCAGCTTATAATGAGATGAAAGAATAGTTATATTACGAAGAGCTGGAGGAGGTAAGAATGACACACACAGAATGATGATTTGATTTATTATTGCACACACACAGAAATGCTTCACCAAGAAAAATTACTATTCTAAAAAACAAGAAAAATTATTCTGAGCAAAATTTGTAAAGAAATGAATACACTCAGTTCCAATTTTTCAAATTTCCACAGAGACAATGGCCGAAAAAGCATTACCCTCCTAACCCCAAAGGTTTCGTACCGCTATCCTAGTTAAACGTTAAAGTAAAGCACAGCAACAGACTGACAGCAGCAGATAAAAATACTGGGAATGGATTTAGCAATTAAGATGACTTTAGACTGTGGTGGTTTTACATTGATATACAATACAGTAGTAAGCTAACAAAAGCTGTGCTGCCGTTTCAGTCTGCTGCGTACGATCATTCGCAAACCAAACAGCCCTATACTTATTTATTAATTAAGACACAAACGTGAATTCACGAGAGCATTTTTATACTTAACACAAAACGAACATTGAGATTCATTAACCAAGGTTTAACAGTCAAGAGAGAGATGGATTTGGGCGTAATAAATGAAGTGAGAAAACAAAAACTGTTTTAAAAAAATAATTAACAGGCTTAGAAACTAACCAGCGGTCTCTTTCTAAACAGGTTTAGTAATTGTCTAGCCATTTAACAGTTGTAATGAATAAACCTAGAATTAGTATAGGTGTAAAGGGACAGAAAAGTATACAATATAGCAACCATAAAGAAGAATAAACATTCTTAAACATAAAAATACAGAATGAATAAGTTGATAGTTAATGTCAAAAAACTAAATTTCAAAAAACTAAATTGAAATGAATTGTATTTTCTTGGTAAAATGTGTAGCCTAATTATATAACACAGTGAACTTTAACATTTAAGGCTTTTTTATGGATTTGTAAATGCCAGTTTTATAATCATCCAAAATAAAATGTACATTTATATGGCATGCCAAATGTCAAACTGGTGAATACCAAAAAACTGAAAATAAAGATACTGATCAGGGCATTTCAAAAGCAATTCCAAATAGCACAAAAATAATTGTGTGTTTTGAGCTTTATTATTATAAACATGCATTGTTATTAAAACAAAATGTACAGATGAGGTGATAGGAGCATGCCTGAATTGTGTTAGAACTGCTCAGCAGCAATTTAGAATAAAATTAAGTTGTTTTTTTAAATAAAAAAATAATAATTCAATTAAGCTCTGATCAAAGTATGTTCCATTCATTTGTACAATAATTTGTGCACCAGTCATAGTTTGTGGCTGATGTGGTGAATGCACATGCAAAATTACAAAATAGAGAAATTAATACTACATGCATTATTAGCAATCAGCAGTTTTGTCATACATATAAATTATAGGTGGTTATTCCATAGAAAGCCTTAAGCTTGTCGATGGTCTTTGTTGTCAGGCTTTAACACTTCAGTGATGATTTGACACTGTCACTGTGCCTCAGTTCAATGTGCTATGAACACAATTAACCTACAATAAACGTGATATGAACACAATTAACCTACAATAAACATGATAAGAACACAACCTACAAAATAATTCTGTGTGTACTATGACAGAACGTGAATGATGTGTAATAACAAACAACTTGTATTTTACTTACTCAAACTACACAATGTCCTTTTTGAGTGCTTTGAGATCACAACAGATTTATTAACATACATGAGAATCCAATATGAAACCTGTTGGCAATTGAGCAAGAACACTACACTGGTTTTGGCATTCTTTGAAATGGTTTCTTTAGTGAGAGGTCACAAGCAGATACATAGACAATACATGGACGTGGACAACGTCTCACTCCTGAAGAAGCATTTTAGTGAAATACATGTATGGAGAACAAGTTTAGCCATGCTTTGTTTCTTTTTTTTTCTTCTTCTGAAACAACAGCTCTAACATCTGTGCTACTGTTACTTTTCAACATACTACTTCCTACTTATATATACCCACACACTATGGTCACCAAGTTCTACATCTGAAATGCATCATGCCGCCATTAAGACTTCAAACCCAACGAAAAAGCCTATAAAGCAACTGGTAATATGTCAATAGGATTAAACTTGTGTGCTCCTATAGGCAGGGTGTGATAGTTCAATTCATCCTTAATGCTCATGCAATTATTAGGACGCTAAACCTTATTCTTCAATAAGTTGAAGCCATATTCCAAATTGCACACATATAAACATAGGTAAGATAATAAGTTACCAAAAACCCCAGCTAGGCAACCATTGCCTAAAATGCCATTAGGTTTATATTTAAAAAAAAAAAAGAATACTCAATAATAAAAATTGAAATAATTTATTACAAAGTGAAAGGCTGGTGCAAAACCATACAGTCTTCAATGATTTCACAATCAGTTGAATAATGAGGCACATGCAAACCTCAGAATGATGTGGCACATGCACACGTCATAAATCTCTGGCAATAATATCTAGACGAGTTTCTGATGCTAGTGCCACACACAAACAATTCATTGTACCCAGCCTGTGCTAACAGAAAACAAGCTCAAATCAAAAATGTATCAAACTTGACCTTGAATGTCCTTGGCCTTTACACATATTGCTGTTGACATTGAGATTCATTTACAAGGTCAAGCTTCAGCCATTTAACAAAGCAATCACTATGATTTTCTTTCACCTAAAAGGAACAATAAATGGCTGGCATCAAAAAGAATACAACAGCAATGAAAGATGAGGCCAACAATATCTGAAGGTCTTAGCAATGATGGAGTCATAGTCAAGGACATAGGAATTATCAATGTCAAGGTCACTGGTGGTTTAGTGCTCTATAACCTGAGATATTGTGAGCGATTTATTAAGGGCTGTCATTCACATTTTATATCTTCAATGATAAAAAGTTGAAATCATATGTGATATTCTTCTGCCTGTAGGGAATCAACTGGAACAGTTTAATAGTCACACACAAAATATTCATAAAGAAAATATAGTATCATCTGAGTAGTATTTACACAACATTATGAATCAAAGAGTAATAATACCACAGAAAGAACATATTAATTCACTGCATGTTACCTATGGTATGAACATGAACACTGAAACATAACATCCACACCAATCATTGACGATATGGTTGACAGTGTTTTACCTCGGACTGTCAAATTTAATTTTTGGCACACATCAAGTGTGACGATGGCAAGTCTGGTGATTATGACGCGATTTATAAAACACTTGTTGGCCACAGAGATTATAACTACAGAAAGTAGTATTTTTAAATAGTTAGTTATTCATTGCTTACAGGGTTCAGCTGACTGCAAAGAGCCGAATCATTACCACAAAATCAGGACCACAACTTGGTTGAAAGAGGACTCACCCCTATCTATATAAAAGATCTGCTGAAACAACCTTAGTGGTAACACCGAAGGCACTCAACCAGATGGCCACTTTACAATAAAAGCATCCCATGCAGGGGACACTAAGGTTCTTCACTAATTTACTGAACCCCCGTTTACAATTTAAACAAAAAGGACATTAACTAGACAAGACTATCATCATTATTATGCACTGGTGTATAGATCAATTAACAGAATTTAGAACTACCGTGGACACCCCAGTTTCAGTAGCCAGAATAATTCACAAGTTTACTGCTGATCCTCAACTGAGGTCCCCGATGTTGGACTCGAAGGCTCAGCAATGCGAGTTATGTACTCACCTAATACTCCTCTCATTAAAAGAAATCCATTTACCTGCCTTATGACTTCTGTTTTATTGTGGTAAAATAAAACTACCAATGGTAAAAAATACAATATTTACCATATAATGAGCCCACATTTAACAAACAGGTCTTCGCATCATCAACCCCAGCGAAAAGTGAGACGGAGGTAAACAGTTGGAAATGAGTTTTGTTTCCTATCAATCGTTTGGATGTTAACAATTCTGGTTCACAACGAATGGAACATTTGCGATTCATATCAGTATTATTCAGACATTCTCCATAAATAAAAAAAAAATCAATTTTTTGGCGATTTTAAAGAAAACAAAACAAGAAAAAAGAAACAAAATAAAGACACATAGCAAATATATCAGGGAGATAGCCTTGTTCTCCCATAATATATGAAGTTAATGAGAAATTATATTTGCAATGTTGTATTCTGTATCAGTATGGCTGTGCATGCCAATCTGAAACATAGTTTGTTCCCAAGTCTGAAGACAAGCATGCACATTCCACACATACCGTTCTGCATCTACCGACAAAAGAAAACTGGTATGACACAAGCCGTCAAATTTTAATAACGTAAATTTTCTCCAAGCACTTCCAAGATGTGGAATTTATGACACAAATCTGTGCATCCAGAGATGAGGATTTTTGTAAAAATGAGAGTTTACATCAATGATGTGAACAAGTATAGCACACCAGTGTGTTTGAGCATGGGACTGAGAGAGTCTTCATACCCCACATCTGGCAGTCCACAGTGTTAAAGTGTTTTTAACAAGAAAACTTCAATTGGTTCTTTTCACAGAAAATGGTTTTATAAAATAAAATACATGTGTGTTCACAACAAAAATTAGAATTTTATATAATCACAACCCATGAGAACATTGATCGCTGCATTCACTTCGCCATGGGGAATTTTGTCAAAACATGATTTTGTGGGTCTCTGGTGATTAACAAACTTACCTAACATATGGTGGTTGATTAACTTGTATGAAGATGAATAGATGTATATGAATTCGTACATCGATGCACCACATCACAGTTACATGTGTGTTTTCAAAATAATGCAAAATATGTGTGTTCGTCATAACATCCATTTGGAAGCTTATATTATACCCACAAAATAACGGTGTGAATCGATAACGTAGATGGAAGGAAAATTTTCTAATGTTGAAATTGTGTCTTAAGATTGGAAAAGTCGTGTCCATGTCACTGGAATTCAATAAAAGAACTGAGCCTCTGCAGAGACATGATAGTCGTGAATTTACAGCACAAAATCCACAGATGCTGAAATGGATTCTGACAACAATTTGGATAAGCTGCAATAATAGATCAAATCCTGGAATTGAATGTTCACAGATGAATACATTTGTAAATATTCGATGAAGCAGCTGCTACAACAATTAAGTCCTTGAGTGAAACAACAGTTTCTACACACAATACAATGTCCAACAGTCACTAAACTGAGGAATGTATGTTCTTATGGATATATCAAAAAGCTGCAATTCTGGGTCGAGTTTTGGAATGCAGCAACACAACTAATCTCTAAACATGATGTTCGGAAGTCACGCCGTCTTCAAACAAAAGATAGCTTGAAAGTCTGTCGAGTCTTTCTGTATGAAGCAACAATGCTGACTGGACGATTTATGCTGAAGAGAAAGCGACCCAAATTTCATCCACACCGACCCAAATTTCATCCACACTGGTGACAAACATTTATTTTTTTATTTAAAAAAAGAAAAAAAAAGAAGCTTAATATGATTTTCGGCAATTATGCTGAAAATAAGTTGTGTTTTCCAACAAAAAACAGCTTGTGTCTTCGTGCAAACAATCTCTGAATGAAACCATGTGTACCGGATGTGATCCGTCATAAGACAGAAGATGGCACTGGTTCACAGTCCATTTCTGTGCTTCCTCCGTAGTGGACAAAATAAGTTCTCTTGCCCCACTTGATGCGGTGTGGGTTGCACACGGCTTTTACAAACACCACCAGGGACAGACACTCTCTCAGCAACCAGACACACACAAAGCGGAGCTTGCTGATCCCCAATGGCTGGTCATGCTGAAACAAGACATGCAAATCATGTACAATTTCTCTACAGTTGTAGCAGAATCAAGATAGAAGGAGTTAGTTACATTACATGATTATTGCTTTAGGTCCAGCGGACAAGGACTTAGTTGCCTTTCTAGAAGACTACAAGAAAAAAAAAGAAAAAAACCCTATTTATGTCCAAAATGCAAATCTCATTTTAAAATTAATTGTCTACTTCACTCTAAGAGATGACTAATACAACTTTTTTTCATCGGATATTTGCAACATCTGAATCCAAACGTTGGGTCAGAGAGGTAAACAGTTTGTCTGCTAGAAGTGCTAAGTGGCTTATCTCCCTTAGAATACAGGCACAGGTGCACACAAGCAAACCCAATGGAGTGTGACCAACAATCCCCCAATGCACTGCTGTGAATCAGCCAGGGGGCAATAATACCGTTTCTGTAGTCTAAAGTGATGCTCGACCATGGCTTCCCAGACCTCTCTCCTCGTGACGCCCCATGACGTTATCTGGCACCCCAATGACTTTTTTTTTCAAACCGCTTACAAACCCATCGGAGGAGAGTTTTCGCCTAAAAAATGTGGATTAATGAATAAACTCTTCTACCACCACGCTATCTACTATGTTAAAGGTTTACACAAAATTACAGTGGTCTGGATGCAATGCTTCAATTTGAGTTACCTTTAAAAGCCAACAATGAAGAAACAATCATAATGGCCACTCTCCGTCACAACCACTACTACCACCCTTCCGCCCCCCCCCCCCCCCCCCCCTTCTACAGGATTGGTTGAAAAGTAACTCCCTAATGAAAATGAGCTGATTACTTTAGTTAAAGGGACCCACTGTGACCACGCCCCCCTTGACAGAGCCTTTTCACATTCACAATGAGTGGAGCCTCACTGAAAATATAAGCTTACAACAAAAAATAATTATTTCGAAAATATATTTACATTTTAAATGAATAAATTCCTTTTTTGTGTGTGCCTACAACTAGCAAGGGCTAGCCAACATTGTGAAGCTAACAACAGCATGGACCAAAGCCGCTAACTTGGCAAGAGACCAAACCTATTTTAAAAAATCGCTTGTAAGGTTTGACGTTCTAGGTAGATAACGTGAGACTCTACCTTACCACAGACACACACTTCAAACCCGTGTGGTCCACTCACAAAAAGAGTCAAAGGCCACACAGCTGTACCGTTAAAACAGGGGAAAATCTCTGCCTGTCAGAACCAAAATGGAAAAGCCCCACGTTAGCAGTTGGTTCGAGCAAGGAAGGCCCACTTTATCATTGTTTAACGTAATAACAAAGCCTACTTTTTTATCACTGTTCACTGTAATAACAAAGTGCACTTTATCATTGTTTAACGTAATAACAAAGCCCACTTTTTATCACTGTTTACTGTAATAACAAAGTGCACTTTATCATTGTTTAACGTAATAACAAAAGCCTACTTTTTAATCACTGTTCACTGTAATAACAAAGTGCACTTTATCATTGTTTAATGTAATAACAAAGCCCACTTTTTATCACTGTTCACTGTAATAACAAAGTGCACTTTATCATTGTTTAACATAATAACAAAGCCTACTTTTTAATCACTGTTCACTGTAATAACAAAGTGCACTTTATCATTGTTTAACGTAATAACAAAGCCCACTTTTTATCACTGTTCACTGTAATAACAAAGTGCACTTTATCATTGTTTAATGTAATAACAAAGCCTACTTTTTAATCACTGTTCACTGTAATAACAAAGTGCACTTTATCATTGTTTAATGTAATAACAAAGCCTACTTTTTAATCACTGTTCACTGTAATAACAAAGTGCACTTTATCATTGTTTAACGTAATAACAAAGCCCACTTTTTATCACTGTTCACTGTAATAACAAAGTGCACTTTATCATTGTTTAACATAATAACAAAGCCCACTTTTTAATCACTGTTCACTGTAATAACAAAGTGCACTTTATCATTGTTTAATGTAATAACAAAAGCCTACTTTTTTATCACTGTTCACTGTAATAACAAAGTGCACTTTATCATTGTTTAACGTAATAACAAAGCCTACTTTTTATCACTGTTCACTGTAATAACAAAGTGCACTTTATCATTGTTTAACATAATAACAAAGCCCACTTTTTTATCACTGTTCACTGTAATAACAAAGTGCACTTTATCATTGTTTAATGTAATAACAAAGCCTACTTTTTTATCACTGTTCACTGTAATAACAAAGTGCACTTTATCATTGTTTAACGTAATAACAAAGCCTACTTTTTAATCACTGTTCACTGTAATAACAAAGTGCACTTTATCATTGTTTAACATAATAACAAAGCCCACTTTTTATCACTGTTCACTGTAATAACAAAGTGCACAAAGTGATAAAGTGCACTTTGTTATTACAGTGAACAGTGATAAAAAGTGCACTTTATCAGTGTTTAAGGTTCTAACAATGCCAATTTTAAGGTAAACCCGTTTTCACTAAAAGTAAACAACGCCTTTGGATTGGGGTCTTTTAAGTAGTACTGCATTTGCATGAAACAAATAGTACTGTGATCCTTCCTGCGGTACAGTGTCATAGTCTTTGATGTCACCTGGCAGTGACAAGCCGCCCATAATGGCCCGTCACCGGAAACTTCGTAGGCCTTATGTCGGCCGAGCTCGCTAGCCCCTCCTGCGAGATGAAAATCAGAGACCAGCACAGGGTTCTTACCCAAAAAGCACTTCCAAATTCCCAAACTTTTCCCAAACTTTTCCCGACCATATTTTCAGAAATTCAAAGACCTGTCAGATACAAACTTACCTATTTAATATTTGATATTCAATGACAAAACAGTTTAGTTTTCCCTCAAGAGCATGGACCACATGGTATAACTACACAAATTTACCAAAGAAGTTCTGCAAGCTTTATTATATTACAGTTCAGTGTCAATTCTTCTCAATTCAACAAAAATTTCTGTTTGTTGATTACTTTGTTTTGAATTCGAGTGTAAAAAACACTTTAAATTGTTGAATCATAAGACAAGTACAGTGCTGAGTTTATTTGCAAATATTATTTATCCTTTGTTGTTGTATGAATTTTGAAGATTGTGAGATGGTGATCAGAAGAGCGTTCTACTGGTTTTTGAGTCCACTGATCTTTTCTTGGATAAGTATATATCCAGTTCTTGGGCCTGCTTGCGCTTTTCCTGTGAACGCTCCCTGAAAGCATTGGACTCTGCAATGAGTGTGAGCTTAGCTTTTTTCTCAGCCTCTTCTGCTTTCAGATCGGCCGACCTCTCCAGAGCTTCAGCATCCGCAACAGTGCGATTCTTCTTGGATTTGAGATGTTCAATTTCTGCAGACAACATTTGTATTCAGGTTTTGCGGTTTTATGGTTAATAGCTCGTTGAAGGAACAAACGCCCGGCATTTTGTCAACATCAAACTCGCAGGAAGAAGAAATACGCGGTTCCCGGATGTTGAGCAAGTGGAAGCAACTATCGATTTCAACTTTACTAAAACGAAAGTACGATTGTACTCCGACGATCGCGTCATGATCGCTTGCGTTTATTACGGTGAAAAAAAAATTAAATAAAAATCCAAACTACGTACATTTTAAATCAACACTCTTATTTATTTTTGTGTTCTTTTGCAAATTTCCCAAACTTTTCCCAAACTTTAGACACAAACTTAGTTTTCAAAGACTTTCCAGGGCCTGGAAAATGTATTTTATTATTCCCAAACTTTCCAAGACCTTCAAAGACCGTACGAACCCTGCAGCAATAAAAATGTACCCTTGTAAGGATCATGGTACAAAGTGTGCGTTTCATGCAAATGCAGTAGTAATTACAAGAAAAGCCATAAGCGACGTTTAATAGAGAGTTACTTTTCAACCACCCTGTACATTGACCCTGAAGACTCCCTTACGTGAAGCTGTGACAGCTGCAAATAGTCAATGAGCATCCAAGTCAGGATATGTCCAGTGAAGAAGAGAAAAGGGTTGAGGTCAAAAAAATGGCTGAGGGAAGCGGACATCATCACGCCCAAGGTAAGGCACTCTGTCATGGGCTCAAAAAAACTGGCTACCACTGTCATCATGTTCAGACGCAGTCGCAGCCATCTGGTAGAAGCAAACACACATTAATTAATTCCTTCATTAAGTAATAAATTAATCCATAAATAAAGCTTTGTTACGATGCTGCAGTCATCAGCAAATTCTTTCAATAATACAGCGAGGATCAAAGTCACACTTGTTACTTTTAATTTTTATGTGTGTGTGTGCGCGCGTAACATTGCGGTGTCCAAAGAAAAGAGGAATCAGTGGTCTCTCTTAAGCCCTGACCAATTTTGTAAGGACCCAACATTTCTCATCTAATTCTCCCTTGCTTCTTACTTATTCCCAGTGTGAATGAAACACACACACACAAAACATGCTTTTTTGCAGACCAACATTGTTGAAATGACACTAAATTAAACATTCACGAACTGATCGATGCGGCAATTAAGAAATTGTTGCAGATAAAGAATCAACCACCGAGGACTGGTAAATATTCAACATTTATGTTTTTCATTTACAAATACTCTTTTTAAAAAAACAACTTCACATCAAGATTAAGAATGAAACAAAGAAAGATATTTTAAAATGTAACAGGCATGAACACAAACATAAATAAAAGTGAATCCAAGTGTAAAAACTTAAAATATAATTCTGTAACTTACAGTCACAAAACTGACAATAATGATCGAAGTTGACAAATACAACTACAATGAAAGTTTCACAATGTCTACAACATAAGACCATAACAAATATTACAACAATGTCTCTGCTTTACCTCAAACCCTGCAAAAAAAAAATTCAGTAGCAATTAAACATTACAGACACACAAAAGAAATGTATTTTGAGAGGGGAAAATAAACCATAGCATTCTTACACAAACGATAAAATTTTGAGGGACTAACTTTTTCTTCTCCCCCCCCCTCCTCTTTTTCTTTTTTAATCCACTGCCTATTAATTCCCTGAAATATGAGGCTACCTAAATAATCCACTAAATGTATTGACAATTTAATTTTAAAATGTGAGAAAAAAAGTGCCTCACCTGACCATGCGATCAACAAAACCACAGACTGATGAAGAGATGACGTTCTGCTGTGCTGGGTATGCTGATAGTACCAGCTTGTAACCCCTGTAACATTCACAAAAGTACCCTTTGTAACATCGAAACACACTTAAAGTGCATGGATCTCACCTACATTTCTGAGGCAAATTTAACTATAGTCACATTTGTGGTCCCTGTCAGGGAACATAATTTTACCATTTATATGATGGCTGACAACATCTCTACAACAGAAGTCAAGCGGCAAAACGAGCTTTCCTGTTTGTGACATAGAGAAGGAAAGTATGGGTCAAATAGGTGCTGTTGTCTCTGGGTGTGTGGAATTTCATCTAGCTGCAAGATTGGGTATTAGCCAGCTATTGCAACAGGCAATGGATCAACTTCTATCAACACCACTAGTGATTTTCAGAGTGTCTGACGAAAGAGTGGAAAATCAGTTGTTTTCTGCTGCGGTTTGAATCGCACTCGGCCATCCCTAAGAAGCATGAACTTTGCTTGGAGTATACACTGGCCTGGGCGCGGTTCTAAAGAGAACTGTTTTTCCTTTGCGAGTGGACGCGACGTTAGGCAAAGAAGCAGACAAATCTGGAAGAATTTGAAATAATTTGTTATTGATTTGATTAGACCATTCAGTCTGCCACAGCCTTTTACAATAAGAGCTAGTCATACAATGCAGGTCAGCGTATGGAACAAACTAGAAAACCTCTGAAGGAAAATCAAGATGAAGAGGTTCTTTAGCCGCTTTGTCCACTGCAATATTGACGCGGATGCCCATGTGACTAGGTACTCGCATAAAAAACTATCTTTTTACCCTCAGAAACAAGTTGTGTGTGGAGATCATGGATCTCTGCCAGAAAAGCGTGCGATATCTTTCTCATGAAAAGAGCCTGAAGTGCTGACAGTGAATCAGACATGATTAAAAATTCGGAACTTTTGGATTGATAAACCTGTTTCAGATAAAGTTATTAATTGCTTACAGGGTCCAGCGTATAGCAAAGAGCTGAATCAGGACCACAAAATCAGGACCACAACTTGGTTGAAAGAGGACTCACCCCTGATCCATATAAAATATCTGCTGAAACAACCCAAGTGGTAACAATGAAGGCACTCTACCAGCCGGTCACTTTATGTTCCCACTCAGGGGACGCTGAGGCTCTACTCTAATTTGTCGAACCTCCATTTACAGAAACAAAGTAAAATATAAACATCAATATAAAATATGAACAAAATACATACATAGAAAATGCCTACATTGCTAAATAATAATATCATACGAAGCCCCAGTGACCATTTGGCAGAAAGCATCCAATATTCTCAATCTGACCCAACAGACCTCATACACAAATTAGGAGTTTTTGATGTTTTCAAGAAAAAAGGTAGGTGACTGGTCTAATGAAGAAGAAGATAGTACAATAGATTGCTATAACAGAGTAGGAATGAGAAAGAACAAAGGAGAAAGACAGCGATAGTGGGAATTTAAAGCACTAAATTTCCAGAAAGTGGGGATCGATACTATTTATACAGAAACCTCAGGTACTCTCCCAGGGGACCTGTTTCAGAGCTAAATGAATTGCCTTGAGCTCAGCTGTATAAACAGAACAAAAATCAGGTATACGCTGTTGCAAAAGCTGGTCAAGGTGTCTCCCAGAGACGGATGCAGCAGCAATTGCGTCACCTTTCTTCGACCCGTCAGTAAAACGGTTTTTGTATCCTTTATACAATGAACATTGTTCTAGATAAAGTTGCTTATAAACAGCTTCCGAAGTGTCGTTCTTTTTGAAGGATGAGAGATTAAGTTGATAATGCGGTCGACGAGGTTCCAAGGTGGGAGGCACAGTTAGCAATTGGTCATCATTAACAGTCAATATCTATGCCTGCAATATCAAAGTGAGGACATAATCCGATACCAAAAGGATGAACTTCTGTCAGTTTGTTGGAGTATTTAAGCGTAAATAAAGGATTTAAAACAAAATCATAAGCGGGATTTCCAGGGTTTGCTTTAAGTTTGAGAAAATAGTCCATGGTGAGCTGAAGCCTACAGATTTCCAAGGGAGGTTTGCCAGCCTCAACGTAGAGGCTTTTCTTCTAGGAAATATGAAACGCCCCCAGGCAGATCTGAAGACCTTGATGGATTGAATCCAAAGCTTTGAAATAAGATTTCCTAAAGGAACCATATACGATAGTAACTCCCTATTCAAAACTGCTTATAGAAAGGTTATTTGTACAGGGTGGTTGAAAAGTAACTCCCTAATGAAACTGCTTATACTAGGTAATTATTTGTATAAGCTGGCTGAAAAGTAACTCCCTAATTAAACTGCTTATACTAGGTCATTATTTGTAAAAGCTGGCTGAAAAGTAACTCCCTAATGAAACTGCTTATACTAGGTAATTATTTGTATGTATAAGCTGGCTGAAAAGTAACTCCCTACTAAAAACTGCTTATAGATAGGTTACTTGTATAGGGTGGTTGAAAAGTAACTCCTATACTGAAAACTGCTTATAGATAGGTTACTTGTATAGGGTGGCTGAAAAGTAACTCCTATACTGAAAACTGCTTATAGATAGGTTACTTGTATAGGGTGGCTGAAAAGTAACTCCTATACTGAAAACTGCTTATAGATAGGTTACTTGTATAGGGTGGTTGAAAAGTAACTCCTATACTGAAAACTGCTTATAGATAGGTTACTTGTATAGGGTGGCTGAAAAGTAACTCCTATACTGAAAACTGCTTATAGATAGGTTACTTGTATAGGGTGGTTGAAAAGTAACTCCTATACTGAAAACTGCTTATAGCTTTTGTACTGGATAGAGCTCAGTTGTCTGGGGAGTCAGGTAATGCTCCTACGGCAGCATGTGGGCACCCTGAGTTAGGAGCCTGTATCAGCCAGCCCCTTGTGCAGCCCTCGGGCTGAAAAGCTCTGTATAAGAAGGATAAACAGGTAGATAAATAAACTCACTTTTCGTGCATGGTTTTGGTGAGAAAATAGTCCTCAGCTAGGTATTTGCCATACCAGCCCAGCCCGTTGAACTGGTCCAGGATGGATTTCTTGAAAATGTACGACATGCCCGTCACACAGCACAAGCCCAGAAAACTGAATGCCATGTAGTACCTTGCAAAGGCACACCCAAAGTAAATCTGCACACACAGGGTAAGACACAGGATAAAAGAAGGCCTACGACATTTCGTTCATCCCAAAGGATTACAATGAAAAATTAAATCCAGTCAAGTAAACACAAAAAGAATAACCCTACAAAAATTATAGAAGATTCTAGTAGCAATGCACAAAAGAAACAACCTACGGATTGTGCCATCTTTTATATGAGTGGATGAAATAATAGTATTTTGCACTAGTGATGGCGTACCACAAGACTGTAAGCCTCTGGAAAGTACACATTTAACTTTTCAGTTTTGGTATTTCCAGATAATACATACTTTCAAATAGTCTGGAATCAGAAAGAGCCAAATGTCTGTCGGTTAGTCTGTTGCATGCCGTGTCTCTAGAACCCCTCAATGGATTTTGACCCAACTTCATAAAAACATTACCTAGGTTACCAAGAAAATTAACACTATTGAAACTTCTTATTTTTCGGCTGTGTGTGTATGTGTGGAAATACATTCCAGTGGCTTGCTGTCTTGTTTTTTTCCTGTAATTTTACAAGTAGTGCGCTTTAGAAACACCAATGTATAATTCCTCAAATAGTAGTATTGGGGGTGGGGAGGGAAGTGGGGGTTGGTGGGAGGGTTGAAGAGGCAGGAGAACAAAAAACTTTACTACAAACTTGAAACTGACTTTTTCTACTGTGTTAGCCAGACCAGCGCTCTGCAGAAAGAACGGCATTTGATGAACCAATGCAACATTGGGCTGCTGAAGTTTCACCACCATGTCTTGTATAATGTCTGTGGATGCTGCAAGCACACGCAGAAGTAAAACAACATTAACAAAAGCTACATGTACAGGTTATAGAGACAGGATAAGAGTAGGGAAGTGTTTACACTGGGGATAACATAGTTGTTCCCCTTTAGTTGGACCGAGATTATGACAAAGGCTACAATTTGTACATATTCGTAGTTTTCCCGTTTCTTTTCTTAAATAAAAAAAAATCAGACCTTCACCTGATTTTGCGTCCCACAAGATCATTTTGGCCATATGAGGAGCTGACCTGGCTTTATCACATAAACTTCTTACCTTTAATGTATGAATATTAGCCTTTCCTATCCTATCCTATCCCGTAACTCGAAGGTCGTAGGGGCGCACCACAGATGATCGTTTCACAAGCATACTCCATCTTTCTCTATCCTCAGCAACCCTCATGGCTTCGCTCAGTGTCAAGCCAGTCCATTCTCGAATGTTGTCCTCCCACCTCTTTTTCTGTCTCCATCTTCTTCTGCCTCCTTGCACTGTGCCTTGCAGGATGGTCTTTGCAAGGTCCGATGCTCTGGAGGCCATACCATCGGAGTTTCCGTTTCTTCTCTAAGTCTAGCGGCAACAAACTCAGCATCAGCACTGTTCCCATAAAGTACAAAGAACGTCATCCATTCTGCGATTGAAAACTTTTTTTTTTTTAAAACAGAGGATTCTTTTACCCACAAAAATATTTATTCATGTAAGAGGTAACAACTGGCGTTATGACGTAAATAAATTTGTTACTTATGATGCAATAGGCATTCAACAAACCCCAATTAATTCAACCACTATATAGGGGAAGGGAGGGGGGGGGGGGGGGGTGTTTGGAAAGCTCTGCAATTTTATAGCATTTTTTTGCTTTTGAACCCAACCTGGCTCCACTATGGAATTTCCATAGGAATACATCTCTTCATTAATTTTACAGTGAACTCTATTGTTCACAAGAAACTCTGGCAACAAGAGGAACTCAAATTGTTGTTTTTTTTACCCTAGAAACTCCATACCTTTGATGCGACTAGCGCTGATCCAAACATAATCATACTTGGCTGCTTCGTAACCTTGCACCATGTTCTGCACCATGGGGTTCATGATGTCGTCTCTACCGTCTGTACACACACAATAAACACACACGTTCTGCACCATGGTGTTCATGATGTCGTCTCTACCGTCTGTACGCAAACAATAAACACACATGTTCTGCACCATGGGGTTCATGTTGTCATCTCTACCGTCTGTACGCACACAATAAACACACATGTTATGCACCATGGGGTTCATGATGTCGTCTCTACTGTCTGTACACACACAAATTGACAACACACACACACGTTCTGCACCATGGGGTTCATGTTGTCATCTCTACCGTCGGTACACACACAATAAGGAGACCTGTGTATACATGATAGACAGTTTTCTATCACACCATTACGGTAGCGGCATTCCACAAGAAATGAAGATGGATGAAAAACTACATGAATGAATATTGAATAATTGAAAGAATGATTATGAAGAAACAAGAAAAACCACATATGAGTACAATGTAATAATAATTTTACAAGTTCCAAATTTGTTATTATTGTTAACATCACTTCATTTGTAAAAGGACATAAAATAAGTCGATTGATTGATTGTTTGATAGTGAATGAAATCAAAGACTGACTGGGTCGTACCTCCATATTCCTACAGCATGCTTAGTGCAGAGGCTTGGTGTTTAAAAATGAAATGCTAGCAGATTTGTTTCATTCAATCCTTTTTTCCACACAAATCAGAATTATTGGCCTTAGTTTACAAAGATCATAAAGACTCACGCGTAAATAGTCTAACATCCACTTTTGGAAATTTGTGCATCAATGTATGGACCAAGTTGATGGCGGGGTCCTGGTCATCATGAAAGCAGAACAGCAACTCATACTGCAACATAAAGATCACTATGGTTAGTACATACATTACCCCCTTTATTTTTCAGTGTCCCACTGATGAAGATGAAGAAAGAAGGGGAGCCAGACAAAAGAAGAAAAGAAAGAGGAAGAAGAAGAAGAAGAAGAAGAAGAAGAAGAAGAAGAAGAAGAAGAAGAAGAAGAAGAAGAAGGAAGAAGAAGAAGAAGAAGAAGAAGAAGATGAAGAAGAAGATGAAGATGCAGGAGAAAAAAAATGAGGTTGAAAGAAAACTGAGGAAGAAGACAGTGAGAAGAACAACAAAGAAAATGGCTGAAGAGGGTGATGACAAAGACGACGATGCTGCTGCTGAGGATGATAATGGAGATAAGATGCTCATGCTAGGATTTTTTTATGTTGACTTCTAGTAGTGGGCTGTGTTCATCATCATGATGAAGACAACTAGATGATGATGATGATGATGATGATGATGACGATGTTGGCGTTATAAAAACTTACTTTGGGATATTTGAGTGTAAAATGACTTTCTAAGTTGATCTCCAGCAGCGGGTCTGTGCCCATGAGTGGTTTGACAATGGATACCCCAGGGACATCATCTCCCAAGACATCCGGGTCACTCTTCTTAAAAAGGTACAGATGGCTGGACAAAAGACACACACAAACATCCAGTATGAGTAAACAAATATAGTAATCATTATGAGTGGGTGGGGGGGGGAGATAGAGAGGAGAGGGAGTGGGGAAGCGAGAGGGCTGAGAGAAAGAGAGGGGAGAGGGACAGAAGGGGTGGCATAGAGGGGTGAGGGAAGTTGGGGAGGGACGTAGTCAAGTCACAGTCAAGACAAAACTTTGCCTTGCTAAGTTGTATATACAAGGAATATGTCTCGGAATCGAGATAAACCGCACACACACACCCACACACACACACACACACACACACATCGCAAGTTTGACATGTTCTATTGTAATCTTTTTGTTGTAATTTTAAAATATTGTTTGAATACTTAATTTTTATTTATTTTTATTTCATGTTATGTTACTGTACTATTTTGATTAAATGCTATCTGCTTTCCCCCATCCATGTAGCAAATATCCTTTTCCCCCACCCTCCTTTCATTTTTTAAGTCTAAAATCACTTCGGTGAATAGACGTTAAATGAAAAAAATAAAGAACCAAACACACACACACACACACACACACATCGCAAGTTTGACATGTTCTATTGTAATCTTTTTGTTGTAATTTTAAAATATTGTTTGAATACTTAATTTTTATTTATTTTTATTTCATGTTATGTTACTGTACTATTTTGATTAAATGCTATCTGTTTTCCCCCATCCATGTAGCAAATATCCTTTTCCCCCACCCTCCTTTCATTTTTTAAGTCTAAAATCACTTCGGTGAATAGACGTTAAATGAAAAAAATAAAGAACCAAACAAACACACACACACATGCACCTAACAAGCAATGACAGGTCAAAAAGAAACAGCCCAAGTGTCCGTGGGAAAAAACCAACTCCATTTGTACATTAACGAGCTTTCCATAAGACGCACAAAGAAACACAATAGCTATCGCTCGCGCGCTTGCACGTACACACCGTATGGACACGCGCAAACACACCCCACACACGTATAGTCAACCCTATCTAGCGGCACTGCAGCACGAGAGAACTACACCTTTGAGCCACCGCGAAAACAGCATGCAGAGATTGAGGTCGAGGGGTCAAGGATAAAGGTCGCTCAGTTCGAGGCTAGCGGTACAAACAAACACGTGTAGCCATATATGTTCGATTTAAAACAGAAGCATTGGTTCTGTGCGAAGTTTGGACTTTCGGAAATTGTGTAATTGAAGATAGATTGGATTATTTGAAGAAGAAGAAGCGTATTACTTGAACAAAAAGTGTCGCAGGGCAAGAGCCAAAAGGTACGTGTTACGCATGATCCTGACTCGTTACACACAGTGCCGCTGCCACACCTCATTCCACAATCATAAACATGCACTTGAAAACAGAGAGGGCATGATCATTAAAACAGTGAGAGGTACCATACACATTTATAGATTTATAAGCCAGATTATTTATTTATAACAGTGGCTACAAAGTAAGATCGATCTATCCGAAGTAAAATCGAGATTTCAAGCAGTCAAAAATAGTATAATATAGTTAAGTGGCTGTGAATCACGACTATAATTATCACAGCAGTGTACGACACACGCATTAATCATAATAAGCGTGGTAGCATAAGTAAGTACCTTTAATACTTATAGTTCCACAGCTGAGACTGTGTGTCACGATTAAGTGGCAGCGTATATATAATATAAAGAATTCATTAGAATAAATGTTGGCACATTACTATTAATGGTTGGGAGGGAGAGAGAGAGAGAGAGAGAGAGAGAGAGAGAGAGAGAGAGAGAGAGAGAGTTGTTTATATTGTGTGAGTCCTGTGAGTTAGGGTGTGGGTTACAGAGGGGTTGGGGTGGAGGAGTATCCACACTGGCGTGTTTCAACTAAATGTCATTACCTGTTACCACTCCACTGTCAATGGAAAAAGAGCGACCTGTTAATCACCCTACAATTATAAGGACTATTGGAACTGAAAGAGCAATCACACTTGCTTCATACCTATAACGCCTAGTTCTAAGTTTTACATCACATTTACACATCCCCCCTCTACCCCTTCCCATCTTGCGCCCTCCCCCCATCACCCCTCGACTGTTTGTCGTAAAAATCAAGCAACATGAGGCAGAGAATTCCACAGCAGTGGAACATAAGAGCTAGCAAGATGTCTTTAACAGTAACTGAGCCGTAGTGCCTGCCAATTTCGTTGTTTGCTTTCAATTAAAATAAAAATTTTCTATTATCAACGTTTGTCGACCTTTCTCTTTACAAAGGGAGCCGGAGCACATGAAAAGGTGAGATGAAGAAGAATATGAAAGAACGACTGAATTAAGTTAACCGAGTAACGAAAGCTGGAGTGAGTGGGTTGGTAGGCGGGTGTAGGGGAGTGGAACACTTCTGACAGCAAGACCAATCTCATTGTTATTTTCCATGAATGTTAATCACGCTCCCAACCCCAAGATAAATCACAGGCTCTGAAGTCTTTTCTTTCGCCTTTGTAAACTCGTCGGCCTCTTACATATAATATTATGTATAGTATGTAATTGAGGCCTACGAAAGATGAGACTTCACAGCCTGTGGATATATCCCGAGGTCGCCACCTGAAAGCAAAGTAGGCTACTCACTAACAATGGCATGTGCACAGTGATCTAAACAATCTTCTAGTCCCTACACGCTGGTTGAGCCAGATGTTGCCCGGCGGGCTAAGTTGCGGTCTTATTAATTACAAGATTACCTGTTTGAGTGATGGATGTGGTTTATATTTGGTGTGTCACTGTGTGAGGATGGATGAGACAGGTGAGCGTGTATGTTGGTATAGATCGCCGCGCTTTGAGCCTGATTGATTTGGGGAAAGGCGCGTATATAGCATCCTGTATTATTATTATTAATTTGCCACTACACGGTGAGGAAGGAAGACGCTCCTGTATAATCGAAAATGAATGGTAAAGCATGATTTTTGTTTGGATGGAGGTTGCCGATCGGGGCACAGGCAGCTGGGTGTACAGCAATTTCACCCTAGATCACCAACGTTCAAATTACCACGCTGCTGCTCCGCCCATACATAGCTCTCTAGACGGTAGCATAATTTCAAAGCACGTAAAAGTCCTCTATAGCTATGCATAAAGACCCCAGCGTTTCCTTGGTTAAGTAATTCGGGGGTTGGTTTGGTGGAGGAAGGGTCCAGGAATCTGTGAGGCGATGAAAGAGATCCATTATTTATCACAGACTTCCAAACTGATTGCACCTCTCTCTCTCTCTCTCTCTCTTTTTCTCTCTCTCTCTCTCTCCTCCCCCCCCCCCCAATAAATTATTTCTTCATCTTGTCTTCATCCATCGACTTGCCCACAGTGGCCCATGTCGCGGCCTGCTGGTATCTTTCAGATCTTGCCCTTGTTTTAGATCAAATGGTTGTCATTGCAATCCACCCTCCCCACCCCCCACCCACGTTCGTCGTTTTATTGGCCCGGCATCTCATCGTTATTCATTGAAAGTAAAGCGAAGCAAGCCCCGTTTTGATGCTGGTAGTATAGCGGCTGTATCATCTATCCTTCTTGTATGAACATTCGATGCTGAGAGAGCTCGGGGAAAGTCAGAAAAAGAAAGAGGGAGAGAGAGAGAGAGAGAGAGAGAGAGAGAGAGAGAGAGAGAGAGAGAGAGAGTGAGTGAGTGAGTGAGTGAGAGAGTGAGTGAATGAGAGAGAGAGAGAGAGACAAAGACCGAGACAGACAGACAGAGAGAAGAGAGGTTGAGATAGTAGGAGACGCAAGAATTTCAAGGACAAAACGAGTTAGATCCGGTCTCAGCCAGCTCCTTGGGCCGCTCTTGCGTTCCTATCCTATCCGTAACTCGAAAATCGTTGGGCACCACACCACAGATGATCGTTTAACCAGCGTACTCCATCTTTCTCTGTCCTCGACAATCCTCATGGCTTCGCTCAGTGTTAAGCCAGTCCATTCTCGAATACTGTCCTCCCACGTCTTTTTATGTCTCCCTCTTCTTTTGCTTCCTTGCACCGTGCCTTGAAGGATGGTCTTTGCAAGGCCTGATGCTATGGTGATGTGGCCATACCATCGGATTATTATTCTGAGGTTGAAAATCTGCTCGATGGTACTTCGCTCTTTCCTGAATCCTGCTTGTTTTTTCAGTTATAATTTTCAGCTTGGTGTTTCAACCTCTTGAGTATTATTTTAATTTATAAGAGGACTTTGCTGGGATGGCTGATGAGGTTGATGGTGCGGAAGTTTTGAAACTCCTGAAGATTACCTTTTCTTGGGTAGAGTGATGACAAGCGACTGGGTCCATGGTGTACGCCACTCCTCACTCTGCCAGATCTCTTGTTACAGATAACGGCGAGAGCGTCAATCGTAACTTCTCATCCTGCTTGAAGCAATTCTTCGGATATGTTGTCCACTCCCGCTGACTTCCTCTTGTTCAACGATTGCACTGCTGCCCTAACTTCTTCTCGGAGAATTGGAGGATTTCTTCCCTGTTCTGTTCTGGGTACATGCTAGAACTGAAGGGTCTCCGTTTGGTGGTTGGTTGTAAAGGTCATAGCATTACTTTGTCTATCTATCCAAGACTTTTTGTTCTTCTATACAGCATAAACCAGACTTGCTTTGGATCGTGGAGACCTTGGGCTGTTTAACATTTGTCAGCCGCTTCACAGTCTTGTCGGCCTTGTTGCTGTTGTTCTTATTCAGATTGTTCTCAATTTCCTGGCGCTGTTCATCTATTCAGTTCTCCTTTGCTGTGTGCATGCCTTTTTTGTTTAAGAGCAATTATAATACATACAATACTTACATACAATACTTATAATTAGACAATCCAGAAAGACATACATGTATGACCGTTAATTTGAGCCTTCCACCTGCCTTTTTTGTGTTCACGTTGACACAATGACCAGGTTCTTTAACGTGCGGGGGATGTGAAACACAGTATGAACAGTCATAACAAAAAAGTAGACTCTTGTGAGAAATTTCTTCCCATCGCGCTCGAGATGCGAAACACGGTCTCCCCTGTACTAAACGCTTTCTACCATTGCCAGCTTTCTTAAACCCCTCAATCCTTTTTTGCCTGTAGTTGTTAAACGATGACAGTGAACAATACTCACCCGCCAATGAGAGACAGGAGAATAAGGAACATGGTCAGGGTGTAAAACAATATCACGAATACACCCAGTGTCAACAAGATGCACGACAACGCCTGCTGGTCTAAGAACTCCATCATCTGGAACATTATCCAAATCATTGTTACCATCATCATCATCGTTATTTCCTTCACCGTCATTTCCCACAACCACATTTATTACTTCTCTAGGAGGAGGAGGAGGAGGAGGAGGAAGAGGAGGAGGAGAAGAAGGAGGAGGAGGGGGAGTAGTAGTAGTAGTAGTAGTAGTAGTAGTAGTAGTAGCAGCAACAGCAGCAGCAGCAGTAGTAGTAAATAGGCATGCAATATCCAACCAACACGGTAACACACACACAATTTGTATTCTACGAATGACTAGAAGGGCACACCATAGCAAAGAGGCTCAGGCAAACATATAATAATAATAATAATAATAATAATAATAATAATAATAATAATAAATTATTATTATTATTATTATTATTATTATTATTATTATTATTATTATTATTATTATTATTATTATTATTATTCTTATTCTTCTTATTATTATTATGTATTTCAAACATCGAAAAGCCCTAAGACATGCAAGTGGAGGTAGAGTCGAGAGAACGAAAGAACATAAGGAAATTGCCTTGTCAAAGAGTATGAAGAGTCATGGATACCCAGAATGCCCACATGCGCAAACTAACAACATGAGGAGGATGAAAACATTGAAGGCAGCAAACGACCACCACCAACACCATCACCACTATCATCCACAACAAAAGTAGTAGTACCTGGGGAGAGTTGGGGATGTAGTGATGAAATACAGGGACAGCCAACTGCTGCACAGCTATCCCGCCTGATGGACACTGGTTGCTCATGGGACTATGCTACAACACACCGCAACACCCACAGAATACAGAGGTATCAAGGTTAAAAAAATCGAATCAAAATGAAAGAAGCAAACAAAAAATATAAACGAGGAAACCCAACTTAAAATAAATAAACCATGGAACAAGCTAACAAACAATGAAAAGCTATTTTAAAAAAAACATAAGGCAGAACACAAGTAGCATGGTGGGGTCCCAAGAGCAAACACATTTCAACGACACGGATCCATTTTAAATTGATAGTGATTGTTGCCCCAACTGAAAATGTAACAGTATCTTCTTCCAAAAGTTCTGTTTTGATATAAATCGAAAATTCATTTTAATTATAAAAATTGAAGTTAAAAAAAAAGCATCAAGGTTGATTCTAAAATGGCACCGCTGTGAAAGTGTGCATAGTAGGCATAGTTGTTTGTTTACACAGCAAGGACGGGACGCCTAACATTCAAAAGCTGAGCGGTCGGTTTGAACAACCGTTGTCCATCATGCAATCTGTTAATGTGAACACATTTCAATTTGCCAAGTAAACTCACTGTCACATAACAACAACAACAAAATAAAAATAAACACAATAAAACTAAGACACATACTTGAAACCTTGGCCCTTTAAGGCAGGCTGCATGCAACAATAGGTTGGGGAGTACAGGAAAGGGAGAGAGGAGGACAGAAGCATGCACAAGTCAACATATTAATTTAAAACCAAATACAGATGTACAATCTAGATTTTGGAATATTATTCCTGTCAACTGGCTATATACAGAGTTACATGTTAAGCATATGGGATCACAAATGACAGTTTTAAACAAGTTAAAATGGGAATTTATTTTTAAAATTCTACATTAGATCTAATAAGACTAGAAGGGCAAAGCCCATATGACACATAATTATGCTTCTTATGAAACTTATATTATTTAACTTAAAAATCAGTGCCTAAAAAAATAAAATAATAAAATAAAAGTTGGCTTTAAAATGCAAATAACGACTTTGATATTTCTATGCTTTTGACCTTGACATGACCTTGACCTCCAGCTCCAAATACACTCATGTACTATCAAATAAACTATAGCAATAGTTATATTAAGGCAAAGAAACGGTGACCTTGAAATAATCTTGACCTTCACGTGACCTCTCATGCTCATTCATGTATGATCAAATAACCTAATGTTCTTGCAACCTATCCTATCCTATCCCGTAACTCGAAGGTCTTAGGGGCACCACAGATGATCGTTTAACCAACGTACTCCATCTTCCTCTGTCCTCAGCAACCCTCAAGGCTTCGCTCAGTGGCAAGCCAGTCCATTTTTGAAAATTGTCCTTCCACCTCTTTTTCTGTCTCCCTCTTCTTCTGCCTCCTTGCACCGTACCTTACAGGATGGTCTTTGCAAGGCCCGATGCTTTGGTGATGTGGCCATACCAATGGAGTTTCCGTTTCTTCACCAATGTGAGCATGTCATCGTGTTGTCCAATGGCTTGCGTGATGGTCTGTCGGATTTCGTTGTTAGTGATGTGCTGGGTATAGGAAATGCCAAGAAGTCTTCTGCAGCACCTCATCTCCATGCTTTGTGTTCTCCGTTATAGATCTGCTGTGAGGGTCCATCTTTTGCAAGCGTATAGGAAGATGGAGATGACAAGGGAGCGCAGTACTCTCTTTCTTGCATACTATGGATTAAATATACAGTCATTCCCACTGTATGCTGATCTATTTTTTATAATGGTTTTGCAAGGTCTTAAATGACCTTGAGCTTCAATATCAACGCAAAAACGGAAAATATATGAAAGATCAAACTATCATCTCTAACTACAACAAGTTTGGACTGGATATCTCTTATAGTTTAGGGTCAAGGTCCCTTCAAAGTACCTATACTAACCGAATTCGGACAGCTCCAGTGACCTTGACCTTGGAGTGAGGTTGACCAAATTTGCAAAGTGTCTCATTGATATCTTGCATACATGAAAAATTCATAAGTTCAATATTAATAACTCGAATTTTTTTTTTTTTTTACTAATCTTATTAACCAACCCTTGACCTTGAAGTGAAGTCATTCATTTACTGATAATTTAATTAGGAGGTCTCATGGGTATACATCATATTAACAAGTTTGGTTGTGATAGCTGAAATATGTTCTGAGATATTAATCCACTTGCAAGTTTTACACAGAGAAACGGCGGATATGGTCGGCGGAATTACACACACACATACCTGTCAAGTGCTACGGATTTTTGCGTAGCGCTACGCATTTTAAACATTTTCCCATTGCTACGGCGTATCACAAAGCTGCTACGCAATTTTTCAAAAGTGACGATAATATTTTTTAACCAAGGGGGTTTTCGCGCGAAAGTGGTCTGTTCCGGTCGAGTCCGGTTTAAAGACACTTAGTAAAAGCACCGCACTTCCGCAACACGTGTTCGTTCAGAACTTCAGTCTATGATCAGGCTCAAGTGTTGTGCATTAAAAAGATTTTACAATAAATTTGTAAACACATTGGATGTGTGTGTGTTTATATTGGATGCAGAAGTTTGAAGTTTTGTTGCGAATCGCGTGATTCACATTAGTGCTACACCAAACCTCCATTTGCTATGGTTTTTCTGTTAAATTGCTACACCACAACCCGAAAACCCCTTGACAGGTATGCACACACACACAATTTTTTTTAAAAGATGTCATTTTGCACAGATTTGCAAGAATCTGGATGTGTGTGTGTGGTGAGTACATACATAGTCTAACATTGCTATGCTATGCTGTCAAAAATTACCTAAACCTAAAACAAGATTAAAACATTAACATTAACTCAAATTACGATTAAAATATCCAATATCTCATTTAAAAATAACCAAATTCTTTTTTTCTGTTTTTCAAAACAATAAATAAAAAAACGCAATGTTACAAAATTATTATTTATGAATGAACGTTACAAACTTATTATTTATAAATATGCAACTAGGAAAAAGGGACATCATAGAAACTCTGGTAATCTTTAATAACTGAAATATTTATTTTGATCAAATAGTGTGTAGTTGCTTACCTGTGAAAAGCAAACAGCAACACTGCAGTACTAAACGTAGCCAGCAGATCCCAATGCAGACGACCAATCAACTCTGTCCACACCGCAACACGTCAGCACACAGGGTCATCATGCTCCACCAACCAAATGGACCGGTGGACACTTGACCGTACCTGCAAAATCCTGTCAAGTCAACAATTCTGTTATTCCCAAAAGATGGAATATGTGGGCGACATCAGTACATGCACATAAAACGCAAGACAAACAATTGTATGTACAATAAACAAATGAATGAAAATTGCAATTATGGCATTCTGAAGGAAGAGAAGGTCAAAAAGAAAAAAAGAAATTGGCCGGTGGACACTTGCTTCCAAGCTGATCTTGTAATAAATTCAAGATATGAGGAGGTGGAGAAGAAGAAGGGGATGAACAACAAGGATGAAGATGATGAGGATGCATTTTTTACATATAATTTGCGCATTTAACATAAAATTTAAAAAAAAAGTACTGCAAATTGCACAAGGTCGGAAATGAAATCATTATTCAAAACAATTAACAAAGCTACCTTTCCAGAAAGTGGGGATACTATTTATACTGAAACCCCCGGCACCCCCACGGGGGAACGGACACATACACACACGAACTACTTAAGCACTCTAAAATGCATACACCTGTCGGGGCCGGGTAGCTCAGTTGGTAAGAGCGTCTTGCTAGTAACCGAAAGGTCGCTGGTTCGAATCCCGGATTGGTCAACGTGTGATCATATTATTTTCCCCTTTACCAACAACTGGCCCGCTGGTGTCAGTATAAATCGGTCCAGTAGTCACCTATATGCGAAAGTGTCGTGTGACTATAATCTACAAACAACAACAACATACACCTGTCACAGCGGCTTTCAGTGAATACTGCAATACTAGTACTACGATGTGAAATGGCGATGTAAAAGTTATTAAAGTATTGCAAGTGGTAGTCCATTATCTATAATTGTAGCAGGATCACTACAATCCACAATAAACGTGACACTTTCAGTCACATAGTCACTACCAATAAAATATCCTTTGTGCACTTAGGAGTCAACTCACTCAAGAACAACAAGTGATGAAGATGGTGATGAAGGTCAAGACGATGGTGATGATGATTGCGATGATGACAACGACGGTGTGATGATGGTGATGATGACGACGACGACGACGATGATGATAAAATAATGTATTTTTAAAATATAATTTGCGCATTAAAATAAAATTTAAAAAGCATTGCAAACTGCACAAAAGAAGAAATGAAACGATTATTCAAAACTCTCAATTAACAAAGCTACAACACGCAAACACACGCGTGCGCGCACCCGCACACGAACAAACTATTTAAGCTCTCCAAAATGCATACACCTGTCACAGAAGCTTTTAGTGCCTAATGTAGTACTAGTACAGTACTACGATGTGAAATGGCGATGTAAAAGCTACAAAAGTAGTGCAAGTGGTAGTCCATTATCTATAGTTGTAACAGGATCACTACAATCCACAATAAAAGTAATCCTGAGTGAACTTAGGATTCACTCTACACGAAGCACACGTGTTTTTTTCTCTCTCTCTGTCACACACACCCACACCCACATCAGGCTGGCGCTCTCTCTCTCTCTCTCTCTCTCTCTCTCTCTCTCTCTCTCTCTCTCCCTCCTCTCTCTCCGTAATACCAAAGAGCTTATGATAGAAAGAGGGAGAACTTGGTACAGAACCGCGAGACGAAATGTATGAGTTATGCTCTTTTGTCGACATGCTGAAAATGGCTCGTGGCAGAAAGTCAAAAGGCGACCGAGTGAAACAGGGCGGTGACTTTTGCACAGCTATCAATTGCCATAATACCAGATACACTGTACATTAAAAGTTGTGTTGGCAAGTCCTTTTTCAAATTTCCAAGAGACAAAGAAAGGTAAATTGCAATTGAAAAACTTCATTTTTTTGTGTTTATGTAGGCCTAAACTAAGACCGCTGCAGTATTGTTAGTGTTAAAACAATCGGAGAGCGGCTTGAATGATTCATGTTATACCTATGTGCTAAATCCAAAACAGTTTGCTTGCTGACAGTTTAGCCTACGTTCAACAGGTCGCTCACTGTTTACGTTATTGCTAGGTTGTTTGACTATATTTATGCTTCAAAAGTAGATGTCAGATTGGCAGTTTGGCTTCGTCAAACTGCTTATGTTAACAAGTTAAATTAGACTAAGTCTGTTTTCTCCTCGTGATCAAATATTATGCAAGATAACCCCTTACCTAGGCACAAACATGGTCCTTGATCTGTTGTAATCCCTTTTCGTTTGAGAGTAAACGGGAAAATAAATGTAATATAGAAACTCAGTCCTTGTTCTGATCTGTGAATTTCTGCGCATTAGATCTATATTGCGTGGAATGTTGTAGTCTAGCCAGTAGGTTCTGATTGTTCTGATTAATTAATTATTTTCCATGAAGTGACTGATGTTATTAAGCCAGTGATGTGGGAGGTGAGAGGGTTGGGGGGTAGGGGGACACCTGATATAAATTAAATTCACACTATTAGTGAAACATTTTGTTATTGTGCTTTATTGTGATTAATTTATTGAATGACAGAGCTCTCTCTCTCTCTCTCTCTCTCTCTCTCTCTCTCTCTCTCTCTCTCTCTCTCTCTCTCTCTCTCTCTCTCTCTCTCTCTCTCTCTCTCACGATTACGGATTTACAGTTTCGGATAAATGAAACAGTCTGTCATGCATATTTTAATTTTAAAATATCTGTCGTTGATTAAAAAATAATAAATTCCAGGGCAGAAAACGAACCTATGACATACACACATAAGCAGCATAAAAGCACCTAATAAATGTCAATAAGTAAACATAAAAACAAACAAAAAAAGACAGCAGTAGCGGAATGTTAATAATAATGATGGTTAAAAGTTTGGTTTTTGCAAACGTTGCCATAAAAATGTTCTTTTGCAATGGCATAGGCTCAATAAGTTACCACGCACAGATCATTCATATAGCAGATGGTGAAATATAGCCAGCCCGAGCAAAGGGAAATAATCCGTGAGAGCGTCTCGAATTTTTTTATAGGACATAATGGAAGTTCCCTCTCTTTCCGTAATAAGCTCTTTGGTAATACCCGATTTGAACCATGGAAGTACAAACTGAAGAATCCATGATTTGAACTAAATAATCCACGCTATGGAAGTATAGGGTCCAGCGGACTGCTCAGAGCCGAAGTCAAGCTCACCTCTAAAGCAGTAAAACAGTGCAAGTCGTTGCTACTTTGGCCACACAAGTACAGATAACTCACACAATGATTACACACGACGTTCATGACAATAACCACAATGATAGGGAAACAACATTAGGAAACAATGTTAGTTGTGATTCTGGTAGTTGTATGGGTCTTTCAGGTTCAGCAACACATATTAAGACCTATACAAACATACACGCACGCGAGCGAGCAAGCGCGCGCACATATTCACATACACACGCGTGCGCTCGCTCACAAACACATATAAACACACCTAAATACATGCATAGACAAACACGTTTTGCATGCACAATTTACAACGCAACACAATATAATACAATACAACGCTGTGTGTGCGTGGGAGGGAGTGGAGGGGAGTTGGTGGCTGGGTGTGTGTTTGTGTGCGTGAAACGAATTTTTTTTTTTTAATCCTTATCATTATGACTACCCCTTGGGGTCATGAGCAATCTTGCCACTGTAGATTGTTCAAACCTATAAAGGGAACAGTGAAAGCCACAGTTGAAAACCTGTCTTTCCTTTATAGGCAAGACAGATTCACTGCGGCAACAGTACCCCCGTTGGAGTGCCGGGGGTTTTCAGTATAAATAGTATCCCCACTTTATGGAAATTTAGTGCTTTAAATTCCCACTGTCGCTGTCTTCCTCATTTACTCTTTCCTATTCCTGCTCTGTCCTTCACTCTGCTATACTATCTCCTTCTTCGCTAGATCAATGACCTACCTTTTTTCTTGAAAACTCTTCCTGGACAGGACTCCTTGTTTGTGTATGAGGTCTGTTGGATTGTCACGTGGGGTTTATGGGCTCTGCACAATGGAATTATGGACCCTCACGTTTATTCGGTGGGAACTGCTAGTATGTCACCCTATGAATTACTTTAATAAATTTATTTGTTTAGCTCGTTCTGTGTTAAGGTTGGGGTACAGAAATAGATAGAAAAATGGTAAGAGATTACTGTCACACTAGCTTTCACACGGCTATGAATCATATGTAGACCAGCCACTTGATAACAGTTAAAATCACACATTTATTTCATCTACTCTATACACGATTCTCTAAGTACTAATCTAACTTAAAAAGTCTCAATCAATGCTAATAGTTCGATCGCTGATAGTCTAGGCAGCTGTTATATCTTCCTTGGGCACTTTGCTATAATATTTCATGTAGATTTGGACTACTGTGGTCCGTTTTACAGTTTCTGAAGAGTTGGACTACTGTGGTCCTGCTATGATCAGTTTAAGTGCACCTTCGCCTTATGCACTTAACTCATGTGTGGGGTGTTCGAAGTCCTTCTGTGAGGTAGCTTCTGGTCCACCTTTGTCGTTGTGTAGTTGGGTTCCCTTGCCACGCTGTGGGGTCTGACAGGGTGTTTCTTCGGGTAGCTCCTTCCGTCTTGTGCGGTAGAGTCTCCTCGACCAACTAGTCGTTTCTGTGGAGTGGGGTGCACAGGATAGCTCGGGATAGCTCGGGATAGCTCGCCTGCTCGTCTGTAATATAAGAGACGAAATTCTGCACAACCCTGAATAATCGGTTTGTGCAGAGCGTCTCACTGAAAGCCAAGTAGCCCTCAGTGATAGCTCCACATCTCTATACATAAGCGACGAACATTCTGCTACTTCCGGGTTCCACTGGAATCTCACTCTAAATTCCTATACATACATAAATATCAAACGTGGCTAACTATACACATACAGAATTAATAATAATATAAACATTCAGTGGTACAGCCACTGGTCTGCAAACATACATATAAGTTAAACAACAGTGGTTCCGTACGGGATACAACATGGCGGCGCAACCGGTCGTGTTTCGCCACGTGTTCGGCGTTTCCACATGGTCACACAAATTCGGATTAACAATTCACATTTATGCATAGCAAATTCTTCAAACATAATTTCAACAATAATATAAATATATCACGATGAAACAGAAGGGTGTTCATTTACCTGTCTGACAAGTTCAGGCCCGTGTTGACTAAATAGAATTCTGAGATTCTAAGTCCTGCTTCCTGGTCTAAGTGTGTAGAGATTTCTCTGCCAGCTTTCTAGCTGTTAACACTTCGGTGTATTCCTCCCAACTGACCAAAAATGTGCGGGGTTTGGACCTAGTCAAACTGGCTCCAACCGCTTTGCCTAAGCTCTCCCATTGGTTCCAACGGTCCGATTCAAAACTCAAGTGCTGACGTCACTGCGCTGTGTGTGTGGCTCAGGCTCGCAGTGTGCTGTAATTTAATTGCTGCTGCGTACTATACTAACTCTCTACTGTTACAAAGGCTACACAATGCTAAATAGTCGATAGGCAGAGTTTAAACTAGCCAATTCGTGACATGGATCAGCTTGGGAGTGTTGGACGCTTTCTGCCGGGTGGTCACTAGGGCTTCCTATGATTGTACTATTTAGCACTATAGGCATTTTATATGTATGTGTTTTGTTGATGATTTATAATGATGTTTGTATTCTATTTTGTTTTTGTAACCGGGGGTTCGCGTAGTTGAGGTCAACCCTCAGCCGTCCCCCGCGTGGGATGTCTTTATTGTAAAGTGACTGGCCGGTGGAGGGCATTCAATTTTCCCACTGGGGTTGTTTCAGCAGATCTTTTATGCGGATCGGGTGTTGTCCGGTCCTGATTTGGCTCGGAAGAGTCCGCTGGACCTAAAGCAACAATAAATCAATCAATCAATATCATTATGACTATTCATCATGTATTATGTGAGAAAAAAGAAAATGGAAAAAATGGCAAACAATGAAACTACGGGCACGCACGCACGCTCTCCCTATCTTTCTCTCTCGCCCCCTTGGCCATGGAAGCACTATTGAAAAATCTATGCCTTGGCCAAGGAGTACTAAAGACTTTAGTACTCCTTGGCCTTGGCCCATGAAGTACTGTGAAGAATCATTCATGCCTTGGCCTTCCTCTTCCCCCCCCCCCCATCCCCTTTCCCCATCGTATATCTCTACCCCTCCCTCTTTCTCTCCCCCTCGTTCGTCTCCCGCCTCCCTCTACCCACCCACCCCCTTCTCTCTCTGTCTCTCGCTCGCGTTTTAAAGAAAATGCAAATTTTAAATATCTTTTCTGTAAATTTTTTTAAAAAGCTTTTTGATTCTCAATAGCTTTGCATGGTTCGGAAATATGGGGTTTGGACAAGGCTGCTGTTCACTGTAAGAAAGTACTAACATTTATTTGCGTAAAAAAAAGTTTTTAGGAATTGTTATAGAAGAAGTTCACTCAGTATTTTGTTGTCCAAACTTAATAACTTAAGAGTGCAAATTATTGCTGAAAAATATTACAGAAATCCATGTGACTTGGTATTTTGATAGCATCAATTAATAATTAGGAAACTAAATATATACTTGTACAAAGCCTTTAAACTAGGAAAAATTGCTCTATCGTGATTTAATGTGAAAGAAAAGCGTATGTTTTTGATATGTAGGCTATAATGATGGAAAATAATAAGAACGGATAATACGCGCTTTTCCCCAAGTCACCAATCAGGCTCAACATACACGCTCACGTGTTTCACCCACTCTCACACATACAACAAGCACAAATCTATCCCTTAAACATGTGGTGTAAAGGCAGGGAGATCGCTATTAGAAGACGGAAATGAAATCGAAAATGTTAGACTGACTGCACCCAATACCATTATTGAAGGGAGGGAGGAAACTGGAGTGCCCGGAG
The DNA here is from genome assembly GCA_036898135.1 of Oncomelania hupensis. Classification (NCBI taxonomy): domain Eukaryota; kingdom Metazoa; phylum Mollusca; class Gastropoda; order Littorinimorpha; family Pomatiopsidae; genus Oncomelania; species Oncomelania hupensis. The sequence continues at coordinate 155,479,672 of CM072511.1, forward strand.
AAAACTCTCGGTGACCTCAATAGTCTGGTACCTAAGTTACTTAAGTTCGTTCCCTTGCGGGAATCGAACCCGCGACCTTCGGCATAGGAAATCGGCGACTAATCCACTGCGCCACAGAATACAGTTTTAACCCAATAGTTTAGTTCAGAATCAGAATCAGAAATGTCCACTGTCCCCACAAAACACGAGGACATTTGTGTGCGGCGTACATGATGGCACATTAGAAAAAAGTTAGTCTCAAAAGATATAATCAAATAGAGAATTTCTATCTATACGTTCTAGCGGTTTGACATGTGGTAAAGTAATACCATGGCATCTTATGTAGATCTACCTAGGACAGAATAAATCCAATCCCTGTCCAAAGTCACATACAAAGGAGTTGCTGACCCACGGCCGCAGCTCGGTGATACATTACATTACATTACATTACATTACATGATTATTGTTTTAGGTCCAGCGGACTCTTCCGAGCCAAATCAGGACCGGACAACCCCTGATCCGCATAGAAGATCTGCTGAAACAACCCTAGTGGTAAAACTAAAAGATCTCCACCAGCCAGTCACTTTACAATAAAGACATCCCACGCAGGGGACGCTGAGGCTTTACTCTAATTTATCTAACCCCCGTTTACAAAAACAAAATAGATTACAAACATCATTATAAATTATCAACAAAACACATACATATAAAATGCCTACATTGCTAAATAAATAACATCATAGGAAGCCCCAGTGACCCCCTGGCAGAAAGCGTCCAATATTCCCAAGCTGATCCAACAGACCTCACACACAAATAAGGAGTCTTGTCCAGGAAGAGTTTTCAAGAAAAAAGGTAGGTGACTGGTCTAGCGAAGAAGAAGATAGTATAGTATATTGATAGAACAGAGTAGGAATGAGAAAGAGCAAATGAGAAAGACAGCGACAGTGGGAATTTAAAGCACAAAATTTCCAGAAAGTGGGGATACTATTTATACTGAAACCCCCGGCACCCCAACGGGGGAGCTCGGTGATACAGCGCTCACCTGGCACGATGCCACAGGTTCGAATCCCTGGGTGGGCAAGGTAAAAAGTGGCCATATGGTACTGTCCATCTTAACAGTATGATTGCTCTGGTGGTTCAGGGCTTATTTTCTCCTCTACGATGGTGGTTAATTCCAACAAATCTATATTCCCATCAAAGCAATAATTATGAACAGCCATTTGTGTCCCGTTGGAATAAAATGAAAGCGTGAAAACTGCACGACAATTCTTCAAAAACACTCACCTCCAAGAAAACTATTACCTTTAAGACGTTCGTTCGTTGTTCTTACCCACACCACGCTTTATACACCCCCCCCCCCCTCCTATCACACTTGTATAAAAACCAACTTCCTTCTTAATAAATTCACTCACACACAATATCACAAAACGGTAACCATTGCAATACGAAGCATTAAAACGATATAAGTTACTAAAATATCACAACCACAGCAAAGGGAACAAAATGCAGTATAAAACAGATCAGTGCCACCCGTCCGCCATATAGCCGTGTTACGTTGAAACGCGAATGGTAGTACGTCGGAAGCGCGCACGATAGATCTAATCGTTTCGTTTTGCAAAGTATTCAATAATGGAGTTTATTTACCTTTGATTTGAGTTTGCATTGTTGTTAGGAGAGGCTTTGTATAACGTTGATAATTTGCGTTAGTCGATATTACTGGAGAAGTTTCTGGATCTGCGTATTTACTCTCGATAGAAATTTTCCGATACATGTCGAAGCAAGAGAAGGTTCCGGGTATGTTTAGAACAATGTATGACGTAAGTCAGCGATGACGATCTTTAATTCTGATTGGTTGTAATGCGTCATTTTCTAGAACGAACTGAGGTCATCTCGAGTTGAGAGAAAAAAATTATATATTCGATGCTCCGTGTGTTGTTGTGGATAGTTGTTGAAAGTTAAGTTGAGTTGAGAATTGTATGCAGTTGTTGATGTGTGCTGAATAAAAGTGGAAAACTTCATACGTCGACTTTGTGACTTGTATGCTGTTTGAGCAGGCTGCGTGGATAAACGAATCTGAGTTACACCTTATCAGGAATTCAGCATTGGGGCTGAATCAGATACTGATAAAGAAAAACACCATCATCGAACCGAGTGTAACATTTTGGGGGTCAAGCCGCGATTCACGCCATAGCCAAGGGTTCAACTGCTACAACAAGCGAGTCAACGTTACGAGAGGCAGTCATCGAGGGTAGCCGCCAACGAGTTGCGTCGAGAGGGGCCAACATACTGGGACTACATCACCGATAGGTTCGGGTTGACTGCAAGGGCGTGTAGTCGCTGAAGAGTTGCTTCGTGAGCGAACAACAGATCGGGACTACGTGGCTGCCGCAGGACTACGTCGAGGGACAGTCTCGGAGCTACATCGCCAGTGTTACAGAGAGCGGCGAGCGGACGTCGCGTCTACTTCAGCACAGGAGCGTATACATCAACACCAGCGTGGTGCAGCGTCGCATACGACGAGGACAGCGGGGCCTGCGTCAGCGAAAGCGACTAGTGACAAGCATCAGCGCTACTGCAGAAAGCGTGCTGTTCTAGAACAGTCTAGAAAGGTACAGCACAGTCAAGAACTTTCCAGAAAAAAAGAACTCTACAGTCAAGAACTTTCTAGAAAAAGAACTTTCCAGAAAAAGAACTTTCCAGAAGCATCAAGATGGCTGACTTCTGGCAGAAAGGGGTTGAACTAAATCTAAAAGGCAAACAGCTGACGGAGTACGTCAAATGCCAGGAGAGAATATTGCGTGAAGAAAGAGAAGAACAGCGAAGGCGCGAAGAAAGAGAATTGGAAGAGAAGCGTCTAGAAAAAGAAATAGAATTAGAACAGAAGCGTCTAGAATTAGAGGAGCAGCGACGCCGAGAAGAAAAGGAAGAACAGCGTCAACGGGAAGAAAGGGAAGAACAACGTCGCCGTGAAGAAAGAGAGTTCGAGCTGAAGCGTCTTGAAGGTGAGCGTCAGTACCAGTTAGAGTTGGCGCGTATCCAAAACAATCAGCATGCGCCACAAGTCACCAACGACCATACGGCTCCAAAATTGCCAGCTTTCGTCGACGGGAAGGACCAGATTGACAGTTATCTGGCGAGATTCGAAAGGTTCGCTGACAGCTCTAACTGGCAACCTCAAGACTGGGCAATTCGACTGAGTGCACTTCTGACGGGGCAAGCTCTCGAAGTTTACACCAGACTGTCGAACGATGACGCCAAAAACTACGACGTCTTGAAAGAGGCCCTGTTGCAGTGCTACAACTTTACAGAGAAGGGCTACCGTAAACGCTTCCGTGAATGCCGGCCTAAGTCAGACGAGACGCCAAAGCAGTTTGTGGAGCGCCTGTCGTCATATCTACACAAGTGGGTGGAGTTATCAGGCGAAAGGAAGTCTTACGACAGTCTCCATGACCTGATCGTGAAGGAACAATTTCTCAATGCCTGTCACAAGGACCTAGCGACCCACTTAGAAGAACAAAAGCTGCAGACGCTTAAAGATGTGACTGAGGCTGCTGAAAGATATCTTATCGCTCATGGGAAAACCCTGGGGCCACCCAGCGCGACGAAACATTTTCAGAAGACTGCAAACCATGGGAACCAGATCTAGGGGAGCCAGACGAACCAGAAACAGACGGACTCCACGCCACCTCCCAGGGAAGGGCATTCAAGAGGCTGTTTCACCTGCAACGCTACAGACCACAGAGCGGCTAACTGTCCTCAAAACAAAAGTAGCGGACAGCGGAGCAGTACGGACAACGCAGCGGCGGGCAACCGACAGAGACGTTTCTCCAATCAACGGCAAAACAGTAGATCTGACCATCAAGTGTGCGGCGGGAGCGTCATTCTTCCGAGTGAGACCAAGCGCACAGCTACCCCTGCCGACGTGCAAGAGTGCATGACCGATGGCCAACTTCTCCTTGCCAACGGAAAATCCATCCCCCGTCGTCGCCAGCGCAGCTGTGACCGTCCAGAACATGCCTGTTTCCAAGGGACGCGTCGGAAATCATGAAGTGACTGTTTTAAGAGACTCTTGCTGCAGTGGGGTCATCGTCAGAGAAGACCTAATCACTAAAGAACAGTTCACTGGCGATTCAAAATGGACACTTATGGCCGACAGCAAATGTGTGAGAGCGCCAGTTGCAAAGATTCAAGTCAGCACCCCTTTCTACATAGGCGAAGTCGAAGCGGTTTGCCTGAAGAAGCTGCTGTACGATTTGATGATCGGGAATATCGACGGCGCGAGGCGACCCGACGACCCCGATCCAGAGTGGAGTCCTGCCTCAACTCAACACGTCGAAGTTGTGGAGGAGGATCCATTGCCGTTTCCCGATGGAGACCTAACAGAGCTGCTACGGGACAATGTGGTTACTCCGGCTCAGCCCTGCCGACCAGAGATCGTCGGTGCTGTTACTACCAGGGCCCAGGCCAAGAGAGACAAGACGTCTACGCCACAGAAGGTCGCCGACAACTCTAAAGCTGCCATCGTGGACAGAGATAAGCTGATCCAGCTCCAGGAAGCTGATAGTACTTTAAACAAGTACAGGAACCGCCAAGACCACGTGACCAAAGGCAGTGGCACGGTCTATTTTGAGGTGAAGGCCAAGATCCTGTATCGAATCTTCCAGCACCCGAGGGTCAACGGAGGGAAACCACTACGTCAAGTATTGGTACCGTTACCCCTAAGGCGCCAGGTAATGGAAGTAGCGCATGACTCAATCATGGGAGGTCACCTAGGTATCAGGAAGACGTCAGATAGAATCCAGGCGGTGTTCTACTGGCCAGGACTTCATGCGGACGTCAGCCGTTTCTGCCGATCATGTGACATTTGCCAGAAGACCATACCTCGAGGAAGGGTCCCGAAAGTACCTATGCAGAGGATGCCTTTAATCAACCGACCTTTCAAGAGGGTGGCCTTAGACTTAATCGGCGAAATAAGACCTCCGAGTGAAGAAGGTCATCGGTGGGTACTGACTTTAGTGGACTATGCGACTCGGTACCCAGAAGCAGTGCCACTGAAGAAGATTGACACTGAAACTGTAGCAGAGGCACTGGTGGACATGTTCAGTAGACTTGGAGTGCCCGAAGAAATTCTGACAGACCTCGGGACGCAGTTCGTCTCTGACTGCATGAAGGAGGTCAACAGACTGCTGAGCATCCGGCATTTGACTACGACACCCTACCATCCAATGTGCAACGGGCTTGACGAAAAGTTCAATGCTACGCTGAAATCCACCCTGAAGAAACTGTGCAGCGAGCAGCCCAGACAATGGCATCGCTACATCAACGCCTTACTTTTCGCCTACAGAGAAGTACCGCAGGAGTCCACCGGCTTCTCTCCGTTCGAGCTGCTGTACGGAAGAACCATCCGAGGGCCGATGCACATCCTAAAAAAACTGTGGACGAAAGAAGTAGACACCCCAGAGGTGAAGAACAGCTACCAGTACGTGTTTGAGCTACGGGAGAAGCTGGAGCAGACTCTCGAGATAGCCAGAGAAAACCTGAAGAAGTCCCAGGACTGTGGAAAGCACTACTATGACCGTAGGGCTGTGAACAGGAAGGTTAAACCTGTCAACAAAGTGCTGGTGCTGCTAACTGCTGATCACAATAATTTGCTGATGCAGTGGAAAGGCCCGTACGAAGTGGAGACCGTGGTGGGGATCAACGACTACAAGGTGAAGGTCGGTCAGCATTCCAAGATATACCACGCCAACCTCCTTAAGCTGTACGTGGAAAGGCCATCAGAGACCGTGCATGCAGCAACAGCAGCTGAGATCGACAACAGCTTTGACAGCGAGGAACTGTTGGGACTTGGAGACTTCCACAGCAAAGAAGGCATCGATGACGTTAAGCTAGGACCAGGCTTGACGGAAGGTCAAAAGATTGAGCTCAAGGACCTTATGGGCGAGTTTCCCCAGAGCTTCAATGATGTCCCAGGCTCTACGACTTTGGTCGAACATGAAGTCCACACCCAGACCTGGAAGGAGCATCTGCAGACCTTGAGGGAGTTGTTCCACCGTCCCGCAGAACCCGACCGTGAGACCCAGCGAATGCATTCTGGGAGCTGACAACGTCGACTGCGTCGGACATCCGACGGAAGAAAAAGACAACGGAGGATGCACTGACTCCAGGAAAGCCCACGTGATCGTCGTCTTTGACCCTGGGCCGATGACAGCCGCAACTGACGAGGGCGTCGTTTCCTTGCGGATGAAAAAGACCGTGTAGATAAACTGTGAACATTTACAGTACCCAGAAAGATTTGCAGATGAGAAACATTGACTCTGTGTGAATGAACTGTGAACATTGACAATATCCAGACAGATTTGAAGATGAAAACCATTGACTCTGTGTGAATGAGCTGAGAACATTGACAGTGTTCAGACAGTCTGAGATAAGTTTTAATTCTGAACTTTGTTTGCGCATTACGTTTCAACTTTGTTGAAAGAAATTGGGTAAATTTCTTCTTGAGTGGGGGGTTATGTTACGTTGAAACGCGAATGGTAGTACGTCGGAAGCGCGCACGATAGATCTAATCGTTTCGTTTTGCAAAGTATTCAATAATGGAGTTTATTTACCTTTGATTTGAGTTTGCATTGTTGTTAGGAGAGGCTTTGTATAACGTTGATAATTTGCGTTAGTCGATATTACTGGAGAAGTTTCTGGATCTGCGTATTTACTCTCGATAGAAATTTCCCGATACATGTCGAAGCAAGAGAAGGTTCCGGGTATGTTTAGAACAATGTATGACGTAAGTCAGCGATGACGATCTTTAATTCTGATTGGTTGTAATGCGTCATTTTCTAGAACGAACTGAGGTCATCTCGAGTTGAGAGAAAAAATTCTGGATCTGGATCTGGATACTGCCGATGATGTTGTTGGCAGAAAACACCACAGGGGCCATAGATGGCTATTAACGTGGTGGTGGTGTGTGCGCGCTAATTAATTTAATTTTAAAAAAGGAAAAAAAAATTAAAAAAAAAAATAAAAAATAAAATTATGCTTATTAGTTTTTTTTGTACTAACTTCATATTGCCTATTGTAGTTCTGATTTTATTTAATTATATTCTTAAAAGGGCTCCTCTTGTCAGCATCCCTGTACCTCCCGATTGCAGAGGAGAATGAGCTAGGTGAGGACAGGTTGATGATGTCATCGGGAAGGCTATTCCATTCCACTACTGTCCTTACGAAGAAGGAGTTTCTGTAGAGATCTGATGATGAGGGTGGTAAAATAAAGCATATGTTGTTGTTTATCTGCCTCTCTATGATGTTCTGTGTGTCATATCCTTTAAAGGTGGTGGGGCGGATTTTCCGTTTGTTCTTGGCAGCAGTAAGGAAGGTGTTGGGAGGGAGAGCAGTAACTAGTCCTCTGGTTATCTTGTAGAGTTATATAAAAATTATATATTCGATGCTCCGTGTGTTGTTGTGGATAGTTGTTGAAAGTTGTTAAGTTGAGTTTAGAATTGTATGCAGTTGTTGATGTGTGCTGAATAAAAGTGGAAAACTTCATACGTCGACTTTGTGACTTGTATGCTGTTTGAGCAGGCTGCGTGGATAAACGAATCTGAGTTACACCTTATCAGGAATTCAGCATTGGGGCTGAATCAGATACTGATAAAGAAAAACACCATCATCGAACCGAGTGTAACAAGCCGGCATCAATTTTGGGTGCAGCCGTTACACTTCAATGGTTCATTCTTGCACAAGTTTTTGTTCCTCACGTTCTTCCTTGGTGTAACATTGTATCTCCTTTGACTCAAAATTACCTGCTTGGTTGTGCAGTAATGTGCAGTAATGCCACCTATGATATTTTGATCCATCTCCTCAATATAAGTTACAACTTTGTTGCCTCCATTTTGTACTCATCAGATTAACTTCCGAGTGTTACTGATAGGGGAGGGGTTACAGAGTTGGCTCGGCCGGTAGCGCAACTGATTAGTGCGCCGGTTTCCTATATACCGAGGGTTGCGGGCTCAAGCTTCACAGGGCGTGAACTTACGTGACTCTGGTACGAGACTTTTTTTTCAGGTCACCGAGAGGTTCTTGTTTTCTCCGAGTACTTCGATTTCCTCCCTCCCGCCCTTCAATAACGGTTCTGGATTCAGTCAATATAACCTTTGTTTTGAAATAAAACAACAACAACAACAACATAGTCATGTGCTCCAAAACTGTTTCTCGCGTTTGTGCAAGAGTGTGTCTAAAATGACCCAATGTCAGTGTTGATATGCAGACATAATTATTCATAGTCTTGGGGGTTAGTTAGACCGCTCGCTAGTCTTCGTGGTTGTTTCAACGGACAACACACTTTTTCATCCTTCAAGTTTAAGTCACAACATCGTTAATAACATGCAGGTGAGACAGGCAGGGTAGATCAAAAAAAGTTCATCGGACATTCACCTTATGTGACACACGATGACCTGCCCACTCTCACGCTACTATAACCTTTGAGGGAAAAGTTGTACAAGAAAGGAAGATATGAATTATAATCTTAGAGAACAAAGTTGTACAAGGGAATGAGATAGTGGTAAAAGATGATTAAAGATTGCTTAGTCTAGCTTGGTTACAATAGTGACTCAGGTGTACAAAGTGTTAGTATAACGTTGGCACGTGCGATACACATTTGCTTGGTCAGTAATTACTAGCCGGGAAAGTTTATAGTCTACATAGACAGACAATGACGCATACACATGTTCAGACATTCTTTGTATGCAAGACCATGATTAGTTTTGATCACGTGATAGGCACTGGGGCGCGGTCGGTCACGTGGTAGTGACGTAGGGATTGAGGCATTTCCTTATGTAGAGAGATGATTTCTGGGAAACTTGTGCTATTTAACCCAGGACGAACAGAGGACTCGCTCTCTTATCTCTGACCTCCTGCTTCTGACAGACCTAGAACAACTTTGCTCCATCTTGTCTAGGTGTAGCCCTTAGAGTGTTTTAATTCATAATGTGTCTAAGAGCAGGAGAGAGTTTATAGTAGTTGTAGAATATATATAGAGTATAAGTGTAGGGTGTACAATGCTTAGAAATTGGTGTGGGTGCAGAATTAGATGGTAAGTAGTCAGTAAGTTAGACAGAATTAAGTAGTTTAGATTAACTCTCACAAGATAACGCAAATAATAGAGACGCGTTACACTACCCTGGCGTCAAACGTGGTTCCAACGCACCCACAATCTGGCTCTAAGTATGCAACACTTTGACTCCAAGATGAGCAACCCTTTGGCTCCAAAGAAAGCAATAGCGTGGCTCCAAGATTAGAAACAATTTGTCGCCCAGCTCATACAAAGTTGGCTCCAATACATCGCTCCAAGCTGTGAAACGTTAAGGCTTCTTCTTCTTCAAGATACTGTGGATACTTCCGGCTACGGGGAAGAAAACTTCCACAATTTCAGTTTAACAACTATAAGGCCTTAACTTAATAAACCAACACTTTGACTTCAAAGTCAACAACAAAGTTGTGGTTCTTTCATGAAACAATCTAACGTCAACAACACAATAACAAGTGGGTCCCCTACACTGAACAATAATCTGATCAACAATTTGGTGGTAACAGCAGTACTGCTCTAAAGTGCCAATCACAGTTGTGTTTTTTTCCAAACGGGCGTTGGAGTCGCTGTGGTGATTTAATGAGTGGAAATGTGTTTCTTGCTTGTCTTTTCTTACTTCTTTTTGCAGGTCAATAGGGCTGTTGGCTTATCTGGCCTGATGAGGTTGCAAACATGACTGACGCTTGCCGAGACACTAGGACACACAGTCCAAGTTGTTGATTGTGTGATGCTGAATATTGGTGATGTGATGTTTTGGATTTTGGCCCGTGGATTTCTACAGTGAAGGCGATAGGTAAGGCAGGTGTGGTTGTCAGTGTCACGCGATCATCACAATCATGATACACTGATTACCCTGAAAACAGGCAAGACGGCCAACCATTCAAACGTGTTCGGATTGTCAAAATCAAGGTGATTTATAATCTCTCTCTCTCTCTCTCTCTCTCTCTCTCTCTCTCTCTCTCTCTCTCTCTCTCTCTCTCTCTCTCTCTCTCTCTCTCTCTCTCTCTCAAATCTTCCCCTCCCCCTCTCTCTACTTAATGCCGGGAACGTAGGTTCTAAGGACATGTCACTGTTGAGCAAAATGTAATATCTGTATTAGACAAATCATCTCCACAAAAAATGTTTATTTTAATTTTTTTTTCTTTAAAGAATTAAACTGTGGAAAGAACAGGACGGACAATATGACTCAAAGGCAACATTTACAAACTGAAGGACAATGAAGTACATACACCATATTCCACTCGGGTCAAAGGCTGGACTAAGAGCGAGCCACATACTAGCTGGTACTTGATAGCCTACAAAAACAACCAGCACAGATAACATTATATCAAATCAGTATGCACCATCCTAAGTACTGCTGGGTACAGTGATCATTTAAAAAATAAAAAGTGCTTAAAATTAAAACGCACTTGTTCGTCGTTAAATGCTTCGGCTTGATTTTGAGTGAGTGTGTGTGTGTGTGTGTAGGTGTGTGTGTGTGTGTGTGTGTGTGTGTGTGTGTGGGTGTATGTGTGTGTGTGTGTGTGTGTGTGCATCTCCCTCTCTACCTCTCTCTCCCTCCCAGGGCGTGCGATCCCAACGACGATTAAATGTGACCGGCTCGTTTCAAACAGCAAAGTTTAAAAAATAAATAAATAAAAACAAAAACACTGTTATCAGCGAATGTTACATCTTTAGGTTCAAAAAAGAAACCAGGTCAGGGTTGCGCCTTTAATTTAACGGATATGGTGAAAGCAAAGAATTCAAAGATAACGAAATTTACAACAACCGGGCAAACACTGAAAAGCACGCCGCTCTAATGCATTTCCTGTGGCCATATCATATCTCTCTTTCTCTCTCCACCCTCCACCCCCTTTCTCTCTCACCCTGCGCGGATATTCTCTCTCTCTCTCTCTCTCTCTCTCTCTCTCTCTCTCTCTCTCTCTCTCTCTCTCTCTCTCTCTCTCAAATTCCCAATTACATCCACAAGCTTACAGAGCGACCAAGCGTGCGGTATATGCGGGAGGGAAGGGGGGGGGGGGAGATCTCAATAACCGAAGTGTCAGGAGACCGTTTGAAGCAAGACAGCAGTGGTGCGGCTCTTGGGCTAAAATCGCGGCAATTCAAACCATGGGACTTGGCTAACATGGAAAATGGATGTTCCTAAGATGGAGCCCTTCAAAGAGGGCGGGAGATAAAAAAAAGTTCTAGATAGCCCAGTTGGACACAGCTCTAGTTTCCCAGGGGAAGATGTTGGGCGGTTTGTTATAGTGCTAGTTTCCCAGGGGAAGATGTTGGGCGGTTTGTTATAGTGCTAGTTTCCCAGGGGAAGATGTTGAGCGGTTGGTTATAGTGCTAGTTTCCCAGGGGAAGATGTTGAGCGGTTGGTTATAGTGCTAGTTTCCCAGGGGAAGATGTTGAGCGGTTGGTTATAGTGCTCGTTTCCCAGGGGAAGATGTTGGGCGGTTTGTTATAGTGCTAGTTTCCCAGGGGAAGATGTTGAGCGGTTGGTTATAGTGCTAGTTTCCCAGGGGAAGATGTTGGGCGGTTTGTTATAGTGCTAGTTTCCCAGGGGAAGATGTTGAGCGGTTGGTTATAGTGCTAGTTTCCCAGGGGAAGATGTTGGGCGGTTTGTTATAGTGCTAGTTTCCCAGGGGAAGATGTTGAGCGGTTGGTTATAGTGCTAGTTTCCCAGGGGAAGATGTTGGGCGGTTTGTTATAGTGCTAGTTTCCCAGGGGAAGATGTTGAGCGGTTGGTTATAGTGCTAGTTTCCCAGGGGAAGATGTTGGGCGGTTTGTTATAGTGCTAGTTTCCCAGGGGAAGATGTTGGGCGGTTTGTTATAGTGCTAGTTTCCCAGAGGTAAATGTAGAGCAATTGTAAGCTGGTTGTAATACTGTCCAAATGTCGCTCTTGAGGTTAACAAGAGGTTTACGAGGGCACTCCAAGTAGAAATGTCGCCCTTTTCGTTCAAGTTAAAATCGTTCGTTTAAATTTTAATGAGTTTTCAATTTAGGTGTGTGACGTATGTTGCTTTACTGATTTGAGTTCACAATTACAGAATGTATAATTAGTTTGTAACAGTAATCACTTTGTGTAGATATATATCTTGAATGTGTTGTGGAGAGGAATGCACTAGATTGAGAGACAGCGAAGAGTAAAGACATATAATATACTTACCCTGTCTCACACGACTTTGCTTTATTGTATGAGAGAAAAGCAAAACGAAACATGGTGTCAGAAGTTTGAACTTCAAGTGGCAGCGAGAAAAGAAACCCATGGCAGTACAGCAAGAAGTAGAAGTCGTCGCAAGAGGCAACCGAAGAAAGAAGAACATTCCTCTTCCTCCTAACCTTGACGTGACGGGAGGAAGCCTGCAGAGCAGCTGGAGGAAGTTTAAGAGACTATGGAACAGTTATGAGCTAATAACTGACCAACTAAGTGAAGAGCCCAAGTACCGAACAGCAGTATTTCTTTCCTGCATCGGGTCAGAAGCGTTGGACATCTTCGATGGTTTGCCGTTTGCCAACGATGACGAACGTGATGACATCGACGTGGTGCTGAGAAAATTCGAACAGTATTGTGTGGGGTCCATCAACGAAACCTACGAAGCGTTCAAGTTTCATCGCAGACATCAGACATCAGCAGAGACTATTGAAGAATTTGTTGCCGACTTGAGGCGACTGGTAAAGACGTGCAACTTTGGTGACCTAGAACATAGACTGTTGAGAGATCAAATCGTGTTGGGAGTCAAAGACGAAACTCTACGATCCAAGCTGCTGGAGGTCAGACAGCTGAAGTTAGACAACTGCATCGACATGTGCAGAGCACACGAAATGAGCCAGAAGCAGACGATGAAGATGAAAACAGAAGACACGCAAGAAGTTCAGGCTTTCCGAAATAAGAAACCTGCAAAGAATACTAACAATAAAGGTGGAAACTGGCGTGAAGAGACAGTAATAAAATGCATGTACTGTGGGGGAAAGCACGAAAGAAGGAAAGAGAAGTGTCCAGCTTTTGGAAAAGACTGTAGCGCCTGTTGCGGCGAGAACCATTTTGCATCGTGTTGCAGAAAGAAGAAGTACAGAAGATCGAGAGTTCAACAGATAGAAGATGACGACACAGAATGTGAAGACACAGATGATGAAGAGGCAAATGAAGACCAAGTTCTACAAATCATCGACAAGAAAGAAAGTAGAAACATCCATGCCAAGATGATGATAAGAAAGAAGATGGTGAAGTTTCTACTTGACAGTGGGGCAACCACCAACGTGCTGCCTGAGAGAGTCTACGGGGACGTGACTGGAGACAGGAACTGCAGAGATGTGCAGGAGACAAAGAAGAAGTTGGTCATGTTTAATGGGACAGAAATGAAGCCAATAGGAGAGATCATCTTACGAGTGAAGAATCCTAAGAACGACAAGAAGTACAGAGTGAACTTTGTCATCACCAGAGCTGACTGCAAGCCAGTGCTAGGGTTGAAAGCGGTACAGTACATGAAGCTATTGACAGTAAATGTGGAAAACATTGCAGCAGTGACCACAACCCAGGATGAAGCACAAAGAGACATGTTCGAGTACAGCGACGTGTTTGAAGGTGAAGGGACTCTAGAAGGTCAGCTACATCTAGAAACTGACTCAACTGTCACTCCAGTGAAGATGCCGTGCAGAAAATGGCCGATAGCAATAAGAAAAAAAGTGAAAGAGGAACTGAAGAGACTGGAGAAGATGAATATTGTAGAGCCAGTCACCACGCCGACAGACTGGATCAGCAGCGTGGTCGTAACTGTGAAGCCTAACGGCAAGGTGCGACTATGTATCGACCCTAAGCCACTGAACAAGACGTTGAAGAGAAATGACTACCCCTATGCCAACTATAGACGACGTCCTTGCTCTACTGAAGGGAGCCAAATTCTTCACCCACCTTGATGCCAAAAACGGGTTCTGGCACGTGGAACTGGACGACGCGAGCAGCTTCCTCACCACGTTTGAAACGCCGTTTGGCAAGTACCGATGGAAGAGAATGCCATTCGGGATCTCACCAGCTCCGGAAGAATTCCAGAGAAGAATAGATGCAGCTTTGGCAGGGTTGCCAGGCGTCGTAGCAGTGCATGACGATATCATCGTCTACGGGACAGGAGCGACAGACCGAGAGGGGGCAGCCGATCACGATGCAAACTTCCACCGTCTGCTAGAGCGTTGCAGACAGAAAGGAATAAGGCTGAAAAGAGACAAAGTAGAGTTGAAGAAGACCGAAGTTTCCTATTTGGGACACATTCTGTCCAGAGAAGGCTTGAAGCCAGACCCTAAAAAGATAGACGCCGTGCAACAGCTGCCAACACCAGGGGACAAGGCGGCAGTGCAGAGACTGCTTGGTGTAGTGGGTTACCTACAGAAATTTGCACCAAATCTTTCAGAGGCTGCAGCGCCGCTACGAGACCTGGTGAAAAAGAACACCTATTTCAGATGGGATGACGATGTCCATGGAGAGGCCTTGAGAAAAGTGAAGAAAATTCTGTCAGAGCCACCGGTTCTGCGATATTTTGACTCGTCAGGTCACAGCAAGACCACACTTCAATGTGATGCCTCTCAATATGGACTGGGAGCGTGTCTCATGCAAGACGGACAACCCATTCAGTACGCATCGAGAGCGCTGACAGAAACAGAAAAACAATACGCACAGATTGAGAAAGAGATGCTGGCTATACTCTTTGGACTAGAAAGGTTTGAGAGATATGTCTATGGCAGAGACGTAGAGGTCGAGACCGACCACAAACCTCTCGAGATCATCCACAAAAAGAGCCTCTTATCAGCACCCAAGAGAATTCAGCGCATGTTGCTCAGGACTCAGAAATTTATATACACTGTTGTTTACAAACGAGGCAAAGATATGCACCTGGCGGACACACTCAGCAGAGCAGTCAGTGGGCGACCAGAACAACAGACCAACCACAAAGAAGCCATTTTCTTCACAGAGTTAGAACAGATCAACACTCTCCAGGAACTAGCCATCAGTGAAGAACGATTGATCAAGTTGCAACAAGCCACACAAGAAGACGCAACCATGAACCTGTTACACTCAGTTTGATGTTGGTGTTTTCTATCAGTATCTGATTCAGCCCCGATGCTTGAATTCCTGATAGTTGTGTAACTCAGATTCGTTTATTCACACAGCCCGTCCAAACAGCATACAAGTCACAAAGTCGACGTATGAAGTTTTCCACTTTTATTCAGCACACATCAACCACTGCATACAATTCTCAATTCAACTCAACAACTTTCACAGCAACTTTCCAAATCACTAGCAACAACTTCACTCTCTCCACAACAATCTCGGCACACGATTAAATAACCTCTCTCTTTTCCGGAAAGATTTCGAATACGGTAGAAATGACGTACTGCCACCAATCGAACTAAAGATCGTCATCACTGACTTACGTCAATACACATTTTCTCTACTTCCGGGAACATTCACGACCTTCGATATCCATCGGGAAAATTCTATCAAGAGTAAACACGCATATCCAGAAGATTCTCAAATAATATCGACTAACGCAAATTATCAACGTTATACAAAGCCTCTCCTAACAACAGTGCCAACTCAAATCAAAGGTAAATAAACTCCATTATTGAATACTTTGCAAAACGAAACGATTAGATCTATCGTGCGCGCTTTAGACACACTTTCGTTCGTTTCAACGTAACATAACCCCCCACTCAAGAAGAAATTTACCCAATTTCTTTCAACAACGTTGAAACGTAATGCACAAGCAAAGTACAGAGTTAAAACTTACTTCAGTCTGTCCGAACACTGTCAATGTTCTCAGTTTATCTACACAGTCAATGTTTTTCATCTTCAAGCCTGTCTAGATATTACCGATGTTCTTAGTTCACCAACACAGTCAATGTTCTTTCATCAGCAAGGAAACGGCGCCCTCGTCAGTTGCGGTCGTCATCGGCCCAGGGTCAAAGACAATGATCACATGGGCTTCCCTGGAATCATTGCGTCCTCCGTTGTCTCCTTCTTCCATCGGATGTCCGACGCAGTCGACGTTGTCAGCTCCCAGAATGCATTCGCTGGGTCTCACGGTCAGGTTGGCTTCTGCGGGACGGTGGAACGGCTCCCTCAAGGTCTGCAGATGCTCCTTCCAGGTCTGGGTGTGGACTAGCAGGTCGTCCCAGTAACACACGACGTTGTCCATCCCTTTGAGCATCTTCCTCATTCCTCTCTTCAGGGTAGCTCCGCTGTTGACCATGCCAAAGGGCATCCTTAGGCACTCGTACGTCCCATCAGGAGTTATGAAAGCAGTCTTTGGTATGTCCTGTTGACGCACGGGGACTTGCCAATAACCCTTGCTGAGGTCAATCTTTGAGAAGATTCTACTCCCCGATAGTTGGCGGAAGAGGTCTGCTGCGGTAGGCATCGGCTCAGGGTCGAAGACGGTGATCTTATTAACCTTCCTGTAGTCGATGCATACTCTGTTGCTGCCGTCCTTCTTCTTCACGACCACGACAGGGGACGCGTAGGGGGAACTGGACTCCCTGATGATGCCCATCTTCAGCATCTCATCGATGTCTTTCTTCAAGGATTCACGGGCCTTGAAGGGGATCGGGAAGGGCTTGGATCGAACAGGGATATTCGAAGTGAGGTGGACTTCGTGTTCGACCAAAGTTGTAGAGCCAGGGACATCGCTGAAGTTGTGGGGAAACTCGCCCATAAGATCCTTGAGCTCCATCTTTTGACCTTCCGTCAAGCTTGGTCCTAGCTTAACATCATCGATGCCTTCTTTGCTGTGGAAGTCTCCAAGTTCCAACAGTTCCTCGCTATCAAAGCTGTTGTCGATCTCAGCTGCTGTTGCCACATGCACAGTCTCTGATGGCCTTTCCACGTACAGCTTGAGGAGGTTGGCGTGGTATATCTTGGAATGCTGGCCGACCTTCACCTTGTAGTCGTTGATCCCCACCACGGTCTCCACTTCGTACGGGCCTTTCCACTGCATCAGCAACTTATTGTGATCAGTAGGTAGCAGCACCAGCACTTTGTTGCCAGGTTTAAACTTCCTGTTCACAGCCCTACGATCATAATAGTGCTTTCCACAGTCCTGGGACTTCTTCAGGTTTTCTCTGGCTATCTCGAGAGTCTGCTCCAGCTTCTCCCGTAGCTCAAACACGTACTGGTAGCTGTTCTTCACCTCTGGGGTGTCCACTTCTTTCGTCCACAGTTCTTTTAGGATGTGCATCGGCCCTCGGATGGTTCTTCCGTACAGCAGCTCGAACGGAGAAAAGCCGGTGGACTCCTGCGGTACTTCTCTGTAGGCGAAAAGTAAGGCGTTGATATAGCGATGCCATTGTCTGGGCTGCTCGCTGCACAGTTTCTTCAGGGTGGACTTCAGCATAGCATTGAACTTCTCGACAAGCCCGTTGCACATCGGATGGTAAGGTGTCGTAGTCAAATGCCTGATGCTCAGCAGTCTGTTGACCTCCTTCATGCAGTCAGAGACGAACTGCGTCCCGAGGTCTGTCAGGATCTCTTCAGGCACTCCAAGTCTACTGAACATGTCCACTAGCGCCTCTGCAACAGTTTCAGTGTCAATCTTCTTCAGAGGCACTGCTTCTGCGTACCGAGTCGCATAGTCCACTAAAGTCAGTACCCACCGATGACCTTCTTCACTCGGAGGTCTTATTTCGCCGATTAAGTCTAAGGCCACCCTCTTGAAAGGTCGGTCGATCATAGGCATCTTCTGCATAGGCACTTTCGGGACCCTTCCTCGAGGTATGGTCTTCTGGCAAATGTCACACGATCGGCAGAAACGGCTGACGTCCGCATGAAGTCCTGGCCAGTAGAATACCGCCTGGATTCTATCCGACGTCTTCTTTATGCCTAGGTGACCTCCCATGATTGAGTCATGCGCTACTTCCATCACTTGGCGCCTTAGGGGTAACGGTACCAAGACTTGACGTAGTGGTTTACCTCCGTTGACCCTCGGGTGCTGGAAGAGTCGGTACAGGATCTTGGCCTTCACCTCAAAATAGACCGTACCACTGCCTTTGGTCACGTGGTCTTGGCGGTTCCTGTACTTGTTTAAAGTGCTATCAGCTTCCTGGAGCTGGATCAGCTTATCTCTTTCCACGATGGCAGCTTTAGAGTTGTCGGCGACCTTCAGTGGCGTAGACGTCTTGTCTCTCTTAGCCTGGGCCCTGGTAGTAACAGCACTGACGATCTCTGGTCGGCAGGGCTGAGCCAGAGTAACCACATTGTCCCGTAGCAGCTCTGCAAGGTCTCCATCGGGAAACGGCAATGGATCCTCCTCCACAACTTCGACGCGTTGGGTTGAGGCAGGACTCCACTCTGGATCGGGGTCGTCGGGTCGTCTCGCGCCGTCGATATTCCCGATCATCAAGTCATACAGCGGCTTCTTCAGGCAAACCGCTTCGACTTCGCCTATGTAGAAAGGAGTGCTGACTTGAATCTTCGCAACTGGCGCTCTCACACATTTGCTGTCGGCCATGAGTGTCCATTTAAAATCGCCAGTGAAGTGTTCTTTAGCGATTAGGTCTTCTTTGACGATGACCCCACTGCAGCCAGAGTCTCTTAAGACAGTCACTTCATGATTTCCGACGCGTCCCTTTGAAACTGGCATGTTCTGGACGGTCACAGCTGCGCTGGCGACGACGGGGATGGATTTTCCGTTGGCAAGGAGAAGTTGGCCATCGGTCATGCACTCTTGCACGTCCGCAGGGGTAGCTGTGCGCTTGGTCTCACTCGGAAGAATGACGCTCCCGCCGCACACTTGATGGTCAGATCTACTGTTTTGCCGTTGATTGGAGAACCGCCTCTGCCGGTTGCCCGCCGCTGAATTGTCCGTACTGCTCCGCTGTCCGCTACTTTTGTTTTGAGGACAGTTAGCTGCTCTGTGGTCTGTAGCGTTGCAGGTGAAACAGCCTCTTGAATGCCCTTCCCTGGGAGGTGGGGTGGAGTCCGTCTGTCTCTGGCTCGTCTGGCTCCCTTGGATCTGGTTCCCATGGTTTCCAGTCTTCTGAAAATGTTTCGTCGTGCTGGGTGGCCCCAGGGTTTTCCCATGAGCGATAAGATATCTTTCAGCAGCCTCAGTCACCTCTTTAAGCGTCTGCAGCTTTTGTTCTTCTAAGTGGGTCGCTAGGTCCTTGTGACAGGCATTGAGAAATTGTTCCTTCACGATCAGGTCATGGAGACTGTCGTAAGACTTCCTTTCGCCTGATAACTCCACCCACTTGTGTAGATATGACGACAGGCGTTCCACAAACTGCTTTGGCGTTTCGTCTGACTTGGGCCGGCATTCACGGAAGCGTTTACGGTAGCCCTTCTCTGTAAAGTTGTAGCACTGCAATAGGGCCTCTTTCAAGACGTCGTAGTCTTTAGCGTCATCGTCCGACAATCTGGTGTAGACGTCGAGTGCTTCTCCCGTCAGAAGTGCACTTAGTCGAATCGCCCAGTCTTGAGGTTGCCAGTTAGAGCTTTTGGCAAACCTTTCAAATCTCGCCAAATAACTGTCGATCTGGTCCTTCCCGTCGACGAAGGCTGGCAATTTTGGAGCCATGTGGTCGCTGACGACTTGTGGCGCATGCTGATTGTTTTGGATACGCGCCAACTCTAGCTGGTATTGACGATCAGCTTCTAGTCGTCTCTCTTCCATCTCGTCACGCCGACGCTGTTCCTCTAATTCTCTTTCTTCACGCCGTCGCTGCTCTTCTCTTTCTTGACGCCGCTCTTCTCTGTCTTCTCGGCGACGCTGCTCTTCTAATTCTCTTTCTTCTATTCTCTCCTGGGACTTGACGTACTCCGTCAGCTGTTTGCCTTTGAGATTCAGTGCAATCCCTTTCTGCCAGAAGTCAGCCATCTTGATGCTTCTGGAAAGTTCTTGTCTGGAAAATTTTTTTTTCTAGAAAGTTCTTGACTGTAGAGTTCTTTTTTTTCTGGAAAGTTCTTGACTGTGCTGTACCTTTCTAGACTGTTCTAGAACAGCACGCTTTCTGCAGTAGCGCTGATGCTTGTCACTAGTCGCCTTCGCTGACGCAGGCCCCGCTGTCCTCGTCGTATGCGACGCTGCACCACGCTGGTGTTGATGTACACGCTCCTGTGCTGAAGTAGACGCGACGTCCGCTCGCCGCTCTCTGTAACACTGGCGATGTAGCTCCGAGACTGTCCCTCGACGTAGTCTTACGGCAGCCACGTAGTCCCGATGTGTTGTTCGCTCACGAAGCAACTCTCAGCGACTACACGCCCTTGCAGTCAACCCGAACCTATCGGTGATGTAGTCCCAGTATGTTGGCCCCTCTCGACGCAACTCGTTGGCGGCTACCCTCGATGACTGCCTCTCGTAACGTTGACTCGCTTGTTGTAGCAGTTGAACCCTTGGCTATGGCGTGAATCCCGGCTTGGCCCCCAAAATGTTACACTCAGTTTGATGTTGGTGTTTTCTATCAGTATCTGATTCAGCCCCGATGCTTGAATTCCTGATAGTTGTGTAACTCAGATTCGTTTATTCACACAGCCCGTCCAAACAGCATACAAGTCACAAAGTCGACGTATGAAGTTTTCCACTTTTATTCAGCACACATCAACCACTGCATACAATTCTCAATTCAACTCAACAACTTTCACAGCAACTTTCCAAATCACTAGCAACAACTTCACTCTCTCCACAACAATCTCGGCACACGATTAAATAACCTCTCTCTTTTCCGGAAAGATTTCGAATACGGTAGAAATGACGTACTGCCACCAATCGAACTAAAGATCGTCATCACTGACTTACGTCAATACACATTTTCTCTACTTCCGGGAACATTCACGACCTTCGATATCCATCGGGAAAATTCTATCAAGAGTAAACACGCATATCCAGAAGATTCTCAAATAATATCGACTAACGCAAATTATCAACGTTATACAAAGCCTCTCCTAACAACAGTGCCAACTCAAATCAAAGGTAAATAAACTCCATTATTGAATACTTTGCAAAACGAAACGATTAGATCTATCGTGCGCGCTTTAGACACACTTTCGTTCGTTTCAACGTAACAGAACCTGATCATGAAAGTAGTTCTGGCTGGATGGCCAGATGAAAAACGTCAACTACCACAACAACTGCAAGACTATTTTCCATTTAGAGAAGAGTTATCGGTTCACAACGGCTTAGTCTTTAAAGAAAACAGAGTCGTGGTACCACAGCAACAGAAAACAGAAATCATGCAGAAACTACACGCAAGTCACTCAGGAATTCAGAGCTGCCTGAGAAGAGCACGGGAAGTCGTATATTGGCCCAGAATGAGCAGTGACATAGAAGACTTTATTAGGAAATGCAAAACCTGCAACACCTTTCAACGAAGTCAACAGAAAGAAACACTCATCAGCACAGAAGTACCTGAACTACCATGGCAACACATAGCATGTGACATCTTTGAGGTACGTGGCCGCGATTACCTCGTGACAGTTGATCATTATTCTGATTATTTCGAAGTCGATAGACTGAAAATCAAAGACTCGAGAGAAGTGGTCAGATGCTTAAAGGGACACATGGCCAGATACGGGATTCCTGAACGTCTGACAACGGACAACGGCACCCAGTTTACGTCAGCACAGTTCCAAACATTCAGCAAGAC
The DNA here is from genome assembly GCA_036898135.1 of Oncomelania hupensis. Taxonomy (NCBI): domain Eukaryota; kingdom Metazoa; phylum Mollusca; class Gastropoda; order Littorinimorpha; family Pomatiopsidae; genus Oncomelania; species Oncomelania hupensis. Next base: position 155,501,352 of record CM072511.1, read on the forward strand.
ATACGGGTTTGAACACATCACAAGCTCGCCGCACTACCCGCAGTCTAACGGGAAAGCCGAAAGCGCCGTGAAAGCAGCCAAGACATGCATGAAGAAAGCGGAACACAACAAGCAAGATGCCTTTCTCGCACTGCTAGAGTTGAGAAACATGCCCACAGAGAATATGAACAGATCGCCGGCCCAACGACTGTTTGGCAGAAGGACAAGAACTCAGGTTCCGATATCAAAGTCCTTACTGACGCCAGCGCTAGTTCCAGTAAGTCAACAACTACATGACAGGAAGAAGAAGCAAGCTGACTACTACAACAGAGATGCCAAAGAGCTATCAGCACTAAAACCTGGTCAGATGGTTATATTTCAACCCCCAGGATCCAGGAGGTGGATCAGTGCTAGAGTAGACAAACAGACAGACATCCGCTCATACAACATCCGAACAGAGGACGGACGCCGGTTCAGAAGAAATCGTCGACAGCTTCGAGAAACAGCAGAAACAGAGTTTGAGAACAGGTCCAGGACAGAGATGTACCACCAACCATGGCCACAGCAGCACGAAAATCAGCAAAAGGAGCCGAACGCAGCACCGTCGCCAAATCCAGAGCGCTCAGTACAAACCAGAAGTCAGACAGCAGTAACTGCCCAGAAAGCGCAGAAAGAAAGAGAGGTGCAAAATCATTCCGAAGACAGGGCGAGGGAAGAGAGGAAGAACATCAGTAATGACTCTAGCGCACAAACCAACAAGAAGTAGTAGTATTGGTACCAGAAGAAAGAAGGAATCATGAGATCAGAAAATCAGAGCAACCAGTAGACCAGCACTGTCCTGTACAAAATGACTGTACAACTTCCCACTATCATACACGATCAGGAAGACAAGTGAAGAAGCCAGATTATTTAAATTACGGACATTCCAAATGAACACACTAAATGATGATGACTTTGATGAAAAGATTTAAGGCTGTAGGAATAAGAATTCGGAACGGACAAGGACAATGATAATAGTCTTTGGTGTAAATGCGGTATGGATTAAAAAGATGTGAATGACGTGCAAATCAGAAACCAGTATAAAGTAAACAACTTTAAGTCAGGAACTATTTAAGATAACATGAGATATTTAAGTTATGAACTATTCCAGATAACATTGGCTTATTATGCTTTAATATTTTGTGCATGTAAAGAAAGGGAGATGTGACGTATGTTGCTTTACTGATTTGAGTTCACAATTACAGAATGTATAATTAGTTTGTAACAGTAATCACTTTGTGTAGATATATATCTTGAATGTGTTGTGGAGAGGAATGCACTAGATTGAGAGACAGCGAAGAGTAAAGACATATAATATACTTACCCTGTCTCACACGACTTTGCTTTATTGTATGAGAGAAAAGCAAAACGAAACAAGGTGATATTAAGACTTCAAAAATTACACTTTTAAAACACTAGCTGCTAAAATAGAAAAACAAATTGGAAATCATATTATTAGCCTATAAATTTAACAATAGGAGATCTAGCAATAACTTATATCTTCCTTTTCTTTTCCGCTCAATTCCTCCTTCCCCCTGTTCTCCTTTACATCTGTGGTGGAATGGGAGGCGACTGGTTCAAGCTTGAGAGAGGAGGTTGTCTACCTTACATTTGTTGGTTAGACTAGCCTTGGGTGGCTCCTGCTGTGCAGAATCCTTTGGAGTGGCCATTTTGGTTATGCAGGACAAGGCGACACGACGTTTGTTCTCCACGGCTGACCATTCGTCTTCTGCTTTTGGTGGTGAGCAGTACATTGTCGGCAGGCAATGTATGCGGTTCAGTGGCAGTGACTTGTATGGATTGTCGTGGCACTGGTAGCCGGCAACCCGGTTTACTACTAACACGCTTCACCGCCTCGCAGGGCAAATATTTCTACGTCCCTCTTACGAGGGATAAATAAAACATAACAGCTGGGGTTGAGCCGTGTTCTCAAAGTAAAATGGCCGAGAGACGGGGGTCAAAATGCTCCGTTCGGCTGCACGCCCAAAAGGCTTTTTAATGGGACTGTGGAATAAGCAAAAGAAGGGTCTGGAGTCTGGAAGCGAAATGTCAAAGCCTTGATGCCATTCACAGCCAACGAAGCAAGAAAGCATCTCTGAAAAAGTAGAGGATGCGAGACACACCCACACTCTCTCGCTCTCTTTCTCGTCACAGTATTCCCTCTCTACCCCCCCCTCCCCCCCTTTCCCCCCCCCCATCCTCTCTCTGTTTCTCTCTCGTTCGCGCTCACTCTCTCTCCCCCTCCAACTTTCTCCCTCATAGTATCCTCTCACTCACTCACTCACTCCCTCCCTCCCTCTCTCTCTCTCTCGTTCCCTCTAACCATATTACGAACACTAAGAATTAAAAAAAACAAACAAACAAACAAAACAAACGCTCTTTCCAAAACTCTGGGAAGCACTGGAGGGAAAGGAAAGGAAATGAAAGGACGAGGTGTGTGTGCGCATGCGTGTGTGGGTATGTGTGTGTGGGTATGTGTGTGTGCGCATTTGTATGTGGGTATGTGTGTGTCTTTTCCTCTGTGAGTGTGTGTATTTTCCTCTGTGTGAGTGCGTTCGTCTGTGTGGGTGCGAGATTGTAACTGTATAAATACCGTGTGTGTGCGCGGACTTGTGTGGGTGCGTGTGTGTGTGGGTGGGTGCGTGAGTGTGTGTGTGTGTGGGGGGGGGTGATGTGGGTGCGTGAGTGTGTGTGGGGGGGGGGTGAGTGTGCGTGTGCATGAGTGTTATGTGACCGTGCGTGCGTGCCTATGTGTGTCTATCAGTCAGTCTATGTCGCATGATTTAGAGCAGACGGCTGGCTCAAAGTGACCCTATCAGCCTATATAGCAGTCCTATATTTCTTGTCACATACAACAGACGAGGCACGAGACCTTCTTTATTTGTGAAATCGAGGTGCGCAAGCCCAATGATCAATATGACTTACACCACATGGGCCTGGATCTTCTCGGTGCATCTGTTGCTACCAAATCACAAAGTAATATCAAAGAAATCAATATATCCGAGACGATCCACTTTGTATTCAAATATCTTTATCATATTGAGCATGCCATAAATCACACAGTGACATTAATTATTACCGTTGTTCCCTGTTTTCGATCTCAATCAATACATAACGGCCCCATAACTGTATGTAATTCACAGCACATATTCCTATAGCGGGAGATACGGTCAGAGACTATTAGGTTGTGCCTTCCCTGCGGAGCGGCAGTGACTTGATCGAGGACCCTGTGGAGGTACGAAAAGGTCTCAAGGTTAATTTTTCTTGTACTTAGAAACAAGGTATATTTATTTTTGTACGGTCATCTGGGAACACAGTTTGGTATCTAGGAACATGCGAATGTCCCCCACCTAAGGTAACTTTGAAAACGCAAGAAAAAGTAAGTTTCGTCTCCTCCAGGCGACGAATTAGGTCACGCTGTATTTGATTCTAGGTCAACTGTCTTTTACGAACCGTTTGAGAATGTTTTCGAACCGTTTATTGACGCCGGATAGTGTCCTCACTTGGTTTCATACAATTTAAGAATCCAAGAAGGCAAATGTTTTTTTTTGGGACGGAAAAGGCGCATTTTTGTAGAGAAAAGGGTTAGGGCAAGGGCTAGGGATAGATCTACAACTAACCCTTACCCGAACCCTTGTAGCTAAATTCCGCTCTTTCCGTCACTTTTAAACAGTGTTTTAGCATGTTCCCACAAACAAGGAGTTCTCTCTCTCTCTCTCTCTCTCTCTATATATATATATATATATATGTGTGTGTGTGTGTGGGTGTGTGTGTGTGTGTGTGTGTGTGTGTGTCAGTCGACAGTTGCAGTAAGAACGTCAAGACTGTCAAGACCTTCATTTGTCACAAGGCCTGGTCTAGTCAGCACTGCTGGTCTCAGATCACCCGCTTTGGCCTAGGATGCCATTTGCCCCAAAGGGGGACAAATAAATACAAAAGTCCCGGAGTTTGAACTTCGTCACTCAATATATTGACGCTAGATGTCATGACAAAGCTATTTTTACCACCTCCTCCCCTCGCACCCTCCCCCTCTGCCTTTTCCTCCTCCTTTCTTATCTCTCTCTGGCCAATAACATTTCCACATTCTCTTCTTCAAGTCAGGATCACCCCACTCTCACTTCAGTCGCTCTCCTCCTCCTCTCTACCTACCACACGCTATCTTCTCTGCCTCTCTCTCTGCCTCTCTCTCTCTCTCTCTCTCTCTCTCTCTCTCTCTCTCTCTCTCTCTCTCTCTCTCTTTCAGACTCTGTCAGCCCCCCACTCCCCTCTTCTCTCTCCTTTTCTCCCCCCCCCCCCTCTCTCCCCTCCTTTCATTTGTGCACACTCCTCCTCCTCCCGCCATTCTGACAACAGCCTGCTTTGTGCAACTGTGACGCTGATCAATTGTTATTATAAAGGTGAACAAAAGACGACGACGACGAATATTAGTACACACAACTTCTGGGGTGGAGGGGGGTGGGCAGACAGAGAGAGCGAGAGAGGTCGCCCCCCGTATTGTGCTCAGTTGTCTGGGGCGTCAGACTATTGCCCAAGGCAGCAAATGGGCATCTCTGGCTGCTGGACTTAGATCCTGTAACGGCCAGCGGCTTCAGTAGCACTGGAGCTTAAATTTTTTTTAAAGCATTTTATAAGAACGGGGGGGGGGGGGGGGGGGGGGGTTGGAAAAGGCGAGTTTCACCAGCTCCATGCACAACGTACACCCACACAAACATATAGTGACGAACCATGTCAATTATACATACAGCACGGGTAACGATTGCGGCATCCCTAAATAGTCACCCGACATAGACACTCGTTTCATTGATTAGCTACAGCCTAAGATGTCACAGCATACAAAGACAGAGCAACCCCACGAAGACAAAGCAATGTAGGAATGCAAGGAATTCCTTGCCTACTCCAAGACCTACTGCACCGGACAACTCTCTTACATTGTACACACTGCGCTTGCGTGAAACTATTATAGCAACAACACTACCATCATAAACCTATACAGATACTACAGGGTGGTTGGAAATTAACTCCCTATTGAAAATAGCTTATAACTTCTGCCATCAGGCCGCCATTTGCATGAAACAAACTGTACTGGGATCATTGACAGTGGTAAATTTCATTGCTGACCTCTGATTTCATTTCGCAGTGACGACAGCAGTCCACAATGGCCCGTCGCCCGACACTGCTTAAGAGTGCTCAGGTAACATCAAAACGACGTGCAGAATGACGACCTCGGTACTGATTAAGTGCAGAGAGTGAGCTGGACTTGCGGTACTGTAGGTCTGAGACCCACTGGGTCGGGAGTGAGAGATATCGATCTAAATGTGATCCGGGTGCGGATGTAACAAGTGTAGGCAGGTCTAGAGTAAACTATACATTTCTAATGCCGATGCTTGGCAGTGTACATACCTCGCCATCTTGTCTTGGAAGTTTTTAAAAAAACAAAACTGAACTTGCAAAGGGGTCGATCATGTGAGATATTGTCACGGACATGGGACGGTGTCATAAAAGCGTGCCTGAGACTCTAGTCTCAGCTTCACTTGTATGGGGACGGTGTGGACAAAATTCGGTCGCACACATATCCCAGAATTCTAATGATCTCGCAACACCGTTTTAAATGTAAAGTGATATAAAGTGATGTAAAGTGCGGTTTCGCGGTAACAGTTCAAACAAAACTGTGAATATCAAAAACACAATAATCGCTGTAGAACAAGAACTACATTACATTACATGGTTATTGCTTTAGGTCCAGCCAAATCAGGACCAGAGAAGTGAAAGAGGACTCACCCCTGATCCGCATAAAAGATCTGACAAAACAACCCTAGTGGTAACACTGAAGGCAATCTACCAGCCGGTCACTTTACAATAAAGACATCCCACGCAGGGGACACTGAGGCTATACTCTAATTCAGGGCTGAGATTTAGCAAGCCAGGCTAAGGAGCCAGCCGGGCTCCTAACCTGGGAAGTTGAAGTTGCCAAAATATTTCTCAGGTTGCCAGACCCCTTGATTGAAAGCACAGTCTTTTTTTTAAACTGTATAACTATTGCAGCTAATAAACAAGATAAATTTCAACAACAACACTGTTTCATTTTTTTAAAACAAGCACTGTATAATTTATTTATCATCGACATCCTCCTCAATGTTCCAAAACTTTAAGGAGTTTGGGTGTGCCTTCTTCAGCTGTTTTTTTTTCTTCTTCGGACTTTTTTTTTTTTTTTGCTGGAGGCTCCGAGACACCGCTTAAAAAGCGCCACATCGTTCGAGATTGACAAAAGACTGAGAATGGGGAATATCGAAAGTACGGCAAGTCTCGCGTGACTCATCAAGGAAGTCAGAGACTCGTTCCGATACACGCAAGGAAGCTAAAAAGCTAGGAACTCGCAGGGCAGTAGCGTTTCGCGGCGTGGGAAAGAAGAAAGTCTCGCGAGAAAAGGCTATTTTTACTTCGCAAATCCCTCGCTTTGCTAGCGTTACCTAACTTCCTAGCATGCATCGGAACGGGTCTCCGGTGCTGACTGCAGAAGCGGTTGGCGCGTGTTTTGTTTTACATTGCAAGTCAAAAGTCCGTGTACAGGTACAGAATCTCTACCACTGGCGGTATTTTCAAGTCGCCAGCCGGGCGAATGGTACCCCAAATCGAGCTCGCCACACACTATTTTTAGGGGCCATTGGCGAGTTGGCGAACGTTAAAGCTCAGCCCTGTAATTAATTTGTAGAACCCCCGTTTACAAAAACAAAATAGAATACAAACATCATTATACAATATTCACAAAACACATACATATAAAATGCCTACATTGCCAAATAATAACATCATAGGAAGCCCAAGTGATCATTGGCAGAAAGCATCCAATATTCCCAAGCTGATCCAACAGACCTCACACACAAACAAACTCTTTGACACAAATGAGGAGTTTTGTCCCGAAAGAGTTGTCAAAAAAAAAAAGGTAAGTGACCGGTCAAACGAAGAAGAAGATAGTATAGTAGATTGATAGAACAGAGTAGGAATGAGAAAGAACACAGGAGAAAGACAGTGACAGTGGGAATTTAAAGCACTAAATTTCCAGAAAGTGGGGATACTATTTATACTGAAACCCCCGGCACCCCCACAGTGGGAGAACAAGAACTAATGATTCGGGGTTTAAAATGAACATGTCCCGCCATCGCGGTCAGTAGTGGGGCCGGGTAGCTCAGTTGGTAAGAGCGTCTTGCTAGTAACCGAAAGGTCGCTGGTTCGAATCCCGGATTGGTCAACGTGTGATCATATTATTTTCCCCTTTACCAACAACTGGCCCGCTGGTGTCAGTATAAATCGGTCCAGTAGTCACCTATATGCGAAAGTGTCGTGTGACTATAATCTACAAACAACAACAACAACAACATCGTGGTCAGTAGCACACTCCTTTATGCTAAAGACTGTCGGGAATACTTTCCCTCCACTCTCTGTATAGGAGATTGTGAGATAGTGTCGCTGCTTGTGAGATATTGTCGCTGTTTGTGAGATAATAGTCACTGCAATCGACTTTTCGGAGAAATTCAGTAGCAAGTAGAATACAGTTTTTAATGTTTTACGCTACAGAGCAATCCGAAACGTTATCAGCAAATGGTTTAATAGGGAGTTACTTTTCAGCCACCCTGTACACCCCATTTAATACAATTCAGCCCAAGAGTTCAAGTTTATGACACAAGCCTCTTACACAACGACTTCTTGTCTCTTATACTGACAAATATATAATAGACATACATTGTCAGTGTGACGCCACTGCGGAGGAGGAGGAGGAAGAGGTGCAGGAGGAGAAAGAGGAGGAGTGAGAATGCTCGGTGCTCGTGGTAGATCAATATCTTTAAGCGCAAAGGGTGTGCGTGACAGACTGTGTTGTTATGTCGGCAATATCATAATCACAGAATAATTCCGAACTCACAAAATAATAATGCACGTGTGCACATCCACGGCGGATCAATCCAGAAAATACAATGCGCGAGAACAAACGAAGGGAAAAGGGAGGGAGAGATGGAGGGAGGGAGGGAGGGAGGGAGGGAGGGAATGAGAGAGACATACAGACAGACTCAGACGCAGAAATTTTAATCACAACAAAAGAAAAGAAAAGAGGGTTCTCTTATGTAGCGCTCAGAGAGCTTCTCAAGGCGCTGGCCCGTAATATCCAGCAATCACACAATAGTTTGCTGAAGTCAGGATTCGAACCCACGTCGCACAAGACGCACTCACACAAGTCGTGCGCTCTGACCACTGAGCTATCCCTGCCGATACAGACTTTAGGCGGGAACCTAATGTTACAATCGTTCCTCGTACCAATCATACTCAACTTCTGCGATATTCAGTCCTATATGCCAACGACAAGACACAGAGGCGTGAAAAGGGGGTGGGTGGGGAAGGGCAGAGGGTGGGAGAGAGGGACAGACAGAAAGGGTTTAGGATGTATCAATAATCTATAACCTTTGGAACAATTCATTACAGTAAAGAAATATTTATAATTAATTTATAAACAATTAATTAAAAGAAATACTTATTACTATAGTGTACTACTGAATTGCTCACAGCTGAATATCAAATTAATAATTATATGGCGGGTCATAATTATCAGCTTAAGTGCGAGGCTGCGTCATTATACAGATGTGCCAACGTCACAGATGTTCTAGCACAATGACAATACACGCGTGCGTTCACATCCAATCCACCCCACCACTGTCATTGCTCTTGTGTGAATATACGTATTGGTTGGGTAGCTGAGAGCGTGCCCTCTGTGTGTGTATGAGCGCGCGCGTGTGTGTGAATTTGTATATTTTTATAAATCTTATAAAAAATTACGTACAAGTCAGCGCACAGACGTGGTCACAGACGTGGTCACAGACGTGGAAGAAAGGCAAACTACACACAGTAAAATATACATATAGAGAGGAACAGACAGACACACAGAGTGAGTTAGTTATTCATTGCTTACAGGGTCCAGAGCATCAAAACCACAACTTGGCTGAAAGAGGACTCACCCCTAATCCGCATAAAAGATCTGCTGAAACAACCCTAGTGGTAACACTGAATGCACTCCACCAGCCGGTCACTTTACAATAAAGGCATCCCACGCAGGGGACGCACAAAGTGAGTTAAGCACAACACATGAGGGATTAAGCAGCGTATTTTCACGTGATTTGTTTACAATGATGCCCCCCCACGCCAGTGCCTTTAAACAAGGGACGACACGTTAGAGTTTGAATCAGCAATAGATTTACAATACCTGTACAGTAGTGACCCTTGATATGTCTACATCACCAATCTGTCAGTTCTGTGGGGCCGGGTAGCTCAGTTGGTAGAGCGTCTTACTAATAACCGAAAGGTACCTGGTTCGAATCCCGGATTGGCCAATGTGTGACCATATTATTTTCCCCTTACCTTCCTTCAACTGGTTCGCTGGTGTCAGAATAAGGTGACCAGTAGTCGCCTATACGCTTCGGTGTCGTGTGACTATAATCTACAGTTACTGTCAGTTCAACCGTGACACGATGCCGCTAGCCGAGAAGTACTAACCAAAACTGGATATAATGCCTCCAGCACCTCTATATTAGCAGCTGCCAAATCTGAAAGAAATCCAAATGGTTGGAATGGACTCCTTTCCCCACCTCACTCCAACCCCGCACCCAACTCCAAATTCCCGCATTCCTGCAAATGACTGTTACAAACAAAGGTTGATTCGACAGAGTCTACAGTCAATAACAGATCGATACATTTCCTCTTGCAGGTTTGTGTCACACTTCCATTCAGTACCTGGTATGAAATTCTGTGGGTACGCCGGAGAGTATTCTCTCTCTGTTACGTTGAAACGCGCACGATAGTTCGTGTGTGACGCGCACGATAGATGCGATCGTTTTGTTTTGCTAAGCATGCAATAACACAGTGTATTTATCCTTGATTTGATTTTGCGTTGTTATTAGAAGAAGATTTGAATAACGTTGGTAATTTTAGTTTGTCGATATTATTTGAGAATTTTCTAGAGTTGGTTGTTTACTATCGATCAAAGCATATGGATAATTCTAGTGGTAGCTAAGGAAGCTTCCAACCCAAATAAGGTTGTATGACGTGAGACAGTGATGACGAAATGTGTTTTGATTGGTTATAAGTATGTCTTGCCCGAACGTTCTTTATTTCTCTGGAGTTAGAGAGACTATATAAATGCCGCACTGTTTCAAAATTGAATATCAATAAGTCTCCTCTCTGAAAATCCTTATCGGGAAGAGAGGGGACTATAAACTGATTTTAAAAAAAAATTGAATGGTATTGTAAAAGTTGAAAGTGAAAAGTTGAGAGTGGAAAAAGTGATTTTATGCAGTTGTTGATGTTCGCTGAATAAAGTTGGAAAACTACATACGACGACTCCAGCCTTGTTGATGATTGAACGGGTTGCGTGGATAAACGAATCTGAGTTACACCAATAAGGATTTAAGCATCGGGGCTGAATCGACTACTGATACAGTAAAAAAAAAACAACATCGAGTGTAACTCTCTCTCTCTCTCTCTCTCTCTCTCTCTCTCTCTCTCTCTCTCTCTCTCTCTCTCTCTCTCTCTTTCAACATGTGAGTCACGTGGGCTTTGCCCTTGTAAGGTTGATTTTTGTTAAAAATTTAATGATGGCCTTGTTTATTTGTTATTGGTGCATGATGTTAACGTTTAAACATTGATTTGTTGTATTCAATAGATATTGTTATACAAGCTCCAAGGGCAAGACGTTAAAAAGCGCACTCAGCGCTTACTCTTTTAGTTTTACCTTTGCAAAATAAAATTGTTATCTTATCTCTCTCAGGTACGCCGGACAGCATGATCTCTCTCAGCCTCTCTCTCATTCACTCACTCGCTCACTCTGACCTCCTATAGCAGTGAAGCATTCCGGGTGCAAAGTAGCGCGCAGTGACTCAGCTATACCAATCCAGCACGTACGTGAGTGTGTCACACAGTACAAACCTAACAATGGATTAGGCGGCTGACACTGTGCAGGGCGACAGGTGTGTGTGTGTGTGTGTGGGTGTGTGCGTGTGTGTGCGAAGGGTGTGGGTGCGTGAGGGGGTGTGTGCGTGAGGGGGTGTGTGCGTGAGGGTGTGTGTGTGTGTGTGCACGCGCGCGCTCGCAAACGCTTGGGGGTGTGTTTATACGCTAAACTGTGCTAAATTGTATTCGAAATTGTAGTTAGTTATTCATTGTTTATAGGGTCCAGAGGACTGCAAAAAGCTTAATCTGGACCACAATTTGATTGAAAGAAGGCTCACTCCTGATCCCTATAAAAGATCTGCTGAAACAACCCTAGTGGTAGCATTGAAGGCACTCCACCAGCCGGCCACTTTACAATAAAGGCATCCCATGCAGGGGACTGTACTCTAATTTATCCAATCCCCGTTTACAACAGGTAGTCCTGCCAGCTCCTTTACACATCGACGGACTCTATAAATAACACTCCTCACGGTCGCCTTAACACGAAAGCCTATTTACGTACAGTTAAGTTCAGGTGTCTCTTCTCGTCTCCACTCACAAACCCTGTACCAAGTTTTTGACCTATTAGGGAGGAAATAAAGAATCCCAAAATAATAACACCAGTTATAGCCGAAGCCCAGATTGTTTAGAGGTGCTTTTTAGGGTATCCAAAATGAAAACAAGGCAAATGTAAAGAGTTTAGGTTGTTGAACAATCTTACCAAAATGTAAAAAAAAAAATTAGCGCAATTAGGAGATACAACGAATTTAAAAATTGCTAAAACGGTATTGGCACATTTTGCCAGTCATACGCGGGAATTTCCTTGCGGGCGAAGTATAACTCCGCCCACATGGCCATTCAACACTGTCAGCGTGACTTCACAGATATGGAAGAGGATTTTGAAGATGAATTGCTGGAATATTCACCATTAAATCCCACCGTGTCTTTTGAGTTAAGCAAACATTTTCTTTGCTCCCCTGAGTTTGCATTATTAAAATATAAATAATATAACGCGCACTATAATAGTTTTAAACTTGCCGGTTTTCAGTTATGGCTAAGTAGGTCACTAGCAGACGCTCTCCGCTTGCTGCTTGCTGCTTGCTGTGGTCGCTGCCTTGCGCACAGTTCTTTTTGTTATCTGACAGGGCATAGCTCGAAATTCATTTGTCTTGTGTTGTTTGATAATTAAAAGTATCTTTAATATTTTTTATTGTTGTGTTTCTGATTTAAGCTTCAAGATACTAAGCAGTCTCAGCTGTGTTTACGACTTTGTGTGTGTGTGTGTGTGTGTGTGTGTGTGTGTGTGTGTGTGTGTGTGTGTGTGTAACGGTTGTACAGCGCTGACAAAGTTAAAATTGTATGGCAAGCGGATACAGACAAAAGCGTTGAAGTTATTAACAGTTTACAAAGAAAAAAAACCGAAAAAACAACAACAACAATGTTTAACCACAAAGTTCATGTTAACTTACATTTTTGTTATTTATTAACAACTTCTTCAGAAGTATGGTTGACTGCAGCGTTTTGAGGCTTTGTCGTAAATGCGTCATTTACAAAGTAGACATCATTTTACGCACACAGTATGTAAATCAAGAAGCAGTCTCAGAAAGTTAACCAGGGAGAGTACATACATGTATACACGTATACATTTACATACATACATATATACACATACATGCACACACACACACGTACATATACATATCTGCAAACATATAGGCCTACATACAAACTTCTATACGTGTACATCAACATCAACAACTTTATTGGCTTTAATACATGCATATATGTACACACACTTACACACACACATCTATCTATCTATCTATCTATCTATCTATCTATCTATCTATCTATCTATCTATCCATCCATCCATCCATCCATCCATCCATCCATCCATCCATCCATCCATCCATCCATCCATCCATCCATCCATCCATCCATCCATCCATCCATCCATCCATCTATCTCTATCTATCTATCTATCTATCTATCTATCTATCTATCTATCTATCTATCTATCTATCTATCTATCTATCTATCTATCTATCTATCTATATACATATATATACGCACACACACATACTCACACACACAGACACACACAAAGCTTTAAGGCTATGATATCAAACTGGCATACTAATAAATCCAGAATGATTAAGTTTGATTACCATTTGATATGAACTATTGCAGTATTAAAATTGTATGGCAAGCGGATGCTGGCAGAATAGTTATTGATATTAATTTGCGTTATAAGGGTATAAACTATAATATCAAACTGGTGTACTAATACCACCTATGTTGTCGTCTTTGTAAAAGTTTTGAGGGTTATAATCCGGAATAAATTAGATGGATTCCCATTTGATATAAATTTGTGCAGGAACCAAATGAAGTTATTGCATACGAGAAAGATGAAAAAAAGAGTATGCATCATCTGCAAGAAAGGCTTTGTGAAAAAAGAAAACGTGACGCTAATACAAAAAGGATGTGATTCTATTAAAAAAAAAGCTAGTAAACAGAGGAAAGTATACATACACGCAGTTCCTGGAGATCTTGTACATGCTGTTTGCAGACAAACATTCACAATCAAGCACCATGTGAAAAAAGCTATGAGCAAGCTGAATCAGTCACCATCACCTCGAAAACAGTTTAACACAGGTTGTCTGGACTGAACATAGCTTCTGGCACCAGTGGTTTGGGTCCAAAGTGCTTGTTTTGTGACAATGGAAGCAAAGGGAAAAAAAGGATCAAAGGATGATCATTATCAACTGACACCTATAAGAACATTAGAATTCAAGGGTAGGTTGCTGGAGTTTTGTAGCAAGAGAGGAACCAGTGCACCAGACCATCTTCTAAACCTTGTGCGTTGCAATTGCAGAACTGACTGTGCGTCAACCAGGTGTTCATGCCGACGACATGGATTGGTCTGCACTGTTGGATGTGGAGAATGCCGAGGTGAAATCTGCTTAAACGTCATGAAGTACACAGAAAAGGAAGAATAAGAGGAAGAAGAAGAGAAAAAGGAAGAGGAAGAAGAAATGGAAGAAGACATGAATGACAATAGCGTTGAGATCTAACAGTCTGGCTCTATCACCAGCACTGCATTACGTTTTTGTTTTCGTGTAATGAAACGTTTTCTAGTGCTGATTCAAGTACAGCATGGCTATGGCATTCCGTTTGTAAAACAATTGATAGTTTGCATTTTAAGGCCAAAACCATAGTATTTTGGGCTATAAATAATTCTATATAAAGAATGGAAGCAAGACTGCAAACAATTAATTATTTGTATAGAGCGATTTCGATAACCTAAAGAATAGATTTTTTAGTAAAAGTCATGAACACAACAAAAAATATAAAAGATACTTTTAATTATACAACAATACAAGACAAATGAATTTTCGATCTATGCTCTTCTTCAGATTACAAACAATGCATAAGAATGTTACTTTCATCACTTAATTTATGGTATTGTACATTTAAAAAAATGTGTTTGTTTAATGTATATACTATTATTTCTGTATTAATTACGTAGTTTTTATTATAGACTAGGAGTGTAATCAGCATGGTGGCCATCTTGAAAAATGGTCGCCATATTTCTTTTTGTAATAAGTACTGGGATTTTTAAAAAAACAGGTCTTAAGTCACAGGTATACCAAATTTGGTGCTTGTAAGACAAAATCTTCGTCTAATACTTCATAGTATAGTACAAGAGTATAATCGGCATTATGGCCATCTTGAAAATGGCCGCCATATTGTTTCTTTTTAATGGCTACCGAGCTTTTCTAAAAGAAAATATTTTACATATCAGACACAAGACCAAGGAGGCACTGTGGTCTAATGGTAGTGCTTCGGCTTGTGGATCTGAAGGTCCCGGGTTCGAGCCCTGGCCGGGCTATTGTGTTGTGTCCCTGGGAAAGACACTTTACTCCTGTTTTCCTACTCCTTCGGATGAGAGTATAAACCGAGGTCTAGTCTGTGTCGCACACATTCCATCATAACGGACTTTAAAGATCCTGACGCTCATGTCCTAGACGGGTGAGTGCCGGTAACAAGAACACACCCAGCATGCACCTTGGTAAAAAGTGCCATAATAATCAAAATTGATTGTGGGCATATACGGAAGAAGAAGAAGAAGAAGTGTAATCAGCATGGCGGCCATCATTAAAAATGGCCGCCATATTGTTTCTGGTAATGGCTACCGGGCGTTTGTAAAAGAGTAGGTCTTAAGTATCGTGTAGACCAAATTTGGTGCTTGTAGGTCGAAATCTTGATCTCATACTCCATAATTATTGTAGAACAAAAGTGTTATCGGCATGGCGGCCATCTTGAAAAATGTCCGCCATATTTTTTCTGTTAACGGCCACTGAGCTTTTCTAAAAGAGTAGGTCTTAAGTATCATGTATACCAAATGTGGCGCTTGTAGGTCGAAATCTTGGTCGTATACTTTCATATTGTAGAACAAGAGTTTAATCGGCATGGCGGCCATCTTGAAAATGGCCGCCATTTTTTTAAATGGCTACCAGGCTTTTTTGAAATAGTAGGTCTTAAATATCATGGACATCAAATTTGAGGGGGGGGGGGGGGGGGGGAAGGAAGCTATTTTGTCAGTAATCTGCCATACTAGTTTTTGGCCTTACAAAGCAAGCAATAACTGAACGGAATGCCATAGTGCACGGCTAGATAATAAATGCTCAATAACTTTGTTTTGCGATATTTTTTTTTTTTACATTTTGGATATGTGATAGAGTACATTAGTATCTTTCCGATGCAGTAAAAATTATTTTGGATACCCAAAAAAGCAAAATTAAACATTTTGCGGCAGTCTGGGCTTGGACTATTAAGAGATCTGTTTAGAAAGTCGACCCTTCTCGCTCTCACAGCAGTAACTGGTTTTCCTGCGTCCTAAGTAACCTTCAGTAGCATAAAGTTGCGCGCGAAACGAGTGGGTATTAGAGTTGAACTTGGGACACATGCGCACGAAATAGATAGCGAAAATCTCTATACGCTGATATTATAATTACATAATTATAATGAAATAAAGCGCCATATAGTAGATACGGGTGCTAGTAAACTGGACCAAGAACTGCTCCGTAAATCCACAATTGTGGAGTAGGCTGCAAAGTTGTGCACCAAACACAAACACTAAGCTAAGTACTGACTGCACAGTACCACAAACATAACTTCTTCAATAACACAAGGGCGTATTGTTCTCACAAAGTTCAGTCAGAGAACGTGCTCCCTAACAAGATCTCTGCTTGTCAGTTCAATGTTCGCCTCTAGCAGCAGTTGTGCCCAAGTCTTTCAAAGAATTATCTCCCCGTCCACATGTCGCGCAATATGTGGGCGTTTAATAATAGTAATAATAATAATAATAATAATAATAATAATAATAATAATAATAATAATAATAATAATACGGTAGATTTATATAGCGTGGTACCCCAACAAACATGGGCTCGCCACACTTTACAATGCACTAAAAAAAAAAGTAATAGTATTAAAACAAAATAAAATGTGTAAAACAAAAACATGTCTAGTAAAAACTGCTAAACCAGAAGTATGTACATTAATTAACAGTACACACACAGACACACACACGCACACACAGACGCACGAGTGCCTGGCCAAAGTACATGTCCACAATAAAAACATTCATTATCACATCATTTAACAAAGCAATAAAACTAAAAACATTACACACCTAAAACACCATAAGATTGTAAACATTTCTTAAAACAGTAAAATACAATGAAAAGACATGAATTACAACATTAAAAAGGACTAGACTCAACTACAACAGATACATTTCACTAAATTAGGTTTAGCTGCAGTTAGCCCCCTTCGTTTTCTCTCTGGTCCACACAGTGGCACTCGTTACATTAGTGTGAAACTTTCACAGGAATCTCTCCTGTTCAAATGTTGCCCGTTCTTGTATTCAAATAATGGTATCTGGTGCAGTTTGTCTAAACTTTCACCAATAAATTTCTGTTTCCTTTCCGTCCGCCAAAAGCGACTAGCCTTTACATCGCATATCCGAGTGATGAATGTGTGTTTGTTGTGTATGAAGAGTGTCTATAACATGTATGCTGGTTACGGATCTCCGTTACGGATCTCCGTTACGGATCTTGAATCTGATTTAGGAATAAGGCGGCTATAGCATCCATTATTATATTTATTATTATATTTATTATTATTATTATTATTATTATTATTATTATTATTATTATTATTATTATTATTATTATTATTATTATTATTATTATTATTATTATTATTATTGATGTTGTTGTTGTTGTTGTTATTATTATTACCCTGTACTACTTCAGTATCAGATTATAAAACAACGAACGCCGTAGGCTTAATACCTACCCCGATTGCGTCATTTGCTAGCTGCGACTACATAATCTACAGAACATAAAAATACTACAACCAAACCAGAAGTCTTGTAGGCCTACAGTATTACAGTACTTACAGTTGAAGGTGGTTGAAAAGTATATTTTCCTATTTGAAAATTGCTTATAACTTCAATTAATAGCATTGCATCTTTGTGAAACAATATGTATCGCGATCCTTATTGTGGTAGAAGTTTCTTGCTGGTCTGATTTCTTTTCACTGTGACGACAGCAGCCTTCAAAGGCCCGTCCTCTTAAGTGCTTGCTCACGCAGTGTCAGGCGACGGGCCATACTTGGCTGCCCTCATCACCCTGAAGTGACCTCGAAGATCAGCCGCTGTAAGGATCACCGGACATGCCGCACCTATTTTACGAACGTAAGCAGAGACGTTTAATAGGGAGTTATTTTTCCACCACCCTGTTATCAGGTGACAAGGTCATGTGTGATCACGCAACAACAAAAAAAGACACAACGTTGTACTCCACATTTCTGATCAGATTGTATCTCAGACTGGCTCTTACCTTTTATCGAACTTCATTGTCTCAGGACCTCAGTCTTATTTCCTATCACTGTTGTTTCAGAATAATTATTATTATGTATGGACTGACGCTGCTAAGAAATAGTTTTACAATGAAATTCTCTAAAGTCACCGTTGATCGTCGGCGCGGCGCACACTTCCCCTTGCGTTACACACAAATCACACGCAATGGGAAGAATACACGATAAATGCATGTGTGACTGTGCAAGAAAGGATGTATTTCATTGTCGCCATGCCACACCAAAATCCTTGTAACGTTTTTACTTGGTGAATAAATATTATTATCTTATCTTACAAGTTCAATTGTCAGACTCGATCAGGGAGAAAAGAATGGAGGGGGTTCTGCTTCGCTCACGGGCTAGGTGGATTACAGAGGGGGAAAAGGTTACTTCATATTTTTGTTCATTAGAAAAAAGGAACTACATTAATAAAAGGATAACAAAACTGGATAAAAATGGTATTATTTTATCGGATGAAAAAGATATTGCAAATGAAGTCAGAGATTTTTATTCTAAATTATATTCTGTTAGAGAAGTTGAAGAAGTTGAAATTGCTAATATTGTAGATGATCTTCCTACTTTAAATCAGGAAGAGCAAACATCTTTGGAGGGAGAAATCACCTTAGAGGAGGCCTCTTTTGCTTTAAAGAATATGCCGAACATGAAAAGTCCAGGTAGTGACGGGTTTACTGTAGAGTTCTTTAAATTTTTCTGGTGTAGTCTAAGGGATTTTGTAGTTAGGTCACTAAATGAAGGGTTTAGGAAGGGAGAATTATCGTCAACACAGAAAGAGGGAGTAATAGTTTGTATACCGAAGGGGGATAGGCCTAAGGAGTTCATAAAAAACTGGAGACCTATTTCCTTATTAAACGTAATATATAAAATTGCTTCATCGTGCATTGCTAACAGACTTAAGTTAGTGTTACCTTCTATTATTAGTGAAGACCAGACTGGTTTTATGCGGGATAGATATATAGGTGACAACATTCGTTTAATTTATGATATTATCGATTATTTACAAATACATAATAAACCTGGCCTTCTTCTTTGCCTAGACTTCGAAAAAGCCTTTGATTCTTTAAGTTGTAATTTTATGTTTAAAGTGCTAAATGCTTTTGGATGTGGTCCTGACTTCTGTAAATGGATTGCCACCTTCCATTATAACATTAAATCCGCAGTAACTGTGAATGGAGATCTAACGCCATGGTTTCATGTGCAGAGGGGCTGTAGACAAGGAGACCCAATTTCATGTTATTTATTTATTATGTGTGTAGAAATTTTGGCAGTTATTTTTAAGCAAAATAAAGAAATAAAAGGGATAAAAATTAATAATAACGAAAGTAAAATTTCGCAATATGCAGATGATACTGAAATAATGTTAGAAGGAGACGAAAATTCATTTAGACATTCTATAAGTACTATTGAACGTTTTGGCTCTTTTTCTGGCTTAGTTTTAAATACAGACAAGAGTAGCGCAATCTGGTTAGGTAGTAATAAGAATTCTCGTATTGTTTACATGCCCCATCTGCGCATGGAATGGAACCCAGAGACATTTAAAATACTTGGAATTATTTTTACAAATGACTTAAAAGACTGTGTTAAATTAAATTTTGAAGCAAAATTTCTAGAAATTAAGATACTATACAAGATATGGTTAAAACGTCAGTTAACGCCAGTTGGTCGGGTTGCTGTGCTAAAATCGTTGATCTTGTCGAAGCTTGTGTATCTATGGCTGTTATTGCCTAATCCACCAGACGATATTGTTAATTCTATTCAAAAAAGTATTTTTACATATTTGTTTGGAATAATAAAAATGCTAAGATTTCTAAAAAGTCCTCAATGAAAAGTATCTCTGAAGGAGGTATTGGCATTCCAGATGTACGCCATTATATGAACGCATTAAAAATAACTTGGATCAGAAAGTTGATGAAGACTAAACATAAATGGAAAATTATAATTGAAATTGTAAATGAAAAGGTATTATTAATTAATAAGCTTGGTAACAAATTGTGTATGGAAGAAAATTGTAATCCATTCTGGTATGATGTTCTTAAGGCGTATGAAATTCTGGGAGATAAAATTAGACTTGACTGTGCTGAGGAAATTTTGTCGGAGCCATTATTTTGTAATAATAATATTTTAGTTGAAGACAAAAAAAAAATTTACTTTCCAGACTGGATTGAAAAAGGTGCATATTTAATTGGAAGTTTGTTAAATAACAATGGAATTTTTTTTAAGTTTTCAAGTGTTTGTTAACAAATATAATATTACTACTAACTTTTTAGTGTATTATGGCTGTGTAAAGGCTGTTAAGAGATATGTTCGCCGGTGTGGACTGCAACTAGCTATCGCCGATGTTGCTGATTATAAACATAGTAAATTGTTGAGACTTATTGGTACATCTCCGAGAGGTGCGAGGATATTATATGATACATTAGTCAAAGATGATGTAAAACCTTACTGTTGTAAAAACTGGGACGGGAGAATAGTGCGTACAGTTGAATGGAAAATAATATTTAAGAAAGCACAGGAAATTAGGGAAATCAAATTGAAGTGGCTGCAAATTAGAATAATTCATAGAATAATAGGAACCAATATAGTATTATCTAACATTGGAGTTGAACAGAGTATTAATTGTACTTTTTGTGAACATGAAAGGGAAAATATACAACACCTTTTCTTTGGGTGTCCTTTCGTTCAAACGTTTTGGACTGACTTTGAGAGAGCCCTAAATTCTAAGTGTTATAATGCTATTGCTTTCCACTTCAGCGAACATCTCGTAATATTTGGCTGCGAAATAAATTTAAGAACGGACACAATATTAGATTTGTTAATTTTATTATCAAAATCATTCATTTATAAATGCAAAATATAAAAAAAACACCACTTTACGGGTCCTTTACAGCTGTGCTAAAAAGCCGATACGAAGTAGAAAAATATATGGCCCTTTTACAAATGAGGTATCAAAAATGTGTACAAGAATGGCACCCGTACTTACCACTGTTTGACGATATATAAGCGCTTATATATATTAGTTTAAATGTATATGTATTTTTCACTGCGTGCTAATCTTGGTTTTGTACATTTTGTGAAATGATAATGACCCATGGTTTTCTCTCTTTCTAACTCAATCTCTTTCTCTCTTTTTCTCTCTCACTTCTCTCTTCCTTCTCCCCACCTTACTTTCTTTTTTAATTTCTCTAAAATACCAAATATGTATGTAGATATTATTGTGAGAGAAATAGAAATCCAAAGAGTGTGGCTTTACACATGTGACATAAAGAACTAATAATTCTTCTTTTTATGTTATAACATTTTCTTCTTATATGTCCATCCTCATTTAGCATTTGAAAATGGAAAATATATTATCTACATGCATGTTTTGGAGAATAAAAAAGTGTAAAAAAAAAAAAAAGTTCAATTGTGAGACAGAACCACTCGTATCTCAACAGCTGTATCTCAGAAGGACACTCTAACCTCTTATCAATGCTAATCTAACACTAAACATCAGAGGAAGACTAATCCAAATGACCGCATGAGCGGAGTGAGAGTTTCACAATGAAATTCGCAATTCGCCGCTGTTCGATAATTTACTATACGTCGGCGCATGCTTTCCCTTTACACAAACCATAGGCCTAATCAAGCTAGTGGCGGTTGGTCAGGGGATTATTGGTCATAAAGTATTTTTAGCTGGATGTCGACGAAACGACGGGCGCGTGGTAATGAACATTGAGGTTTAACGTCTACACCCACCTTTGGCGATAATTGATTTTCTGTATTGGTTTGTGACTGCGTGATTCAGAGGTGTTGAGTGTGACTGCGTGATTCAGAGGTGTTGAGTGTGACTGCGTGATTGCGTGTTTCAGAGGTGTTGAGTGACTGCGTGATTCAGAGATGTTGAGTGTGACCCAGTGTTTTACTTCTACTTGTACAACTTCTGTTGGTTTTGGGTGTTGCCAAATGCATTCCCCCATCACTCCCATCCTCCCCCTCCCTTATACATATTCTATTGGTACGTATGTGCTGCCGCCATTGTCATTCCTCTGTGTGAGACAAAGTCCTATTGTATTGTATATTGTATTATATTGTATTGCATTGCACTTTATTGTGATAACTGCGCTTTGAGCAGTTTTATGGGAAAAAGAGCTATAGAAGTATCCTTAGTAGTAGTAGTATCCTTAGTAGTAGTAGTAGCAGCAGTAGTAATGGTCGCAGCAGTAGTAATAGAAGCAGCGACAGTAGTAGCAGCAGCAATAGTAGTAGTAGTTGTAGTAGTAGCAGCAGTAGTAATGGTCGCAGCAGCAGTAGTAATAGAAGCAGCGACAGTAGTAGCAGCAGCAATAGTAGTAGTAGTAGTAGTAGTAGTAGTAGTAGTAGTAGCAGCAGTAGTAATGGTCGCAGCGACAGTAGTAATAGAAGCAGCGACAGTAGTAGCAGCAGCAATAGTAGTAGTAGTAGTTGTAGTAGAAGCAGCAGCGGTAGTAGTAGCAATAATAGTAGTAGCAGCACTGAACTGCAGCAGCAGCAGTAGTAGTAGCAGAAACAGCAGTAACAGTCATAGTAGTAGCAACAGCAGCAGTAGTAGCAGCAGTAATAGTAGTAGTAGTAGTAGTAGTAGTAGTAGTAGTAGTAGTAGTAGTAGTAGTAGTAGTAGTAGTAGTAGATCACCTCCGGGTGACCAAACATTGAAGAATGGTAGGCTATTCGGGGGCATTGTTGTAAAACGAGGTTATAAGCAGTATACAATTTAGACTATTTAGACAACTTTCATCATCATGATCATCATCATCTTCTTCTTCATCACCATCATTTTTAAAAATTATTTTTTGGTGATTTTTTAACGCTTTAATTTTTTTTTAATCGGGAAATTCTGGGTCGCCTCCATTGGGGAAGGCGTAGTTCGCAGCCTGTGGCGTGCCAAAAAACCCATTATCGTCGTCGTCGTCTTCATCACTGTCATTTATAATCCATCATCTTGTTGATCCAAACAATTGAACAATGATACTCGACAGAGTGTTAATGCAGCGAGGATATAAGTAGGCCATCATCATCATCATCATGAATTATCATCATCATGCATCATCATCATCACTAAAGATTTCAACCTGACGGGTCATCTTACTACCTCAGTCAGGTAGTGATGTATCATGTTGATGTATGACGTGGTTTATCGTGTACGGATGATTTATGGAATGAGTTTGCAGATATGTTTCTGTTGGATTATGGCTATGCACAGTGGATGCACAACCACATAGGCATACTCACTCTCTCTCTCGCTCTCTCTCTCTCTTCCCCCCTCCCCTGCCACACACACACGCGCCCCACACATTCGCTAACATTGAATGGCTACTCTGTGGGTGAAGAAAGCTAATCCATCTCTAATAATAGTACAGTATGAATAAAACCCTGCCCGGGTTCGGGTCCCTAACTCGATCGGTTTACACACGTTTCATCAGTCACTTAGCGAGCTAATATTCATTCCATCCGAAAGCTGGCTGAAATATTCATAATTTCCTGTCATCATCAATCCAGTGCATTAGCTA
Source organism: Oncomelania hupensis (assembly GCA_036898135.1). NCBI lineage: Eukaryota > Metazoa > Mollusca > Gastropoda > Littorinimorpha > Pomatiopsidae > Oncomelania > Oncomelania hupensis. The sequence continues at coordinate 155,524,806 of CM072511.1, forward strand.
CTCAAATATTGAACTCATTTCCATATAAACACAGTCTGAGTCACGACATTCCTACTTAGATATAGTCAGCCAGTATTAGTAATATTTCGGGTCCATTAATATTATTTAATTCCTAGTCCTCTAATAGTAATCACCGTCGTATAAGAGCAATTACTTGTACATTGTTTTAAAAATTCCAATCCCCACGTATGGTTTCACCAGCATATATTCCATCAGAATCCCTTCCGATCATGTTATAGTACTATAGATATTAGCAGAATAATTATAATCTGACGATACGAAAAATTATGTAAGTTTGTACAGTCGTTGTGGGGTGGAGGAGTGGAGGACATTCACGAACTACTTATAACATCCATCTATCTATCTATCTATCTATCTATCTATCTATCTATCTATCTATCTATCTATCTATCTATCTATCTATCTATCTATCTATCTATCTATCTATCTATCTATCTATCTATCTATCTATCTATCTATCTATCTATCTATCTATCTATCTATCTATCTATCTATCTATCTATCTATCTATCTATCTATCTATCTATCTATCTATCTATCTATCTATCTATCTATCTATCTATCTATCTATCTATCTATCTATCTATCTGTACAAACTTACATAAGAATACATAGAAAATAACCCTGTCGTATCGTCGGATTTATACAACCAATAGTCATAGATTCTGGCTCAATACTGTGTTCATACCTGTAGGCAAACAGGTAAGAGAGAGAGAGAGAGAGAGAGAGAGAGAGAGAGAGAGAGAGAGAGAGAGAGAGAGAGAGAGAGAGAGAGAGAGAGAGAGGGAGAGAGAGAGAGAGAGAGAGAGAGAGACAGAGAGAGAGAGAGACAGACAGACAGACAGACAAACAGACAGGCAACATACTTTTTCCCCCTCCCCCCTCCCCACCATCCAACCCAACCCCTTCCACCACCGGTCTCTTTACAAAAACAAAAGCACTGAAATCTCGGTCAACGCAAAACGACTTACCGTGTATGCTGAACACTCCAGCGCTCAGAACTCTACAATGGCAGTTGATAGAGTTTTCTGGAACATAAATTCACATTGACAAAACCTCCTCACCACCTATGGGAATACCAGCGTGCAACGTAGGCCTAACTAGACAGTGGATTTTTGTGCACAGCTTAACCATCCATGCAACCAAACAATAGAAATTCTTCATCGTATTCTCCTTCTTTCTTTTTCTTTTTTTTTCTTCTCCCCCTCCTCCTTCCTTAACTCCTTTCCATCCTTCATCATCATCATCATCATCATCATCATCATCATCATCATCATCATCATCATCATCATCATCATCATCATCATCATCATCATCATCATCGTCGTCGTCGTCGTCGTCTTTTCTTCTTGAGTTCTTCTCCTCTTCTACCTCATCCTCATCATTCTTCTTCTTCTCATTACTGCCTTGTGGGTATTTACTCGTTATCGTATCTAAATGATAAATAATTATATCGTGCCTGCTACCCTGGTATCATGGAACTGTAATTTTTGTAAATACTTTTTTCTTTTTTAATCTGTCCTTGTACTCTAGCAACAAAAACAACAAAAAATTTATTTCCATGTAGAATGCAATTTATTGATCTGACTTCTTTTTCTTCTTCTTCCTCCTTCTTCTACTTCTTTTTTTCTATTCTCCTCTTCTTCCTCTTATAGACAATATCTCTTCTTTAGGCTCTTGATAGACACTCTCGATACCCCAAGATGGCAATACTCCACGATTTTTTGTGTCGCCACATCGATTTGCGAATCAAGAAATGGACGTTGCTGAAACGACTTTTAAATTAAGCCCCGGATGTCAATGGCACATGGACGAGGGTCAGACCACATACAGCTTTGCTGAGCATGATGAAGCCTAGTGGCTAGTACCTATTCACTATTCAGCATAGGGGCAAGCCTCATCAGTCTCAGATACGCGGCTTGCAGTTCAAGTAGACTGGTGTGAGTGGTCCTCCACTTTGGCTTTCTTCATTCACGCCGTCTCCCAATACTTATTGATGTAGTCGTTCTTATATAGCGCTGTTCCCAGCCCAAGAGCTGCTCAAGGCGCTGGCCGATACAGGAAGTCACTCAAGGAGCCCACTTGCTGCATTGGGCGCATCGTGTGACGCCCAGACGATCGAGCACAATCCTGGACGACGGGGATGGCGAGGAATGGACCTAGTGCTAGCTGGGTGTATTTGTGTTACTATAGCGCTCACTCCATTGAGGACCCAGGTCAGGGTCTTTTTTAGGTCTGTGTGATGGAATGCGTGCGCGCTTAGACTAGACATCGGTTTACACTCTCATGCCAAGGAGTAATACGCCCGCACACGCACACACTGGACCTCAAGACGATGTCGGATAACAATATCAATGTTCATCGAATATCTCACAACTGAGAACACACAATTCATATATGTAAGGATTTTTTGCAACTCAACACAAAAACATTTCATGGCGATTTCCTGTTGTTGTTGGTTTTTTTTTTTTAGAACGATCGCATCTGCGCCTGCGCGACGTTAGTTCCTGTTTATTTTTTAGGCCCAAATCAAAATTTACGTGAAGAAAACAATATTGCAAGCTTTCGGTGAGTGTTTTCCGTAAAAATATGAAGTTGTGAAAATGTCTGGTTCATGCATAATTCAGTCATGCATCCTCAGGTGCATTTCTTGGCCGTATTTATGCGTTGGAGTGAAATCGAAAGAGAAATTTACCGTGCACGTGAAGAAACGTTTATTTCCTACAGGATTCATTTCTGAACTATGACCGTGATCATCGGCTGCCTGTCCAAACGCGGGAAAGCTCAGCTGGTAGAGAGGCGGACTCGTGTTACAAAGGTTGCGGATTCGATTTTCGGTGGCATAAACATTGACTGGCCATCTTACTGTTGCTATTAGTCTGATGGTTGTTTCAGTGCATAGTTTTCGCTCCTCTCTCATACCCGGTCGTCTAGGATTGTGCTCAGTCGTCTGAGTGTTTGACTGTGCGCCCAAGCCCAAGTTGGCGCCTCGGGCGGCTTGTGTTAGGTCCTGTATCAGCCAGCGACTTGAGCAGCTCTTGAGCTGAAAAATCGCTATATAAGAGTGATACAAAAAATAAATAAACAAATACATAAGTAAAGTGTAGCTAGTTGCAAAACCCCTAAAATAGACATTCTTCGTCGCCTGCTATGTGATGTCATATGATAGGATTTCTCGGGGTTTTCCCGTGGAGCAAGCGAAGAAGAAAAATATTTTCGCGAAAAGCAAAAACTACCTAGTGATTACTTAATTTCTTTCTCTCTCTCTAAATCGAAAATATTTCTGACAAACTGCATTGGCTCCCATTGAAGTAAAGGATAGGCTTCAAAGTGCTAAAGTGCTTTTTCCCCACATATGCCCTTAGGCATCTGCATTAATTTATAAAGCAAAGCGTGCGTCAGACAAACTGAGAAAACTTGTTTTAAAAAAAATATAAAACAACAACAACAACAACAACAAAACCCGAAGAAAGCATTTACTTTGTATGCTACAAACTTTAAACTAAAATGTCAAAGTAGCAGTTGTAACCACGGTAGAAAAGAGATGAAGAGACGATAAATTAAACCCTGCAAAAGTTTCAGAAATTTTTAGTTTGTGCGACAGCAATTTCCGCAAGATAACACGATATAGCACACAAATAAGAACACACACAAACTCGCCATTCCATTTTTCTCCACCCCTCTCTCAATTCCGTGACTAAAAGAACGAATTCCAATCAGTCGATCGGGACAACCAATTAAGATAGAGAAAATATTCCCCCCCCTCCCCCCCCTCACTCCAACCCTACCAAACCACCACCTCTCTCTCTCTCTCTCTCTCTCTCTCTCTCTCTCTCTCTCATATGACTCCAAGTTTGTCTATTCTGTGACTAAGAAGAAAAACTCACCATCCATCTAGTTCCCGTAACAGTAACGCTACATTACATGCCGTTCAGTTAAAAAAAACAACAACAACAACGACTCAACCCCTCCCCCTTATTCCGCCGTTATACCCCCAATTCTATCATCTAGCTCTTTGTCTTCCTCCCTCTTTCCTCACCTCCTTCCCACCCACCCAAACTCCCCCACCCCATTTCAGATCAGTCGACACAATTCACCCCCTTCCCTCCCCTTAATCACCCCTTTCCTGTCTCGCCCTGTGAGTCTCTCTTCCTCCCTCCCGCCCACAATTCCACCCATGCCTTTAATTCGTGGATCAAGGTCTGACCAGGGCAAGCACTCGGATTCGATCTCTGCACCTCCGAAATGGAAGCCAGTCGACCTTGGCCAAGTGACCTGCGGCTTCGACTATTCACCTGTGCAACAACAACAAACAAACACACAAAAAAACAACAACACACGCACACACACACACACAATATTACAAAACATCCAGAGATAATCACAGATTAGACGTATATAGATCATGCTAATACGGGGACACTTCTACATAGTTATATACAGGCTATCTATAGAAAACCAAGGACTGATTGACTGAATATGGACATTCCTTAGATGATGTATTACATCATTCACATACAACATCAATTGTAAAAATTACTGCAACCCCGCATACTGGTACAATTTACAGATAGGTGTAATTTTAAAATTTAAAAAAGTTATAATTTTCCTCCCATTTTGTTATAAATTTATTAATTGTGACTTAATGGCTGTTGTAGTTTTAATGTCTAATATCAACTCAGTGTGTGAGTAGACAGTAAACGAAATACTAATAAAAACCTCTATACAAGGTGGTTGAATTTTTGTCACGGGCGAATGAATGGTTGCGTCCAGAGATCACTGGGCCAAGATTGACTAGTTTCCACCGCAGAGTCGCAGAGCTCAAAATTTCACCACTGTCAGGATCCCAATACAGTTTGTTTTAAGAAAATACAGCACTATGTACAAAAGTTATTAGAAATTGGCAATACGGAGTTACTTTTTCAACCACCCATTCGGTGTAAACACTGAAAACACCGGTAGCGTCAAAAACAGAAAAAGACTGGCACACTTAGGCACACACTAATCATAGACCAACCTAATATAGTCCTTGCAACTGAGATATCACACACACACACATACACACACACACAAACACCCCTCCTCCCCTTACCTCCCACACACTCACACATCCCTAACCATAACCGTCACCTATCAAAACGCCTCTCTCACACACACATAAGCGCCTAAGCTTGGTGAATTCTCACAGCAGAATGTAAGGCTATATACACATATATGTAGGTACAGTCCTACACGCGTTCGAAGAAAACCACTAGCAAAACTAAACCAATATATTTCAGGGTAGTAGATCGAAGCTCACATGCTGATTATCAGCGACTGCTGAGGACTACACCTACAAATCGCCGTAAGCATTGACTAATCACCGAAACCCAGACAGGGCCGAAGCCTGGTCAAAGTTAACAATGTGTGTTTATTTAAACAAAACAAAACAAACAAAAACAACAACAACAACAAAAAAAAACGATGCTTACATTAGCAGACCCAAAAGCCGAGTCAACGAGGCACTCCGGTTGCCTCCCTCCCTTCAATAATGGTACTGGACGCAGTCAGTATAAAAATTTCAAAAAATAAAAATTCGATTTTCTTTCCCTCTTCCAATAGCGATCTTCCTGCCTTTACACCACCTGTCCGAGGGATGGATGTGTGTTTATTGTGTGGATGAGACAGGTAAGCGTGTATGTTATTACAGATCGCCGCGCTTTGAGCCTGATTGATTTGGGGAAATGCATGTATATACATGTAGCATCCAGTATTCTTCTTCTTCTTCTTCTTCTTAATATTATTATTATTATTATTATTATTATTATTATTATTATTATTATTATTATTATTATTATTATTATTATTATTATTATTATTATTGACCAATCTTTTTCATAACGACTCCCAGTTCCAGACTTATACATAGCCACTACTCGGCAAGCACAATCCCACATTTTCTTCTATATTATTAGAAGGCATATATAGTAAGGCAAGACTACTCACTACGCAAAGTATGTCTTTACAAAATGTAGATTAGGCGCGAGCGCCACACACACACACACACACACACGCACACACACCCACACACACCTACACACACACACACACACGAGGCGCTTGACCTTTTCAAGACAACACAAACAAATCAATACCGCTGGTATTAAAAACTAATATAAAAAGACAACGAATGTATTCCATTGAGATGTGTCAACGAAACGGACAGAGTCTTAACAACCGCAAGATCACAAAACCTTTATGACCTCGCGCTTTTGCGAGAGGATTTGCCGTTGGAGGGACCCGCATAGCTCCAAGACACTGAAAAGAGTTTAACTCTTACAAAACCCCATAGTTCTGAATAAGTACTCCACAATCCTCAAACATCGATGTGAATGAAGACACCAACGTGGAATCATACAGTTACTCTTCTAGTGTGTTAAAATTAAAAAAGACTGGAAAATGTTGTTTTTTTTAAAATAAAAAATCAATTAATATCGAAAGGCAATCATAAATAAAGTTCCGTAAATTGAGGGTTAATGCACTTCGCGAGTAATTTAATTTAATACGGCAAGTTAAGTCGAGGGTATATCGTAATTTAGGGGTTGAGAACACCCATTTCAAATTAACTTAGAAATTGCACAAGGGCCTCTTAAATACAAGACCGCGAGAATTAATCAGCCAGTCTTGTGGAGGGAGGGGGGGGGAGAAGGGGATGGGGAATCAATGATTTGTTCTGAACCTAAAATCACTTGATCGAATTGAAAACTTGTAGTAGGTCAATGGCTTCCATGCAATTGTTTTAACACACTTTCAAGTCATTACATGTTATCTACTTAAAAGCTATTGACAATAAGAGCCCTGAAACTAGTCGCTTTGTACAATTTGCTATTATCTCCCAATAAACTTATAGATATTGTGAAGGAGTCAAATTTGATAAAAGATTACTGCCCGGAAACAGAATCTAAGAATTCTCATTACACTTCGACTTTCAAATGGGAATCAAGATAACTCATTCAACGACTTAGCAAAATGCTATTTTAAAAATAAAGAAAGGAAGGAATACAGAACGGAAGAAAGAAATAAGAATTAAATACTGTTTACAAAGGTAGGTTCTTGAGCATGGATCTGAACCCCTCAGACAATTGTATACTGGCAGTGTTCCAATGTATCATGGGGCAATATAAGTCACAGACAACGGCCGGGAAAGGAACAGAACAGAACTTGCTTAGTCAGGGAGTATTGAAATTCACACGAAATCCTAACCTTCGCTAAGTGTTATGATATTGACTAATCAAAGAAGGGGCATTATTCCGTCACCTGTTTCTCCCAAACAATCTGTTTCTCTCCTAGCCATTCTGACTTTCATCGAGGCGTGCGCAAGGTACTTCCTAACGAGAAGTTCGCGTGACTTTCAAGATCGAGTTCACGCTGGGTATCAGAGATAGCTGGAGTTAGACGTCTTAACAAGTTCAATCCTAACACCCTAAGTTTCCTTCTTCCTACTACGCCAACTACTACTAACAAAGACTCCGTAATTTCTATCCGTGTGACTTCAGCTTTAAGCTTTAAGCTGAAATCACCCGAGTAGCAATTCTGCTACAACATTGTTTAGAAACTTTGTGTCAAAAAGTGTTTTAATAACGCAAGTAGTCACAAGGTCAAAGTAAATATCTGCAACATCTGCGCCAAAACCGTGCGCAATCTTCTTAGAGTTGCGTTCTCTTTGCGCGGCTATTTCGGTTGTAAAAACGTAGCCGCCTCAACCGATAGCGATAATGAGAATATCAAATAAAACATCATATACACAGCTTGTGTAAAATTCGATAAAACTGAGCGTTTGTCCCTGAGATAAATTTACTGGTGGTCCCTGTTGCTTATTTTCCTCAGCGACATTGGTGCATGGTTAACACTGTTCAACTGAGCATCACCAAACACGCCTTAGTGCTGTGCATGAAGAATTGAATACATTCTGATTGGCTACAACAAGGTTGTTGCAACACAAATTTTAAAGCAAGTTCTAAATCACCAAACTTTTTTGTTTAATAGTTGCACAACAGATGCTTCAAACATGGTCACACGTTGAACACAGTCAAAATATTGGTGTTGCACAAACGTCTCGTGTTTTGTGTAGCCGCGTGACTTCAACTTAATCTATACTGAACACCTTTCTCCCCCCTCCCTCTCTCCCCTCCCCTCAACTTCCCCCCTCCCTCCCAAACCACAAAAAATTTTAATTGAAAAATTACTTTACGCCTAGTAATCGCCAGGTAGAAATATTGACTGCTTGTCTCTGTCTAGTAAGAATGTATGCTAGACAACAACCAAGGCAGAACTGAAGAGGCCCCAATTCCAAGGCTTTGTTTACTTTTTGGATAAAAGGGGTTAACCCTAAAACTCGCATTGCTATTACATTAAACAATGATAAAGTGGGCTTCCGTTTTTCGAACCAACCTCTTAAAGTTTGAATATTCCATTGTCAGTCCTGACAGGGAGTTATTTCCCCTGTTTTTAACGGCACAGCAGTGTGACCTTTCACCCTATTTCGGAGTGAACCAAGCGGCTTGAAGTGTACGTCTTTGGTGTGTGGGGTAGGGTAGGGCAAGGTGCATTTTATCAACCTAAAACAAAAAACCTTACGAGGAACTGTTTTTATGGGTTCTGTCTCTTATATTGGGCTTTGGTAGCTAGTATTTTTTAGCTCCTCCAGCTGTTGCTATTAATAGGCACAAAAATTACGGAATTTATTAATTAAAACCAACAACAACAACAAAAACAACTAAACTTTCGAAAGATACTTTTTTTTGGTTTGGTACGCCTTATTTTAAGTGGGGCAACACTCACTGTGGATGTTAAAAGGATCTATGGAAAAGGCGTGTTCAAAGAGGGCACCTTAAAGAAAAGATTCCGAATAGTACCCTTGTAGACAAGCAGATCAAGACTCCGAATAGTACCCTTGTGGACAAGCAGATCAAGACTCTGAACAGTATCCTTTTAGACAAGCAGATCAAGACTCCGAATAGTACCCTTGTATACAAGCAGATCAAGACTCCGAATAGTACCCTTGTAGACAAGCAGATCAAGACTCCGAATAGTGCCCTTGTAGACAAGCAGATCAAGACTCCGAATAGTGCCCTTGTAGACAAGCAGATCAATGACGCAACAAACAATCTTTGTGCTAAAGTGGTCGAGCGGGCAGCATTATCTAACGTAGCCACAGGCGCTTGTATCTGGACACGCGAGCACCTATGCCTGTGACGCGTCTCCCTTATAGATAACCAAAGGGAGACGCGTCACAGGCATAGGCGCTCGCGTGTCCAGATACAAGCGCCTGTGTCCCACAGCTACAGGACAATTTTCCTAACTGTGGCGCATTGGAAGGCGGTTTCTCACCTACAACAGGCTTGTGTGTATTTGTACAGCTCGCTGTTCTGCCACCAAAACGACCGCAATACTACAGCAGTGGCGACGGTTAGGCAAACCAATCAATCCCTCGTTCATTTCCATTCCCTTTCACAGAGGCAAAAGACACGAGTCTAATAATGGTGGCAGTACAACACACAACAAGCGACTGACTGTCTGTCCAACAGAAACCTAAAATTAATGGTATTGCAACCTTTGAACTTTCCTTTACGTAGTATAGCTTCCGGAGGGTAAACTGTAATTAATCATTGTTCTATTAATTTGCAACCAATTCTATGTGGGAAATGCTTTTTTTTTTTTTTTTAAAGAATACGACCCATTTGCAGGTGATTTTTTTTTCCAATATGGTAATTGCTAACTGTGGATTTGAAGAGGATGAGAGAAGATAAAATGTGTGAAAGTTAGTAGCTTTAATTAAGTAGTTAGGCAAGATTAGACACTTCATTTTGATTAAGGTGATTTTTTTTGGGGGGAGAGGGGGTGGGGTGGGGGCGTGGGTCTCGCTACTTGCCTGACATCGACAGAGCATGTGACGAAACCACTGTTCAATGTTTGGAGCCTTGCCATATAAAGCGCCTACGGCTAAAATCAGGCATAAAATTTCCATAATAATAAGCTGCACCGTGCACGCGGTCACACATTGCTTTTGGAGAGAGAGAGAGAGAGAGAGAGAGAGAGAGAGAGAGAGAGAGAGAGAGAGAGAGAGAGAGAGAGAGACAGAGAGAGACAGAGAGACAGAGAGGGAGACAGAGAGAGATACAGAGAGAGAGACAGACAGAGAGACAGACAGAGAGACAGACAGAGACAGAGAGAGCACCAAACTAAAGAATGTATTTATTTGCTTATTTTATCGTTCTTATATAAATAGCGCTTTTCTAGCCCAAGAGGTGGTCAAGGCGCTGGCCGATACAGGCTCTAACTCAAGCCCCTCGAGGCGCCCACCTGCTGCCTTGGGCGCATAGTCTGACGCCTCAGACAACTGAGCACGATCATGGGCGACCGGGGATGGGGGAGAAGGGACCTAGTGCGCTAGCTGGGTGTAGTTGTGTAGCCGGCACTCGCCGGTCTAGGACACGGGCATCGTCCTTGCCATGGAATGCGTGCGTGCACAGACTAGACCCACTGAGCTCTTATATAACCGCAGTTACTGTACTACTCTCATCCGAAGAAGAAAAGAAGTAGAAAACGCCAAATCAGAGCCGTCCTAGGAGCGAAGTAACAGCTTTAGGCGATTATTTTATTTCAATTGATTGGACAGCTCTCGCTGGTAATTCTATATTCTACATACATCATACTGTGACTCGGCATAAATTGCAATAGGTCAGCATAATATTGTTAGTAAGTTGGTTAGTCACTGCTTATAGGGCCCAGCGGACTGCAAAGAGCCGAATCAGGACCACAGCATATATTGTCATTTCAGTATAAATTGGTACATCGGTAATATAACAGATACAATTTCTGCACGAAGACCGGCTGTGACACTACATTCTAATCAAGGAAAGGACAGACTTCAAATTTAACTAGGTCACACTCTGATTTTTTAATTTTTATTTTATAGAAAAGTCCATGAACACATGAAATGAATATTACCGGTATGTTATAAATGAGGAACTGGAATCTTACACGCATGTCTTACACACGCACACACACACACACACGCGCGCGCGCGCACCCACATAGTATAGCATAGTACCTGCTGGTAGCTCTAGACTAGAGGTCATCTGTCAATGGTTGAGGTTCACAACTGTTCAGACACTGATGATGATACATGGAGATCATGTGTACCTAGTTAATATGCTAAAAGCCTTGGATAGTAGGATAATTTATTTATTTATTTATTTATTTAATCGTTCTTATATAGCGCTTTTCCAGCTCAAGAGCTGCTCAAGGCGCTGGCCAAAACAGGATCTAACTCAAGCCGCCCGAGGCGCCAACTTGCAGCCTTTTGGCGCATCGTAATAACGCTCCAGACAACTGAGCACAATCCTGGGCAGGCAGGGATGGGGGAGAAAGACCTAGGTGCAAGCATATACGTTTGTTGTTTGTTTAGGTGTTAAGCTTTTTGTAGCTTTTCTGGAGTTTTATCTGTCGGACCTGTACAGTAATGGTATACTTATGCCCCGGTATTCGTGCTATATCTGTCGGTAATAACTTTGTCTAAAGCTAGCGATACACGGTAAGACTAGATCTTATGATACCCGCGTATGCCGCTGCAGATCTGATGTCTTTGCTGATACACGGTATGTATGAGTCATAAGCCTGTCGGTAAAGGCCAAGGCTAACTAGATCTCAATAGTTGCAAAAGCAATTGTTGTTAGCGCGTGATGAATTGATGACGCTTGTTTTTAAAAACGTCATTACATTTTTTTTTTAAAGTAATATTAATATGCATTGCACAAATATATTATTCTTTATTTTCATATCGTTCATTGACATGAGTCACACGACAACAAAAATCACACTGTCGGCTGTAGGCCTACTTACGATCCAGCAAAATATTGCAGGCTTCATGAAACCGCGCCTGTATTGATGAAAGTGCGCGGTTTCTGGTCCCTTGGTCTTTGTAGACCTGCAATGATGTGTCCCATAAGCAGCTATGTTCATGGTACAACTCAATCAAAATTCCTGTTTGGTGCTTCGACAGGTCTGCCATTTTTCAGTTTGTAGGTCGCGGTTTTTCAATGACCTTCACCTCGGAGTTCAATCAAATAGCTGTTTTGATTGGCTGTCTGACCTCCACTGTCGTATCGCGCCGTGAAAAAATAGAACATGCTCTATCGATAAGACTTGACGACAATTCCTACCGATCCGGGAATTTCCGTAGTCATATGTGGGTATCATAAGATCTAGTCTTACCGTGTATCGCCGCCTTAAGATCCACTCGCTCCTGTGTTGTAAATACATCGACTAAATGACTTCACCTATGTCTACAAGTACAAACGTAAAAGTTCAAAATGTGAGTCCTACGGCGAGACAGCTTACTCTGTGCTTGTAAACAAGATTTGCCTTAGGGTAGGTATCCCCATTGGCGGTCATTTACGCTTTCCAAAAGTCATAATAGATTGATGACCAAATTCTTCCCAACAGTGTATATGCAATCGACTTTAAATTCTTCGGTGTTGTATCGCCATATATATTTTAACTATCACTTTTGTATCCTCGTGTTTACTGGTTCGTGGACTGCATTAATTCCAAACAGGTACTTAATCGATCATCTGTGGTGCCCCTACGACATCCGAGTTACTGGATAGGATAGGATAGGATAGGATAGTTACTTAATAGTTCAGGACAGATTTCATCCCATATACTTAAGTAAATGACATCCCATCTATAAATGTCAACAACCCGGTCAGCACTATTGCCAACATTCATCTTTTGTTCATTCAAACCCATGTTGTTTTTTCAATAAACTGCCACTGTCTGAAACACATCTAGGACCTACATACGTGTTTAAAAAAAAGAATCAATCATGTGGACAGTTACGCTCGAGAAATGTAGACCCAAACTATGAGATGAAACAAAACTGTCTGCAACTGGTGAAACCTACACTTGTGTTAAATCTATACAGTTTAAACGTTACTGTCCTTTTTCCTATGCCGAGAGACACCTTACTCGTTCCCAAGGCCAGACACCTTACTCTGTATTGTAAACAAGCTTTAGCTTCGATGGTTTACATTTGACCGTCCTTCTTTCATTACACGAGACTAGATTGCGTTGTAAACACGTCTTTGCTTCTGGGACTGTCTACATGTAAATGTGTACATCTATGGCAACATTATATACATATATTCCTAAGAATAGGTAGATAGATCTATATTTTCTGACAAACACTTGTATACAACATCAAAATGTGACAGTCCCTTAACGTACTATGGCTAGTCAGCATTTTACTCCCCTATCCCCCCAAATCCCAAACTGCTCATCTCAGTTCAACTCTTCCAAAAAGTTAACAGTTCAAATGAAATCTGACAGTGCCCTTTACAACCTGACAAGACTATCAAGAACTCTTATTTACAACTATATTTGCCTTGTAGGAAATACAAGGTTGTTAGCATAGCGTAACATAGCATGGTATGACACACATTGGATCTCTTTATGAGAGTCTCTGACCTTCGATCCATTATTACCATCTTTGAATAATTTTGAATACATTATTTATTTATTTATTTATTTATTTATTTATTTATTTATTTATTTATTTATTATTATTATTATTATTATTATTATTATTATTATTATTATTATTATTATTATTATTATTACTGTGGTGGTCAAGCCTCCAAATTTATTATAGCTCACACTGGGTCTTCAACAATACAAATTAACTAATAACCCTGTGTCCCCGTGGAAATCTGACAATAGCACACTGCCTTGCGCTTCGGCGATTGATTGCCTCTGGAAGACTTTCCTCCGCTTCGTATACGAGAACGACTGTGGATCGAGAGCAAGACTTAATAATTATTGGAACACTGAGTGAGAATTGAGAGCTATTACAAGTATTAGCTATTAGGTACTTCCTCTAAAACCGCGCTCGGTCTAAAGTGACCACTTACGAAACCTCTATAGTCCTCTTGTCCATCAAACGCTAATAGCAACGGGACGTAAAGCTACGCTCCACTGTCCTACGACCCAATTACGTTTGACCAACGTGCTGTGCAACTACCTTCGCCAGTTCTCGTTCTCAAGACAGGGTTACAGACAGGTGTGCTGCACTCATCGTATACTTTTATTTGCTTCAGCTTAGTTTGTTCAGCACAATACCTTTAATATGACAGTATTCTCTTACTACTAAGCAACACCGTACACGTATCGTCTTCTGCTTCTTCTTCTTGGTAATAGGAGTAAATTAATCCGTTGCCGGATAACAGCTCCCACAACGGTGTATCCTGGATTAAAACACACACACACACCCACACACATTTTAGCCTCACTCGAAAATGTAACTTTATATTTCACCTTGAAAATGAGAGTGTAACAGGATGCTAACACTGTTAAACTAGGACATTTCATGGAAAGCCATCCTGAGCGAGGTAGGAAGACCAATGAAAATGGGAGTGGGTAAAAAGCAGAAAGATAGGTAGAGTCGGGTAATACAGTGCAGTACTGAGAACCTCCCGAAGGTCACCTACCCCATACAGCATAGCCTTCGACTTACGACAGTCGACCTTAACCCCCTCTCCCATTACTGAGAGGAAGGCCACGTCTAGTGGCTTACCCCGCTGTGAATAGGCGGGAGTCTTGCTGCCGTAAATATATTTTTAGCTCGTGTGTCGTGGGCAGTGCTGCATGTTATACAATCATATTGTAGTGGACTCAGAATCGATATATAAATATGACATTTCGTGAGTAGAGGTGTAAACTTGTAATGAATTTAGTTATGAATTTGTGTATTTATTTCATGGATTTATTTCTTACATTTATATATTTTATTCATCGGTGCATTGATTAAAGTTCTGTATAAGATCAACAATTTCTCGAGCACTGCATGTCAAAAAGGATGAGTAAACGGCTCCTGCATGAAACAATTAATTTTATAAATTCGGTATACATTATCACTATACAGCATGATGCATCCATGATTGCTTCACCATCTTATTGTATTTAATTTCATAATAAAAAATATGTCTCTGTCTCCTCCCACCCACCACCCACCCTTCCCTCCTCTCACCATAATACGCTACCTGAGAAAAATGCAAATGGGAAACAGTTACTGTGTCGAATCGTTCAGGGGAAGACTCGCTTCTTTACATTTGTAGTAACTTAGTGCACCAAGCATCTCTCTCACTTCTGCTGTTAGTGCACCAAGCATCTCTCTCACTTCTGCTGTTAGTGCACCAAGCATCTCTCTCACTTCTGCTGTTAGTGCACCAAGCATCTCTCTCACTTCTGCTGTTAGTGCACCAAGCATCTCTCTCACTTCTGCTGTCCACCTCCATCCCCCCACTCCCAAACCGGACTTTAATTTTCATGTCGTTTTTTTTTTGTTTTGTTATTCTTTACTACTCATTATCGAGCACTGAGCAATCGACAATGGATGGAGACACGCGAGTTATAGATCTAAATGGACATCATCATCATCATGTCAGATCGAGAGCTAGAGTGTCGGTGAGTATGAATAATGCGAAGGAACAATTTGGGCTCTTGCAATACATTTGCACCCTTGTAAATAAAATTTCGGAGTTTCTCTCTCCCCCACCCCCAACCCAGACAACAATATCGCGAACAAATATATCATTATCCAGCTATGCACTCGGTAAAGGTAAAGGTGGTCCCATAGCCTTGTGGCCGTAGGGGAGCGTGATGTTGGAGATCACCCTTATCTTGGGCCAGCGTAATGAGGGTGATGCCCATCTCTCTCCCTCGCTGCTTTACCTTCCCCACCCTTAAGAGAGTAGGTACTCAGTCACAGTTGAGTCAACTGGGGGCGTTGTTATTTGTCGCTTCACTTTGCGGTCACCCATCCAAGTGCTAACCGCACTGAACGGTGCTTAACTTGCGACACAGTAGCGAGTGCTCCAACCACTGCGCTATCCGACACCCCCCCATGCGTTATGCGTTCAATGGTTTGAATCAGGGATTAGACGCTACATAATCATGCGCATAGATTTAATACAAATAAATAAATTAATTAATTAATAATAATAATAATAATAATAATAATAATAATAATAATAATAATAATAATAATAATAATAATAATGCGTTCTGTTTCTTTCCCTATTTACCTCTTCTCTCTGCTCCTTCTTGGATTCTTTGACAAAACCAGTACAAACCAACCACACACACAAGTAATGCGATACTTACCTTCACGCTACCAGAGACGTACAGTCTATAAGCAGAACGGATGAGTAGCGCTACTGTGTAAATGTTAAAAATTGCTGGTGTCGATTTGTTACAGGCCAGAAAAATTCATCTTGCGATCTTTTAATAGTGTGACATAGAACTACGGCGACAGCGAGCGAACTAGTAATGTGACGGCAAAATGTTTTCTTGTGCATAGCTAGTGTCATTTGATTGATTGATTTATTGGTGCTTTAGGTCCAGCGGACTCTTCCGAGCCAAATCAGGACCGGACAACCCCCGATCCGCATAAAAGATCTGCCGAAACAACCCTACTGGGAAAATTGAATGCCCTCCACCGGCCAGTCACTTTACAATAAAGACATCCCACGCGGGGGACGGCTGAGGGTTGACCTCAACTACGCGAACACCCCGGTTACAAAAACAAAATAGAATACAAACATCATTATAAATCATCAACTAAACACATACATATAAAATGCCTATAGTGCGAAATAATACAATCATAGGAAGCCCTAGTGACCACCCGGCAGAAAGCGTCCAACACTCCCAAGCTGATCCAACAGACCTCATACACAAACAAGGAGTCTTGTCCAGGAAGAGTTTTCAAGAAAAAAGGTAGGTCATTGATCTAGCGAAGAAGAAGAAAGTATAGCAGAGTGATAGGACAGATCAGGAATGGGAAAGAGCAAATGATGAAGACAGCGACAGTGGGAATTTAAAGCACTAAATTTCCAGAAAGTGGGGATACTATTTATACTGAAACCCCCGGCACTCCAACGGGGGGAACTGTTGCCGCAGTGAATTAGTCATGCCTACAAAGGCAAGACAGGTTTTCAACTGGGGCTTTCACTGTTCCCTTTATAGGTTAGAACAATCTACAGTGACAAGATTGCTCATGACCCCAAGGGGTAGCTAGTGTCATTTGACAATAAAAGAATCTGAATCTGAACTCTAGCCATACAGGGGTCTTAGTGAAAATTCAAATTCCCCACTCTCCCTGATGGCAAAATATGTTATTAAAAGTTGTAAAACTAACGGATAATCATTAGAATAACATTTCTTCAAATCTAAAATAATACACCATCAACAAATCCTGCTTAACAAAGAGCAACAATTAGTAGAATTATTCAGAAGTTATGATAAATAACTGATAGGAAAACTGCACATTCTGACCAGATCAAACTGATGTCAATAATCACCACATCATTAAAGAGCAGTCCAAGGTTTTAAGACCTGTTATCCCATCTACATACTACTATTACTACTGCTACAAAGCAAAGACAAAAAACAATTGATGTAATTCATGACAGGTAATAAATTAACCACAGGCACTACCATTGAATGAAATACAGATGTTACATTTGTAAAGCATAACAAAGCTTAGTCCGTACTGGATATTCAAATCCAGGCCAAGTTTGCAGGAAAATCTGGAATACAACTAAAACTAAGAAACCACCAAGAAAATGAATCAATAACCAATCACAGGCACAAGAAAGAAACGTTCATAAATTGTCCTCTAGTCAATATTTGTCCAACCCAGCATAAACTAAAATTTCCAATACTCTGTTCTTAAGGGATTAAACTAGTACAATCAAGACACCGCTACAGTCAAGAAACTGAGATTGACAATGTCATCTTAACTCAAGACATATGATATATAGTACAATGAAAAATGAGTGTGATATTTTCATAGCATTACATAAAAGACGATGTCATCTTAACTCAAGACATATATAGTACAATGAAAAATGAGTGTGATATTTTCATAGCATGACATAAAAGGATTAATTCATATCTATAGCCCATCCTAGTAAATGACTCAACTTTTCACACAGAAACTGGCTTAACACAGAAGTTCAGTTCACTTCAGCTCAGTTCGAAGGGACAATGTTAAACCTTTTTAATGTCCCTGTTTTCTATGACATTAAACTGTCCGCTTAGTTTTGCAGTTGTTCAGGGAATTAAAATTAAAATGACCATCAGTCATCAAACTCAATTTTTGAATCCACAATGAAACTTACATTTTTCAGAAGGTTTTTAAAGGTGTTAAGGTTGTTAGCTTTTTAAACGTAGTTTGTTCCAAAGCGGTGCAATTCTATGGCTAAAACAGTGCTTTCTTTTGTATGACAGTGCTGGATAAAAATTTTATTTTCTGAATTTCTAGTATTGTGTCCAGAATTAAATTTAAAAAATGTATTACTATTAGCATTAACTTTGTCAATGTTATTTTATATTTTATAAGTTTGTATAAAATCACCTCTAACGTTTCTAAATTTCAAACTCGGAAGGCATAGTTTCTTTAATCTAACTACGTAAGGCAAATGTTTCAAGGATCAAAACAATTTTGTTGCTCTTTGATGCTGTACTTTTTCAATCGCTGACGATTGTCTTTTCAAGTGTGGTGACCATACCATATTAGCATAATCTATATGAGGTCTGACAAGTGTCTTGTGCAGGCATATTAGTGTATCTTTATCAAGATGGCAGAAGAATCTCCAGAAAATCCCCAGCATTTTATTTGACTTTGCAACTGCAATATATTAATATAATAATATGTTAATTAATCAAATTTTAACACTTTGTCAAAAGTAACTCCCAAATCTCTTTTTTCACTGCAACTGTCAATTAAAATAAATTGACGTTCTCTGTTCGTCAGCTATATTATATTCTTGACAAGGATTATTTTTACCAATATTTAATACCTTTGATTTGGAAGCATTGAAATGAAGTTGCCACCTGTCAGATCATTTATACCTACCAAGATTATTTTTCTCGGACTTTAACTTAAAACTCTCATTGGACAAGTTGTATTAGTTTTGTGTTGTCAGCAAAAATTTTACAGATGCTGGACACCTCATCTGGTAAGCCATTTATGAAATTTGTAAATAAAACAGGACCCAAAATACTACATTGAGTTATATCACTCAATACAGGAGCTTCTGAAGATAAACTGTTGCTGATTCTCACCTGGCTCTGTCTGTCAAAAAGTTCTTAATCCATTGACACACATTTCCAGTACAATATGATTCAATTTTAATTAAAAGTCTAGCATGTGGGACAGAATCAAAGACATTGAACAAATAATCTATAACGGTCAACTCCTGATAGGTATTGATATAACAAACGATAGCTACATGAAAGAAATTACTGACGTAACATTTTCTGGGTGTCTAAACTACAGTGCAAATGTGAAAAAAAATAATGATCAATAATATAATGTCCAACGCATGACAAGTATCGATTGTAATGTAATAACCAAACAATAGCTGTACATGAAGACAATGACATGACAGTTTCTTTCAGGCCAATCAGAGTGTGACAAACAATTGAAGTGTATTGACAAATTCAAATCCAACTCTAGTAATATGCTCATATGTTCAGGGAGAGACTGGATTATGCTACATTAGACCAGTGTGCTATCAAGCAGTAAATGGGAACAGGAAGGTAAAGAAAGACATTTCAACAGCTACACCGCTACAAAGTAAACAGGTTGTCCAACTTCTAGTACTCTCACACATGTACATGTATGAAAATGTCACGCTTCGGGTAAACTAGCTATCCCATGGTTGACTCAAAAGCACAATGTTCCAGACAGGGTTTTACATTAGTATGAAAGTGTGCAGCATCTAGCATGCCAACGCTGATAGGCATGATTAAAGTTCTGCATGCTACATCTAGCCTAAATAGATAAACAAATAAAACTTCAAAGTTACGTCATTAGGGAAACTGTCCCAAATTTGAGTAAATTAGCAATCCCATTGTCACGCCAGCAGCACATTATTTAAATTCCAGAAAGGGGTTCACATTAGTAAGAAACTGTGTAGCAAGCCAAAGGGGAAAGGTAGTGATCAAATTAGTTCTGCATGCAAAATGTAGGTAAAACTAAAAGTGCAAACTGAAGAAAAGTGTCGCAATTGAGGGAAACTGGCTATCCTTTACTGCTAAAGTTAACTCAACAGCACATTATTCCAGATAGGGTTTTACATTAGTAAGAAACTGTGCAGCCTGTCAAAGCAGACAGGTTGTGAACAAAAATCAAAACAATAATATTCATTTTCCAGGAAAAATACCCTAGTTTTAGTAAATCCTATTATATATTATGGAAAAATGTCCTGTTTAGTGTCAGGTAGCAAGCCCTAGTTTGACTATTCTGTCTCAAAGATAATAGCCCCGCCAGGGCTTCTTTGTAGCAAGCCAAGCAGACACGCACATCCTATATGAACCACAGTTAAAAACAGGTGCAGCTCTAGTGGAGGGCACAACCCCATTTGTTTGTTTTACTCTTCATTTATCTTCAGTTTCAAGAGGTGTGAGGCCTTTCACACCAAAATGAATGTTTACATTTTTATCTCATGAAAGAATGGAACTGATGATGTAATATTTTCAAACTTTTAAAAGTCATCAGAGTATGAACGCTCTATCAGCAAAGATTTCATAATAATTCAGTCTCTCCTATCATACTATGGAACGTAAAAATAAACCATGAACAAGTAATACTAATACAATATAATACACGACTTACACACGTCAACAGGGATGACAAACTAAAATACATACTAAAATATATTCACTGACAGAAATATGCATTACTAGTTAACATAAGTCATAACTGAAGTAAATGACAATTGAACGGAAGCAAATGCTGAGTTCAAAATGTTAAGAAAACAGGACACAGTCAGAACCAGCTATCCCTAACTAAGTAGTTTGTCATCTGCAATATACTGTAAATCATTTTCTTGAATATTGCTGTCTATTTTTAAAAAAAAATCCTTTTTGATGCTTAAAATTTACTGTATTTTCTAAAACAAACAATGTTACGTCATTTAGTACTGAAGGAGGCTACAGCTAGGTGGGTGGGTATGTCACAAACTGAATTCACGCTTTGCTAGTAAAAAAGCGTTTTTCATTAATGCTCAGAATGTTTTGTACACAATACTTTAGAAGTCCGAAGTTCTAGAAAGTTCAAACCGATTAACAATACTAAAGAGAAGCAGTGTAGACTTCTGACAACTGCTACTACTTTAAGCCAAATCCAACTTCATTATCTTCTTCTGGACGGAGAACAACTTCAATGACCTGAAGTATATTACATGTAGACTACACACTAAATGGGGGGGAATAGACCTTTAAGTTAAGTGCCTGCCGGGTATAATTGTGTAACCAGCGCTCATCCGTCTGGACATGAGCATTAGAATCTTTAAAGTCCACGTGGAGTGTGTGCGTGCACAGACTAGACCACGATTTTGAACTGTCATCCGAATGAGTAAGGGCGCAGTGTTTCAGTGTGTTCGTTTGTTTGTTATTATTTCAACTTCAAAACTCATCTTTTCCTTAAAAATGTCTGATCTCGCCTCCCATCACCATCATTCTCTGATTCAGACTACCGCCGTCACACCGCACGCCTCCAGTCCCCTCACTCTTTCGCTGCTCTCCTCTTCCCCACTCCATCCCTCTTGTTTTATATTTTACTTGTAAATATTCTTTTTCATGTTTGTATCGTGCCTTTGCCTAATTTATTACTATTAGTGTCTCGTTTTTGTTTCAGTTCTTTTCGTATGTACTTCGCAAACTGCGCTTTGAAATATAAAACCCCTTATTATTATTATTATTTCTTTATGGTTTTTTAAATTTTACACTCAAGGCCGTCAACGGCGTTTGAACCATGGCCTGTACAGGTGAGGTTGGTTATCGCAAAACATTCGTGATTCGAGTACTCGGACTAATCTAGTTAAGAGAATTATCAATAAAATAAAAATCGACACTTACCTTGACGTTGAGTAATACAATCAGACGATGGATCCTTTTACGTTTTTCAGAATATCTCTTATCGTAAGCAAGCGACACTGAAGGGAGTACACCGCAAAGGTATGCAACCGTACACATGCAATAAGGGTCAGACTACACGGCGTATTCTGAGCGTAGTAGGCCAACTCAGCGTAGCTTTTTATTATGTTTACCACTGTCGCACGTTCATTCAACACCCAAATCTTACTCACGTTTCGAGTAACACTAATTACAACATGATTACATTCCTTGTAATTTAGTAATATTTTGTTTTGTGGCATAAATGACACGTGTACATATTTTTCCGGCACAGAAGACGGCAACAAGTCCGCACGTTTCTACTACAGTTGTCAGCATGAATGAATAGGCTAAAAAGTCCATAGAAAGGACGCGAAGTTGCCGAGTGCGCGCTGTGACAGCAGGGCCGACAATTCTGCGACCTCGCGATACTTGTCCACAAAATGTTATAAGTGGCCTCCCATGACAAGTTTTAGGTCGGACAAACCTATCATGAACAACATCTGCTCCAGGTCGGACAAGCGTATTATTATCAACATAGGCTCGCGTAACCATTAAAATTTATACTATACATGTTAATTTAATTTATTGTTGCTGGTTTTTGGTAAGGAAGTGACAGAGGGTGAAAAGTGTCCGTTGGTGTGTAAGTGGTTGGTTGGCCTGTCACAAAATAAAACGCAATACCACAAACACTACTGGAGAGATTTGTACCATGTACCATATTTGTTTGAGGTTGAAGCCCATTTGGAGGGACAGGGCCACCAGTCTACATTCTAAGGTAGGGCTGCTGCACTCCCTTGTCATCTCCATCTTCCTGTACGCTTGCAAAACATGGACTCTAACGGCAGATCTGCAACGAGGGATATACAAAGCGTGGAGAGATGAGGTGCTACAGAAGACTTCTGCCAGGCATTTCCTATGCCCAACACATCACCGGCGACGAAGTCCGACGGACCATCGCACAGGCTGTTGGGCAGCGCGACGGCCTGCCCACAGATGTTAGGAGGCGGAGACTCCGGTGGTGTGACCGCGTCGCCAGATCATCGGGCCTTGCAGAGACCGTCCTGCAGGGCACAGTGCGGGAAGGTAGGAAGAGGAGAAGAGGGGGGTGGATGGTGGAAAGGGAGGGAGTCTGAAAGGGAAATGGGGGGACGGCATTCGAAAATGGACTCGCTTGACACTGAGAGAAGCCATGAGGGTTGCTGAGGACAGAGAAAGAAAGATGGAGTGCGCTGGTTAAACGATCATCTATGGAGCCCCAACGACCTCCGAGTTACGGGATAGGATAGGATAGGACCATATTTGTTAGATAAAATAATATGTCAAGCATTTTGTCACATGTTTAAATCTTTAGTTGATTTCAAAGGTCAAGGTCGCAGATAACAGCTATTATTGTTCCCAACAAAATGTTTGCTCTATTTATGTCACGTCAATCTATTATTGTTGCTAACCAAATTCATATATTGGTTGTTGTATGGACGTTTGTGGTATGGATAGTCCACTAAAACAAAACATGTATCTTCTTTTTCTCCAAGGGTCAAAGGCAATTCCTGGCAAAAATAGTGTTCACGTTTTGACGAACCCACTAGTTGAAATACTGAAACATTTGCAAATATTTTCCATTTATTTTTTATTTGTTTGTTTGTTTGTGTAGATTTACGTCCCCGGACACGTTGTGTATAGGGGACAAGGAAATGTTGATAGGTCATTAAGGATTTCTTCTTGATAAGAAGTGGGATGAGGATGGAGCGCCAGTAGCACAACGGCTGCTACGACAAAGGGCATAAGGGAAGCCAAAAAAGGGTATGGAGAGGTAGTTCGGCAAGGCCATCGAGGAAGGGAAGGAGTAGGATAACTATAACTAGCATGATGTGGGTATTTATCAAATTATCAGAAATTATGTATTTTGATATAAAGACAGACCAGGTCTGTGAGGCTATTGCCAATGCAGGGTCGGGTCTAAATTATAGAAAAATTTTAAAAATCATTATTTTAATGTTAAAAGGCCAAATTGGCTGTGACAAGTATGTACAAAGTTGTTAATTTAAAAGTATAAATGAGAGATCCAACGGAGGAAAAAAAGAGTCTATGCGGAATGTGCAGTGGCGATAGACGCCTGTCCTATAGGACTAAGTTCGGCAGAGCCTGTGCCCAACTCTGGGCTGGTAAGATCCTGAATAAGGACTCGCATGGAGCCCAGCGCTTGCTCGGTCAACATGGACCTAAGGCCCATACGCAATGCATACATGACTCGTTTGGAGTGCCTTCTAGGTTGAGTAGCAATGAACTTATAGATAGGTCCGTCCATTCTTTTAACAAATTCTTTGGCCGTCAAACATCGGCCTGCTACGGAGGGAACAGCCAAACGGTCCTCAGGAGTTTCAAGGTCAGGGGGGGTGTCTGCGACATCGCGTCCCGCACCGGATCAGGGCTCATAAAAGGTGTCTGTGAATCAGACATACTAGATGTGGGAGACATACACCCAGAGACCAGGCCGCGCACTGTATCCACTAACCCTACCACCGTATGGGTGAGTTTTTCGACTAGACCTTCCAGTCTCGCAAGAGCAACACTGATCTCGGCCCCGCCCAGGGGAACAGGTACCGTGGTAGCTGTATGATTCAACTTCCCGGATGCCGCAGAATCCGGCGTATGGAGAGAGGACAACTGACGCACAACAGTCTCAGCGGACGAGGCCGTGCGCTCGGATAAAACGGGGGCTTGCACAGTTCCCCAGACCTTGATCGGTGCCTTCGGCCGCGCAGCGTCCGATGAAAGCTGAGTATGAGCTAGACTCAGGGCCTGAGCTCGAGGCATATAGTTGGAGGCCCTGAGGTGGTTAGCCAAAACACGCACCCTCAGAGCAGGGCAGTTGCTATTTGAAGCGGCATGCTCGCCCAAACAGTTTAGGCAAGTCCGCCTCTTGGCTTTACAATGCTCTCCTGCGTGTCCAGGACGACCACAGGAGGAGCAAACTTGAGAAGACTTACAGTACTTTTTGGTATGGCCAAACTTTTGACATTGATGACATCGGATCACTGCAGCTACGTACGGGCGCACGGGGAACTCTCTCTGATTTATCAAGAGGAGAGAAGGAAGCTCCTGTGAGTCAACAGTGACCTTGACCGAGGTAGAGGCCTGGCCATCCGCGCGGTTCAGCCGCTTAAAACTTCTAACAGCGCAGGGATGGACAAGGCCGTCGGAGTCCAAACTACCTTGACATTTGACCAGAATGTCAGCGTCCGACACAGAGGGCGGAATGCCACAGACAACCCCCTCCACCACCGGGCTCGGGATAGAGCACGCGACTGCAACAGACCCCAGACTTCTCTCGGTCATAAGTCTCTTCTGTTGAACTAGGGAAGTACAGCCTACAAGAAAACCATCGCCGAGCGGACGGACACGCTCAACAGAGCCAACCGAGGACCGCAGAATCTCAGTAAACCGCCAGGAGAGATCTCTTAGCTTATCTGAGCCAGCTGGGCCGGCTGGTCTGACCACCACAGGAAATCTACAAATCCCTAGATTAGGTAGTGGCGGTGGAACAAAAGGTTCACCCACACATTTTTTCGATTTTCGCCTACCCGCGACTGCGGTCCAAGCTTGGGGAACACCCTCCATGGGCTCAGCCACACTGGGCTGTAAACCAGAGGTCGAGGGAGCATTTGCAACGAGTGGCGGTCCCGACACTTCCGAATCTGTATCCTGGACCAGGCCTGGCACACGATTCTCAACTTCGGAACAATCTTCGGAGGAAGAGGAAGTTTCGGACAACGTTTCCCACTGTCGTTTCCTAGACGGAGTAGACAGCCCATTTACTTGCGATGTGACCGAGTCCACTGCGGGTGCTAGATTTACAAGTGGCTCAACGAAGGCCTCACTGATGGTTTCTAAGCGCGCCTTGACCAAGGGAGAATGGGTCCTACCGGAACGCTTTTTTCCCATTTCTTACTCCGCGGATCTCTCAAAAACAACAACAACAAAAAAAAAAAAAAAAAAAAAAAAGACCCGAACGATAAAACCTAATCAGGACCGTTAAAATTTAGTTTCACAGTAAAACAGGTTATGTGATCATAGGAATAACAATGGACCAGGGCCTATAAAACGCCACTAAGGCTTACAAAATTTATTAAGAATATAGCAAGTCCAGGACTTGCTGAACATTAAAAAGTTACTAAAACTCTTGGAAAGAGACACGGTCTCGGACAATTAATAGGAGATATAATTACCAAATAACGGGGCTGGGTCCAAACGAGGAAGAAGCAGGTCTGTGGCCGACCGGAAGGTGCGCCACTCTGTAGTACAGTTGGCGGCAACGGGTTAGGTGCTCCCGAACGCTGTCCAGCTAGTAAAGGTTCGGCCGATGTTCAGCAAAGCATAACTTGATGCCGAAGCGTAAGCATGCAGCCTGGAAAAGTAGATTCTCCTCTCAAAAAACAGGGATCCAGTCCTCTCATGTTTGAAATATGACCGTTCTCAACAAACGTCACCTCCGTGTAGATGATTTTTTATTTTATTTATTTAATCAGTTTATAGTCCCCTCTCTTCCCGGTGTCACATCCTTCAAGTTCCGGGTCTCCTAGTTTATCCGAGCGCATTTGCGCATGCGCTAGGTCATGTCGGGCCGGCTTTTTCACGAAGTTCTTAGGCGTCATAACCCTAACCCTAACCCAAACCCTAACCCTAAACTCTTAACTCTAACCCAAACCCTAACCCTTACGAAGACTATGATAGCACTGTGCGCATGCGTCGAATTTTGTAACGCGTCGACCAATCAGAATGCTCCAATTCGCTCCCAGCCCAGCTAGGATACTAGGAACTGTGAGGATGTCACACCGGTAAGGATTTTCAGAGAGGAGACTTTCTGATCATTTTGAAATTTTCCATGTATGTAAATTGTCCTTATATAGTGCTTTTCCAGCTGAAGAGCTGCTCAAAGTGCTGGCCGAAAGGGGACCTAACTCAAAGCTATCCGAAACGCCCAATTGCTGCCGTAAGCACACT
This sequence comes from Oncomelania hupensis, assembly GCA_036898135.1. Classification (NCBI taxonomy): domain Eukaryota; kingdom Metazoa; phylum Mollusca; class Gastropoda; order Littorinimorpha; family Pomatiopsidae; genus Oncomelania; species Oncomelania hupensis. The sequence continues at coordinate 155,551,836 of CM072511.1, forward strand.
GACTGCCCCAGATGACTCAGGACAATCCTGGACAACCTGGTTTGGGGGGGGGGGGGGGGGGGGGGGGGGGGGAGGGCATCAGTATTTTTTAAGATTGTGCATGTGTGTGAGCACAGACTAGACTTCAGTTTGTAATCTCATCTGAAGGGGTATCGTTGCTTCATTATGTATCGTTGCTTCACATTCTCACAGTGATGAAGAAACGGAAACCCATATGGTATGGCCGTGTCCCCAGAGCATCAGGCCTTGCAAAGACCATCCTACAAAGTACGGTGCAAGGAGGCAGAAGAAGAGGGAGACAGAAAAAGAAATGGGAGGACAACATTTGAGAATGGACTGGCTCGACACTCAGCGAAGCCGTGAGGATTGCCGAGGACAGAGAAAGATGAGAGTACGCTGGTTAAATGATCTTCTGTGGTGCCCCAACGACCTTCGAGTTACGGGATAGGATAAGATAGGATCATTATGTATTCTTAATGTTGATGTCTTTATGTGGTATATATGCGTGTGTGTGTGGATTTTATACATGCTTTTTAATATTTAGATGTGATGTTCATTATTACGTATATTATGATGTTAAAGGTGTTTTTAACTTATAATGTTTTAATATTGTTTAAAATTTATCCTTTCCAATGTATGTGTGTGTATGTATATATGAGTGCGAGAGCTTTGAGCAAACTTTAGTTTGGTTTTGTGCTTTATAAAATAAATTAATATTAATTATTATTATCGCTTTACAATTAATGCTTCAATTGTTCTGCCGTTGAACACGCCTCTGAGCCAACTGCACACTTCATATGAAAAGATTATGACGGACCACAGGCGCATTAACTAAGAAGAAATGGTCCCTTGGCAAGAATTTGGTGGATCCTCAATAGCGGACAGGTAGCACAGTAGGACATATCATAAATCTATCATAATTATAAATAATTTCTTACTACTGCTCTACCCGTCCGCTATCGGGGATCCACAAAATTTTTTGCCAAGCGTCTATTCTTCTTGATTAATGCTCCTGCGGATGAAGGAAAGGAAATAATATAACAGTTAATTGACCTTTTTATTTTTTTTTAATGTCCGGGTCAAGGTCACAATTAAAATCCAACGTGTAATGCTGAATTTATATGAAATGCGTGTGCAGTGCTAGCAACTGTATATGCTGTGAAGGGCGAGGATGGATAAACGTTGAATGTTACCTGTCAATCGGTTTGTGAGGGAATTTGAATGTCTGCTGTCAGTCATGTGAAACCCTCACCTGCATGGTTCATTTTGTTTATAAGCTAGAGTGAACTGACTGTGTTGATTGATTTGTTTTGGTTCACACACACACACCCTCACACAACCGTGTAGAAACGCCGTTGTGATGACTTTCATGAAACTCTACATACTTTGACATTTTTACAAATTTGTCCATTTTTTGAAGCTAATCCTAACTCTAACCCTAACCCTTAACCTAACCCTAAGCCTAACACAGCCCTAACCATAATGGAACACTGTTTTGACATCAAAATAACAGGGTCCGTCAAAAGAAAGTACATAGAGGTTCAAGTGTATGTCAGAATAAAGGCGTTTCTACCTAGCCACACACACACACATGTAACAAGACATGACAGGATAAAGATAAAAGAGTCTCTCATCCAGAGTCCAGTCCAAACAAGGAGTTCGATTTATCCCTTGCTATATGTTTATTTTTCCGAAGATGTTGGATAACATTAGTTGTAGAAAAGAAAGATGAAACCCTGAAACACACAACATAAAATCCATGCTCACTACCAATCTCCATTCTGTTATATCTATCAATATTAATTCTATATTTATCACATTAATAACGGATTAACTGTTTCAGGTGGTTCTTCACATCGTTATACATGCCGGGTGGGATGAAGCGATGGCGTTCCTTGAACGGCATGTCGTTGGTGAGGTGAATGAAGTGCTGCACTCTGTCGGTGTGACCAACATCGGCATCATACTGCACGAAGCTATCTGGGTGCGCTTTGAGCAAACTTTCCAGCTGACGTACTTGCTCCGGTAAAAGTTCTTCAGCAGATATAGTCACCTTACCCAGGTGGGTCTGTTCAGTCTTTACTTTGCCAGCAAGGTCCTCAACACCAGCCAGACTCACCAGCTGCATTTCGCACAAAACAGCTCTCGGAGGAACAACCACAGTCTGAGTCGTAATGTTAGAAATGTGTACATCTACATAGCCTGTCTTCTTGCCTTGATAGTTGACGATTGCCGGTGCGACATCAAGCAAAGATAGAGAGGAGTTGCTGGTAACTGGCTGCAGGATAGCACAGGAAGGCTTATAGTCTATGGCATTGTCGACCATCCCATGTAGAACGCAGGTGCTATTAGGCTCTATGGTGATGCTGCAGTTTCCACCATTCTTCACGATAGCGAGACGATTTCTGTTCTTGGTCAATTCTCTCTCCCTGAGTGTCATGCATCTGAATGACAAGTACCACTGAGTGTGCAACCTGGCTACTTGAAGGAAGCGACTGCCATGCTGAGTGCGTGACATGTCCATGAACTGTTCCAACACGTTAATTGGTCCCCAACAACACTGGCACTTTGCTACTATACTTGCTGTCTGGCACCACCAGCAATAGGCAGGGGCGACCAGTGGTGTCATCGAGTCCAGCCCCTGTGGTACTGATAGAGAGGCCTCAACATAGCCAGAGTATGGTAGGTACTGTCCATCAGCACACTCAATACGAATGAAGTCGGTCAGAGGGTGGATGGGGAGAAGCATTTTCTGGAAGACATTTGTTTCCAGCAAACATTTCCTTATTAAATTTTATTGAGCATTTGCAAATAAAACCAAAAATCCGGGTTAGATTTCTATGAGGCCAATCTGAACGGGAAAGGAGATCTTTTCCTACATGATATAGCTGAGCAAGCTGATACTAATGTTGCCCTCCTCCAGTGGCTTCAGTGTGCCAGTGTAGACATCATGATTGAAGACCACTGAAAAACAGCACCCAGAACATGTAAAATGAATGATAACATTTCAATGTCTTTACTATAGGAAAGTAACTAACCTTTAACAAATATACGCTTAAACATATATAGCATAAATATGACGTGAAAACTCTGTAATTAGTATATTTAATCTAGAGAGAAAAAATGTATGTATGTCTGTTTTGATAGTTCCTGAGCTATTTATAGCTGTCGACAACTCATGAAATGCAGAGCCACTGAACAGTGCTGCTCAAATAGGAATTGAGCTGGGGTGAACTATTGTTTGGGTTGTTGTTGTTGTTGTGTTTTTTTTAAAAATAGAAACTATGTATTCATGTATAACATTGCACATTTTTTGACGTGTAAAAACTATTAGTGCACACAATTATGAACTGTAGCAACAGACAATTTTACACTTGGAATTTGTTTTTATGTGTCCTGAAAATGTAGCTTTCACGTCAATCGAATGCACGTGAGCGATCTAAGATATCAATCATGCCTGCGCTTTGAACTCACAGAGGTCTCCAACATGCAGCAATGTCTTGAAAGCAAAACATTCCTTGGCACACATTGCAGCAGGAGTCAGCTCTACTTCTGCGCTTCCCTGCGCTTGGTTGTAAATGCTGAATAAATCTGATAACTTCCGCTGAAAAATAAAATAAAATAAATAACCATCTTTTTCTTTCCTATTTTTTTTCCTTCTTTTTATATTAATTTTTTTTTTATTCTTACAAAAGACTATTCCTGTAAGTAAGTAAACTTTTGGAATAGGTAATTGGAAATCTAGAGCGGCAAAGACTGTATGACACACATGCTCCTTAGGAAACTTATGCATAACATTCTACATGAAAATAAGTGCCCAATGAAAAGGCAAAAGTAATAATGACTTTGATCTTGACTTTAAGTTGACCTTGACATCTGGCTCCAAATGGACACTCATGTACAATCAAATAAAGTACTATTATTATTACTTGTATTATGAAAAAAAAAAAAAGAAGAAGAAACATACAGTGAAGACTTTGGGATGACATTGGGATAAACATGACCTTCACAAGATGCTCATGTATGATCAAATAACCCAATGCTGATGCATTCTGTTTGTCAAATACAGAACCATTCCACTCCAAGATTACAAACTCTGTATGTTTTTGTGAGGTTTAAAATGACCTTGACCTTCAAGATCAATGCAAAAATGTCATATATATGATAGATTAATCTATTATCTCTACATACATCAAGTTTGGACTTTTTAATCTCTATAGTAGTTTAGGGTCATGGTCACTGTGAAGAACTCAAATGAACCGACTTTGGACAGTTCCAGAGACTTAGCATTAGTTGGACCTTGGAGTGAGGTTGATCCAATTTGCAAGGTATACATGTGTCATACTGATATCTATGATGTATCCAACAATCATTAAGCGCAAAATATCAATAACTTAAGAAAATGTGAAAATGTTGAAGACAATTTGTCATTTTTGACTGGCATGCATGCAGGAATGCAAGTCTACTCTCTTCCACTCCTCGTCTAACAAAAAACAACAAAAAATTTTTTTTTTAAAGCTAGATTTTGTGCATACCTGTCCTAAACAGTCCAAAAAAGTTATGTGCAAGACTTTCAAGTGGCTTAATTTCTTGAAACCTTTATTATCTATTACAACCCAACTTGGTAGGATGGTGTGTTTAAGTGTATGTATATAAAAGTACATACATATTTTTAGTTAGTTATTCATTGCTTACCACAACATCAGGACCACAACTTAGTTAAAAGAGGACTCACCCTGATCCATATAAAAGATTTGCTAAAACAACCCTAGTGGCAACACTGAAGGCAATCCACCAACCGGTCATTTTACAATAAAGGCATCACATGCAGGGGACGCGCTGAGGCTATATTCTAATTTATCTAACCCCCGTTTACAAAACAAAATATAATATAAACATCATTATAAAATAGTAACAAAACACATACATATAAAATGCCTATATTGCTAAAGAATAATATCATAGGAAGCTAGTTTAGTTTAGTTATTCATTGCTTACAGGGTCCAGCGGCCTGCAAAGAGCCGAATAAGGAACATAAAATCAAGACCACAACTTCGCTTATAGAGGACTTGCCCCTGATCCGCAGAAAAGATCTGCTGAAACAACCCTAGTGGTAACACTGAAGGCACTCCACCAGCCGGTCACTTTACAATAAAGACATCCCACGCAGGGGACGCTGAGGCTATGCTCTTAATTTATAGAACCCCCGTTTACACAAACAAAATAGAATAAAAACATCATTATAAAATATCAACAAAACAAATACATATATAATACCTACATTGCCAAATAATAACATCATAGGAAACCCCAGTGACCACCTGGCAGATAACGTCCGATATTCCCAAGCTGATCCAACAGACCTCCCACACAAATGAGGAGTTTTGTCCCGGAAGAGTTTTCAAGAAAAAAGGTAGGTGACTGGTCTAGCGAAGAAGAAGATAGTATAGTAGATTGACAGAACAGAGTAGGAATGAAAAAGAACAAAAGAGAAAGACAGCGGCAGTGGGAATTTAAAGCACAACATTTTCAGAAAGTGGAGATACTGAAACCCCCGGCATCCCTACGGGGAAATCATAGGAAGTCCTAGTGACCATTTTGCAGAAAACGTCCCATATTACCAAGCTGACCCAACAGACCTCATGTGCATGTGTAGCGCATAGCTAGCAGTACAAAGGATGGAGAGAATTATGGCTCATCCTCTATATTTTGTGCTCTAAAAGTGATCGTTTTATGTGGAATAACCTTTGTATTGTGGTAACATTTTGCATTTAGTTCCTTTCATATCTGTGTTTTGTGTTAGCATAAACTAGAACTCAGAATTCGATTTGGTCTGTGTTATATTTAAGTCGATTTGACCATGTGTACTTATCGGCCCTACACTATAAGCTGACTTGAACTGGACCGGTTTTCGATCGAATACGTGTTGTAATTACACATTTAAATCCATCTTACAATGTTCACCATTTGAAGTCAGTTAGTACAAAGTTTGAACTTTTAGTTTAATAATAATAATAATAATGAATGGTACTTGTATCGCGCAAATCTCACATTGTGACTCATTGCGCACCCACTCGCATTCATCCATTGTACATCCTGTCATTACAACACATATGGCATAATATTACAATGAAATAAAAACAACAACTTTCTGGTGATGTGGTCGACATTATAAAAATTCTTCTTGTTTGGTTGCTGGCCTCTGTAATTGCAGCGAATTAACGAAAGGCTCGTGCCTGTTAGTGCTAATGGTGGCAACAATAGGCACATCATTGCTGCATTGCCGCGGGCCCACCGGCACCGCGTTTATGCTTTGATTTTTCTTTCTTTCTTTATATATATATATATATATATATATATATATATATATATATATATATATATATATATATATATATATATATATATATATATATATATATATATATATATATATATATATATATATATATTCTCAAAATACTTGCAAGTATTTTTGACAAGCATTTGTTGACCTTGTTACCTTGTTATTGAAGTGAAGTCATTCATTGGCTGACCATTTATATCCAGGAGACCTAAAAAATGGTCAGCTAATGAATGACTTCTTTTCAAGAACAAACTAACAAGGTCAACAAATGTTAGTCAAAAAATACTTGCAAGTATCTGGAGAATTTTAATTTTTGGGGATGAATACACATAGACTCACATGGCAGCACTCAGCACTGTGTGAGCACACACACAAAAATCCCAACAACAATCAAAAATAGAAAAAAGCATGAGTGTTTTGGATGTGCTGACACAGAAAAGTCTAAACATCAATGAGAAAGACCCGATCAACTTACAAGCTGAACAGCAGCTGCTTTGGGTCCAAGAAGGATGAGAATTTTCTGTATGGATCTCTGTCCTTTGTAAACTGGTTCTTTGAACACATCCTTCAACATATGACTCGTCGATACTAATTTTGAAGTCCTGCACATATTCACATAATATAAGGATTAATGAATAAAACATTTCTTCATTTAAAAGGCAAAAATTCCAGATCCGCCCACCCCTGAATTTACTGTAGTGGTAAGTTGTGTATTGTACAAGAAGCCCTATTTTCAATATTATTATTATTATTATTATTATTATTATTATTATTATTATTTGTTACGTTTGAGCCGCGCACGATAGATCTGATCATTTTATTTTGCAAAGCATGCAATAATAGATCTGTATTTACCTTTGATTTGATTTTGTGTTGTTGCTGGAAGAAGCTTTGAATAATGTTGATAATTTTCGATATTGTTGAGAAATTTCTAGAATTACTTTTTTACTATCGACTGAAGCATCTAGATAAATCTAGTAATAGCTAAGCAATTCTTTTATCCTAAATAAGGTTATATGACCTAAGACAGTGCATAATTCCGGTGACGAGTTTTATTTTGATTGGGTGTTATTGCATCATGCTGGAATGTTCAACCTTTTTCTCGTTTGCAGAGAGGCTATATATGTAACGCTTTGTCTGATTGTGAGCGAACGTGATTGATAGAGATTTGTGATTTTTGATGATGATCTTTGAAGTGATTTTCGGAAAGCGATCTTGTACGCAGTTGTTGATGTTTGCTGAATAAAGTTGGAAAACTATACGACGACTCCTGCCTTGTTGCTGAGTGAACAGGCTGCATGGATAAACGAATCTGAGTTACACTTATCAAGATTCAAGCATCGGGGCTGTATCAACAATTGATAAATAACAACCGTGTAACATTATTATTATTATTATTATTATTATTAATATTTATGCGCCTAATATAGACTTAGCTTAGCTCTAGGTGCTCACATGAGTACAGAATAAATTCAACTATAAAATAAAACTAGGAAAATTCATGAAAAAAAAACTAATGACTTTTGGCCATGTGGGTTCGGGCACTGAATAGAACTGAAAACCGACGGGTCTCAGAGGAACAGCGCCAAGTTGTCTAGAAGTAGGTAGTCAAAGCCCTTCATTGGCTCTTGTCCGCTCGGCAGTGTTGACCCAGTTTTGACTTCACTTTCAACACTTATTGTTAATGTAAAACTGCATTAAAACGAACAGTGGCTGTATTCAAATAAAAATTGAAAGCTTTATCTTTACATCTGTGTTGTTTTTAATGCATGTTTATGCGAAAGATTCCGAGAAAACAGCTTTTGAATACGCCCCTATCCGAGCGCTGAATGCCGGTGTGAAAAAGTTGTCAGTGTTGTTTGCTGAGAGGTGGCTCGTTTCAAACGCTAAGCGCTTTGAGATAGTTCATTGGATGGCCTAAAAATAAGAACCAATGAGAAGTTCGGATACTTAGCTTCATTTACATATAAATATGGTGGGCTCTCATGTGTAAAAGTTTTGTTACGAGCCGAACAAAGTGGATAAAGCGGTTTTGATGTAAGTTTGATTTTAACTAGAAGTTTAAAAATTAGCAAGAAATAAAGAGCAGACTTTCCTTTATAAAACTAGGGTATTTATTAATTTGTGCATTACTCTATCGCGGAGCGCTTTGCCGTAGAAAAGTGTACCCAAACGGTGTTCGTGTTTTCTTGCGGCCATGGCCAACTCGTAGGCCTATTCAGCGACACGAGTGCTGAGCGTAGTAGCACACTAGTAGGCCTATAATTTGCCGGCACGCACTGCGAATTTGATGATTTCCCAACTTTGAAGCACCAAAACGGCTGAACATTACATGGGATAGGCCTGAAGAAAATTGGGCTTGGAGTATAACATATGAAGGGGTTACCTGTCAAAAATCAGCTTTCTGGTATCAATATTGGCTTCACTTTGAGACTCCAAAGTTGTCAATTTCTTCAATTCCAAAACGTTGCCAAAAAAACACCAACATTCGGCATTTTCAAACATTAATACCTTTTTACCTATTTGTCCTATGGGGGAAAAAAATATACCACTGTGTTCAGAATGAAAAGCTCTTTAAATCTATGTCAGTTTTGTGATGAGGAAATCATTTTTTTAAAATGGCTTTTGACTACCTACTAGAAGGAATATAAATGTGAAGAAGGTTAGCCATACATTGAGGGGGAGTGGAGTTGAGGACACTGAAACAAAGGGACAGAAAAAGAGGCGTAGTTTTGTCCTGTCCTGAGGTGCTACAGAAGACTTCTGGGCATTTTCTATACCCAGCACATCAATGACAAAGTCCAACAGACCATCACACAAGCCATTAGAACAACAATGACATGCTCACAGTGGTGAAGAAACGGAAACTCCGATGGTATGGCCATGTCACTAGAGCAACAGGGCTTGCAATGACCATCCTGCAAGGCACGGTGCAAGGAGGCAGGCGAAGAGGGAGACAAAAAAAATAGGTGGGAGGACAATATTCGAGAAAAGACTGGCTTGACACTGAGCGTAGCCATGAGGGTTGCTGAGGACATCGAAAGATGTAGTTCGCTTGTTAAACGATCATCTGTGGTTCCCCAACCACCTACAAGTTATGGGATAGGACAAGATAGGATATGAATGATTTTAACACACACACTCACGCTCACACGCGAGCTATGACTTTGTACATCTGTTTCATTGATTTCGATCGTTAGAAGGAACATAATGAGTTTTAAGAGAGGATTTAAATGACTGAATTGAAGATAAATTTCTGAGAGAAACTGGCAGTTTGTTCCAAATGCTGATAAGAGAAAGCACGTTCACTATATGATTTCATATGCACTGAAGGAACTGCAAACCGACTGGTCTCAGAGGAAGAAGCCAAGTTGTCTAGAAGGAATATAAATGCGAAGAAGGTTAGCAATATATTGAGGGGCAGTGGAGTTGAGGACACTGAAACAAAGGGACGAAACTTTATGCTGGATACGTCACTCCACAGGAAGCCAGTAAAGGGACAGAAGAAGAGGAGTAGTTTTGTCCTGTAGTTTTAATCCTACTTTATTAGTGGAGAGCAAGTTGTGCCTCAGTGAGCCAAAGACAAGCGCCACAAAGCCTGTATTAGCTCCTTTGTCAATCTTGCGCAACATTGGATATGTTTCTGTATACTTCGAAATACATAGACGTGTTGGTGATCAAGGGTGATTTAATTAAAACATATAAGATATACCATGAATTGGAAAACTTTCGTTGGTCTGGCTTCTTTAAAACTCCTCTTCATAATACTACGCTTTTGTTTGAAGGATTTTCTTAAAAATCCAACATTGCAAGAAAGTTTTTGTTTTCTAACAGAGTTGCAACTGCTAATGATTTGAAGTACTTGTTATACCAAAACACAATAAAATTGCTTCAGCTGTATTTGAGATATTGAGCAAATCATGTTTAGCATCAAACTAACTTCAGCTTGGCCTTGACCTTTGTGGTGGAGCATATATGATGGCACAGGAAGCAGCCACTAACTTAGGTCACGTTCTTGTGAAGTTTGGTCAAAATTCGTTCAGTGGTTATTGAGATATTACTTCAAACAGACCAACCAATCACCATTAAACTCGTTCTGATACCCGACTGTTTTAAGGAATTTGCAGATGAGATACGCAAACAAACCAAAAATACCACTGAAATTGGAAGTCCGGCTGAGCGTTCAGTTTCTCAGCGGCATCTTTGTCAAGCAGGTCCTTGAGTTGAAGAGCCCAGGCCAGATTGCTCTTCACACCATGAACAGGCTGCCATGCTGCTGGATGTGGCCGCAGCATTATCTGCAGAGTCTCCAAACTTATATTGTGTCCTTTCCCCTAAGACAGCAAAGTGCGACTGTAAGCAAGATGATTAGAGTAGGCTCCAGCAAAACATTTTATGGTCATTGCATTTTGTAAAAAAAAATATAAATATATTTTTTTCTCCAGCAAAACATTTTATGGTCATTAACATTTTTTTTTAAATATAGAATTTTTTTAATTAAAAAGAGAAATTAAAATGTTACAGTCAACCCTCGTTACTTTGCGGTTCAACATTCCAGGATGCACAACTTTTTAAAATCTTTTTATTATATTATATGAGAAAATATATCGCAGATTTTCCGGAAATTTCGAAAATAGTCGCGATATATCAAGACCCAAAATATTTTGTTAATTCCACAAAATATTTCATTAATTTGTTAATTCCACTAAAACCGCCATCATCATTCAAGTTTTTTTTCAACTTCCTTCGTGGCGAGTACAGTAACAATCTTTTTTTTTTTTGTTACTTTAATATTTTAACATTTGTGCCTGGTTTAGGTTAGGGTATTATATGTACATTACGTGTTCTGTACATAAAAGGGTGGTTTGTTAACTTGTACGGGAAGGGCTTTACTGTAACTTTCAACTTCTTTCTGGTGAGGAAAATACTGTACAATTGTACAGTACCGTAACAATCTTTCATTTATTTTATGTTCACATACTGTTTTATTGTTTAACATGTGTGCCTGTGTACTGTATGTACATACTGTAGATATCTGTACATTACTGTAAAGGGTGATTTGTTAACAGTACGTAAAGGAAGGGTTTTAAAAGTCAGAATGCACGTTAAATAAATACTGTAAATATGGTGCCCCTACTTCGCGGATTTTCGGCTATCACGGCCAGTCTCGGAACCTATCTTATCTAACCCGATAAACGAGGGTTCACTGTATTTGCGTTTATGAATGAATGATGCACAAAGCATGCAACAGTCTACATTCATATTTTGGACTGATCTCATTATACAGGCCATGGAAGATTTCTACTGACTCTTTCCCCCATCCTCAGTCTAGTTTAATAGATTACAAAACAACTCATCAGATAAATGCGTGCTTATTATCTCAGGCTGTTGTAACATTTATGGACAATTGGTACAAACATGTATAACATTTCCATTATAGTCCCACAATCTTCACATCTAGTGCATGACAGCCACACCCTTTGACTCCAAAGGTCTGTAATTTTTGTTTTGTGTAGAGTAAACATCATGATAATCCTCACCATATACAAAACTGGTTCAATGAAGGCAGCATCTAGCAGTTTCCAGCTTGAACTTGAAGAGTTGAGCTGTGTAGCTGATGTGATACGAGCACAGTTTTCACAAATATGATCTCCAAGTATTAGCTCTGGGTTGAACAATGGGTTGTCCACTACACAATCTGATTCAAAGTAGTCTGAAAAAAAAAAGTACAACTCATTTTTCTGTATAATAAATGTATACATACACGTATGTTGGGTTTTGTTCACATGCACCCCAAACTGCTGAGTAGAGACAGCTGAGGCTTACATCTTCTCCCCACCATCTCCGCCGCTGGTTGTGAACAGATTGCAGGTTTATTGAAGTATTACGTAATAGCTTTTCCCGTCCCGAACTGAAAAAGAAGGGAAGATTATAGGACCAACTACGTTACCTCACCTGACGTAATAGGTAGGCAGAGATGGTGGAGATGCGACTCCAGACTCGTACATCTCTGCTACTCAGTGGGCACCCAGAGTAAGCACAACCAAAATAACAAATATAAACAACAAACTGTTATGTATCTATATTTATAATTGGATAACTTTGTGAGGTGTATATATGTGTATTGTATCTTTTACAATGGTGCATCAATTTACTTAAAACTTTTCACGATGACAGCTAGGTTTCAGTGTCCAATTTGTTTTAGTAATACCTATTTTGTCTGCTCTGTTTGAAAATATTTTGAGTTCAAAGTGATTAAAAAAAATTTTTTTTATGTTGAAGCCTTTCCAACAGCTGCCACAGTGTTTTGCCACTCTAAAATTATTGTCTATCAAATCTACCATTTCCAAACAAATTTAAGTTTCGAAATACAACCTCTGACTATGCATGACAATAACTTAAAATAACTTTACACAATACATACTTTTGTTCGCTTCTTACCCCTAAATTCTTCTTCTTATTGTTATTATTATTATGTGTGCTGGCGTCGTCTGCTACAGTGTTGGGAAGGTTCATATGCCATAGCAGTTATGCAATATTACTGTATTGTATACATTGTTCTCATTCGTGCTTCGTCTGTTACAGTATAGTTCTGAATGTAGAGTATAGTACTGAATGTACAGCATAGTACTGAATGTACTCAATGACTGTATACAATAAGAACCAAAATTGTGGATATTCTTCCTTGTGTTGCAGAATTTTTTCAACAGAATTTGAGGGTAAGAAGCAAAGGAAAAATCGTCTGGTGTATAGTTATTGTAAGCTATTGTTGTGCATAGTCAGAGGTTTATTTCCTTAAATGTTATTTAGCAACTTTAATACAGTAAAACCTCCGTTTTGAGACCCTCTCTTAAACGACTTTCTCCAACATACGACCGGGAAAAAATTCACCGATGCTTTGTACTATATAAACTACCTCTCTTAAACGACTACCTCTAAGACGCGACTTGCGACCTTCAAATAATTAAATTTTACGACCTAGCATCTGAAAAATTCAGATTCCAAAGCAATACTATATTTGTGCGCTTGAAAAAAACAGTTTCATTTACAACTTTTTACAGCAGACAATGCATTAAAGCAGCTTGAAATACTCTAAGGAGCTGACCAGATTTGCCCTGAGCAGGGGCCTGTCAGATCTTGACAACACCATGTCTTGTGTCCAAAGTGACATAATAAGAGAACACGCATGGGTGGGGGGGGGTGGGGGGCATGCAAACAAACAGAAATAACCGCTTTCTTTCACAAAAAAACCCCAAACTATTCAATGATTGAATAAAAAATAATTACAACAATATTAATGGGGTTATCTTATAAATAGTTATAACTCCAAACATGCATTGCACTCAGCACTTACATACACTTTTAAACAACTATCATACCAACATTGATTTTTTATTTTGTAAATAATGAGGAACAAGAAGATATTGACTGTATTGGTTGTGAGACAGAGCTTAATCTATATTTCTGAAAGATAGTATTAATACATATGTTCCCTATATACCTAATGGTATGTGTACTTTTTGTACATGTAGTAATTTTACTTAATTATTTTTCTAAATGTCTTTTTCGAAAATGTCCTACCTCCTTTTTCAGACCCCTCCAATTTAAGACCTCGTTTTAATGGCAATTTAAAGTTCGTAAAACGGAGGTTTTACTGTAATCTGAATTTACCTGAATTTACCTGAGTGGCCACTGAGCGCGGCCGACGGGGTAGGAAGTTTGAGAACTTATTTTAACCCCCTTAACTGTCTCTTTATCATGGCGGTTCTTGAACTGGTTGACAGTTTCAGCTTCAACAATTGATTGTTTCAGTGCATTCCATGGGTTCACAACTCTTTGTGAAAAAAAGTTCTTTCTGAGATTCAGTCTAGACCTCTCTTTGAACAGTTTGCTGCTGTGACCTCTATGGTAGAATGATGACTGGCATGAAGTAAATAATTTGTCAGCAGAAACTTTTTCAAGCCCCTTTATAATCTTGAAAGTCTTGATGAGATCTCCCCTGTCTCTCCTTTCTTCTAATTTCTGCAAATTGCAAAAAGCCAGTCTCTCATCGTACGGCAGGTGACCAATCCCTGTGATCGATCTCGTAGCTCTCCTCTTGCACCTTTTCCAACTCTGCGATGTCATGTTTGAGGTATGGTCGCCATACTTGGATGCAATAATCCAGATGTGGTCGTACAATTGATTTGTAGAGTGGGACAATAACTTCCCTAGTTCTGGCTGTGACTGTTCGCATGAATGCTCTGTTGGCTCGTTTTGCTGCCTCACAGAACTGGCGACTGACCGACAGTGACCTGTGCATGATGATGACTAGGTCCCTTTCTTCCTCCACTGCTCCAAGTTCTTGTCCTCCCAGCATGTAAACATGGCAAGTGTTTTTACGGCCGCATGCAGAGTCTTGCACTTGTCCATGTTATATACTGCATCAGCCACTTCTTTGACCACATTTCTGCTACCTTAAGCCGTTAAGGTCATGCTGTAGTTTGTCGCTCCCCGCTGGGTCAGAGACGTCGCCGTAGAACTTTGTGTCATCAGCAAACTTTAGAACGCTGACCAGTCAGCATATCGTCCTCCAAGTCATTAATGAACACCAGGAACATGGTCGGCCCCAAAATGGATCCTTGTGGAACTCCGCTTGTCACATCTACCCATGGAGAAGCTTGTCCGTTGACCACAACTCTCCGCTTTCTGCCACGCAGCCACTCTTCCATCCACTGCAGCACTTTTCCGTCCACACTGAGTGCTTTCAGCTTGTCAATAAGCCGCTTGTGAGGGACCTTGTAAAACGCCTTGGCATAGTTAAGGTAGATGACGTCTACATCTTTCCCTTCATTTAGCATGTGTGTAATGTCCTCCAGGAAGACGAGCAGGTTTGTCAGGCAGGACTTTCCTTTTGAGAAACTGTGTTGGCTGCCTCGGATCAGCTGATGCCTCTCAAGGTGATTGTTCAGGAAATACCGCAAAATACTTTCAAAGACTTTCCCAACCTGAGAAGTCAGTGATACTGGCCTGTAATTTCCTGCTTTACATTTTGCACCCTTTTTGAATATCGGCACAACATTTGCCTCTTTCCACCCCACTGGCACCTCTCCGGTGTCCAAGGAAGCCTGTAAGATCAGTGACAGAGGATATGCTAAGGATTCCGCTGCTCCCACCAGTGCGGCTGGAGAAATTTCGTCAACCCCTGGCGCCTTGCTAGAGTTCAGATTTTGCAACTTCTTGAGGACTATGTCTTCTGTAAAGATCACATGTACCAGTCTTTCCTCTGGTGAGCCAGCCGGTCTGTCACCATTGCCCTCCACCGTGAAAACTGATGCAAATAAATTGTTCAAGATGTCCGCTTGTTCCACATCATCAGTGTGCAGCTCCCCGTCGCTATCTTCCAGAGGACCAACTTTGACCTTGCAGCGCAGTCTGTCCCTTGCATAGGCGTAAAAAGACTTTGTATCCTGCTTGATATTCTGTGCCAGCTTTTCTTCAAACTTCATTTTACTATCTCTGATGAGTTTTGTACTGTCATTCTGACACTGTTTATATGCGAGAAAGTCTTCTTGCCTACCACTCTGCCTGTATTTCTTCCATTTCTTTCTCTTCTTCTTGACCCTGTTGAGTGCCTCTCTATTCATCCACTTGGGCTTCCTAGTGCACCTCGTTTTCTTCAGCCGTACAAAACTTCTCACCACCTTCTGCAGCGTTTGATGAAACAAGTCCCACTGTTGACTGCAGCTCTTCCCTCATAGACCAGGAATACTTAGACCGCGCAGTGACGCCTTTGGTGTGATGACGCGTCAAGAGTTATGCGACTTGATTGTAACATGTGTGAAAATGGCTGCGTCACAGAGCGAAGATCTGATGGAGAGGGAGAAAATAAATCGCAGGAAGAGTTACGGTGACCACTGTGCAGCTTTGAACTGCACAAACGCAAGATTAAAGGCAGCATGCAAGGGGAAGATTTTTTTTGGTTTCCCAAAGGAAGAAGAACGGTAAGTTCTTGAAGAAATTGTAGATCTATTCTGACAGACAAGAATCGTGATATAAAAGAATTATGATGACCAAGACCGGTCAATGAATGGTTGTCAATGATACAAGACGGATTGGAACTAAGGTGATGTTTCGTGTAAGAAACGGTTTGTTTTAGCCCTAAAAAAAAAAAAAAAAGATTGTAAGACAGTATGAGAAAAGTAAAATTTAAGATTGTAAGACAGTATGAGAAAAGTAAAATTTCAGCGGCTTGTTATTTGCTGTCCACCAAACTGTGTCTGTAATTCCTCAACTTCGTATCCTGTTATAATTAAATTAGGTTGTGGCAGAATATTCTAATATAAAACACAGATGCCAACCCTTTATTTTGTCACAGGACTCACTGAATGTATTGTCAATTTGAATGAAATATATAGGGTTGATTGCAGGATGGTTTCATTTGTGATCACAAAAAGTTGCCTTGTTCACCTTTTTTTAAATACGAGAGAGAGAGAAAGAGAGATAGAGAGAGAGAGAGAGAGAGAGAGAGAGAGAGAGAGAGAGAGAGAGAGAGAGAGAGAGAGAGAGTATAATAATTATGTACCCTAATTATTATGTTGAAATCAATCGAAGCATATTTTTGTAAATAAATGAATTTCCGTGTGCACAACTAGATTTACGTTTCGAATTAGTCAATATCTTTATTTATATTTCGATCTCCATCTCTTTCTATATCACACACACACACACACACACACACACACACACACACGCACAAATTATACACACTAAAACTGCCAATCAATCTGTATTCTGTATAACCCCATACGGAACAAAAAATAAATTACGCATGTATGACACATATTCTAGACTAGTGTGTGTGTTTTTTTTTTAATTATTATTATTATTTTTATTTTAACTCAATTTATCTTATACATACTGTTTATTTCAAGCAACAAAACAATGCAAAAGCCACCTATATCACGGGTTACAGTTTAGGAAGCGCTCATAACACCCTTAGGGTCAAGAGGCAGCAAATCATGAAAAAATAAACAGATGTGCATTAAAAAAAAAATTCTCAAATTTGAAAAGCCTTATTTCAAACATTTTCAACAGCAAAAGGTGAAAATCGCGGTCTAAAACATTTTTTTTAAATATAATTAAAAACCCCCATATATAGACAAGAGACTAAGAACCGAAAGCAAGCCCATGTGAGGTTGAAGGGACGTAACTCCTCCACCGTACATCACTTCTCATAGAGGCGATATCGCGAAGTGATCTCTCTCTTCTTCCTTTCTCTCTGCTTCCCTTCAAATTCATTGTCCCAATTCACCTTTTCTAAGTTTTCTCTGACCACCTTCCAGTTTGCCTTTCTGTAATCCCTTATCTCTTTCTTCCTGTCGCTATTACTGTCTCTAGGCTCAGAAAAGGCCACTTTGAAGTGCACAATGTTGTGATCGCTGTTGGCTAGAGGATCGCCTATCTCCACCTCCTGCACCATCTCTTCTTCAGAACTGAACACCAAGTCCAACACATTTGCTTTTCTAGTAGCTACAGCCACATGCTGAAACCAAAAACAGTCACTTACTGTATCGAGCAAACCTTCCCCTTCTCCATCACACTCATACGTATCCCAGTTATATACCTGGACGGTTGAAGTCTCCCGTAACAACCACATGCCATTACTTTGCTGCCTCTTTTAAAACTGCAAACAATTTCTCTTCATTTTCCTGACTAACACCGGGTGGATTGTACACAACACCAAACAATGTTTCTTCTTTGTCCTGCCCATATATAACACACCAGATGCTTTCTGTGTAATCCTGCTCCTCACAGAGTTTCACTTCTCTAACTTGCAAATTATCTCTCACATACATCAAGCATCCCCCTCCTCTCCTTCCCATTTATCTAAGCTACTTACAGGAGCTGTAATCTGCGCATACTGAAGGATAGGCCTACTTATTATATATAATTATATATAGCTTTTAAAATATGTCTTGAGGTTTTAAAATTTGTCTGGGGGTTCAATGGGCCGAAGTCCTAATAGAGAGAGAGAGAGAGAGAGAGAGAGAGAGAGAGAGAGAGAGAGAGAGAGAGAGAGAGAGAGAGAGAGAGAGAGAGAGAGAGAGAGAGAGAGAGAGAGAATCGGAACGACGATTGAAGTTGCTCAACGGAAGACGAAGAAGAGATTATTTGCATTGCAAAGAGGCTCACACCTACCGTTCATGTCAACAATGTTGTGGAACGAAGCTGCCACAGTGCGAACTAATCGCATGACAGGATAACTAAGAGGTAACAACAGATCTTCAAAGCGTTTTAAAAATGTCTTGTTTTCCAAAGCAGTGGAAGCAATTACCACGATCATGAATAACGAAGCTATGAAATACAGCAGATTTCGAACTTTCGTCCAAGTTTTCCTTGATGACAGCTTCACACTAATCTCAGTAGATGCCGTTGGAAGGTCTTTTGCATTGATGAGCATGGCTTGATCTATGCATTGCGTTATCTCTGAATCGCTAAGACCCCATTCCTTCCCCAGGTTCTTCAATTCAAAGACATTTTCACGAAAATATGCTAAAATCTCCAAAGCTTCCTGGTCCATTTTCAGAGTTCCAAAGTTCCACTTTGTATAAAAGGCTGTGTGATGTCTACTGCCCACACCCCAACGTGCAACCACCCGGGGACACAAATCTACTGCTGCGCCGTCGGGGATCCGATGTAATAATTATGCCCTTGTGCAGAATCGTATGACAGCCTACTATCGCCAAAACCGAGAGTTACCATTATCACGAGATAATTAAAATTAACACGTGTTCTGTATAATTTACAGAAATACCAGTAATTCACAGTGTTAATTAATAAGTATCAGTCCTTGCCATGCCTTACAAGAGCCAAAACCTGATAATTACAAATATCAGGAGATAATTACACATATCATAGGAAAATTACAATTATCGAGGGTTAATTACAATTATCATAAAAAAATAACAAATATATTCGCGTGATCATGTTTCATTTTCAGTTTTGAAAATTGTAATTTTTACTTGATAATTACAATTTGTATGTGTTAATTGTAAATATGTCGTTGGTATTATGTCGGCGGCAGGGATAGCTCAGTCATCAGAGTGCACGACTTGTGTACGTGCGTCTCGGGTGACATGGGTTCGAATCCTGACTTCAGCAAACTATTTTGTGATTGCTGGATAGTAGTGGCCAGCGCTTTGAGAAGCTCTCTGAGCTTGTAAGTGCGCTATATAAGAGTAATCTCTTTCTCTTTCTTTATTAGTAATTATCACATGATATTTGTAATTATCAGGTTTTAGGCCGTCATAATGTGAATTACACAGAACACGTGTTAATTACTATTATCACTGATACCTGAAAAGCTCGTTTTGGTGCTAGTAAGCCGCCTTAGTCAGAATTAAGCATGATCACGTACAAATTGTAATTATGAAGTGAAAATTGTAATTATTATGTGATAATTACAATTATCAGTTTTGACGCATTTCCAGGCAGTTTGCTAGAGCCAATTTTTAAAACTGAAAATTAAACATGAAGATATTTATAATTTTTCAATGATAATTGTAATTATCCCTTGATAAAATTACAATTTTTATGTGTTAATTGTAAATATGTCTTTGATATTTGTAATTATCACATGATATTTGTAATTATCAGGTTTTATAGAAATCAGAAACAAAATACACAAAAAACACCAAGAAAAATATAAAAGCAAAGACTTTCGGGCTACGCCCTTCTTCAGTGATGAAAAATAAATAAAACATTATCAGGTTTTGGCATTAATAGGCCATCATAATGTGAATTACACAGAACACTGTTAATTACTATTATCACTGATACCTGAAATGCACGTTTCGGCGTTAGTAAGCCGCCTTATTCAAAATTAAGCACGATCATGTAAAAATTGTAATTATGAATTGAAAATTGTAATTATGAATTGAAAATTGTAATTATTATGTGGCGCATTTCCAGGCAGACTGCTAGAGCCAAAACTGAAAATTAAACATGAAGATATTTATAATTTTTCAATGATAATTGTAATTATCCCTTGATAATTGTAATTATCCCATGATATTGATAATTATATCATGAAATTTGTAATTCTGGAGTTTTGGCGCTAGTAGGCCGTCATATCGTGTAATAATTGCAAGGGTCAGGGGACCATAACTCTGAAACCTCGCCACAGTTGTCCTAATTTTGGCTATTTAATAGTCTCCCTTGTCAAAGCTTCAGGTCCAACAAGCAAACATAATTATGCTGACCTCTCTCATGATCAAGTTTAGGTCAGACAAGCGTATCATGCTCAGTGTGTACATTATTTATAAATTATACCTTGTCAATAATTACTGTTCTATGAGTAATAAGGTTTTTATATACATTTTTCATGACGACTGGAACCTCTGAAAGCTTGCCATCTTAGGGTTTTGTTTTGTTTTGTAATAACTATAGACAGTTGAATGGGACAGGCACCATGAATCGCAATGTACCATGTGCTTTATATAAATCGTTGTATTATTATTATTGTGCTTGGTGGGGCCGGGTAGCTCAGTTGGTAGAGCGTCTTACTAGTAACCGAAAGATACCTGGTTCGAATCCCGGATTGGTCAATGTGTGACCATATTATTTTCCCCTTACCTTCAACTGGTTCGCTGGTGTCAGAATAATGTGATCAGTAGTCGCCTATACGCTTCAGTGTCGTGTGACTATAATCTACAGTTACCTATTGCTTGAGGTGACATGCAGGGAGAGAGAGAGAGCACGCGTTAGGGGGGGGGGAGGAGAGAGAGAGAGAGAGAGAGAGAGAGAGAGAGAGAGAGAGAGAGAGAGAGAGAGAGAGAGAGAGAGAGAGAGAGAGAGAGAGATGGCATTATTGAAAATGAGACATGAAAAACTGTTTAACACAATGTTGTCACATTTCCATTGGACAATTTTACTGAGCACTGCAAAGTGTCAAATACAAATATTTCTTAAAATAACACAGCAAACACCCATCCTATTTTTCTATCACAAGTAGCGTTATGCTTTTAATTTTGATCTCTCACAAACATTCCCTTGCCCTGGCGCACCTCCACCATCATCCGGTGTCCCCAAGAAGAAAAACCCCTCCCAGTTGAACAACTACCGCCCCGTGGCCCTCTCCTCCATCCCCATGAAGTGTGCAGAGAGGATTGCGCTCAAAATCTCCAGAGGGACACAGCACCGCACCAAGACCCGCTGCAGTTTGCGTACTGGCGAGACCGCAACACTGAAGACGCCATCTTGACCCTGCTGCACCACCTGTACGTGCACCTGGAAGGTCCTGGCACCTACGCCCGCATCCTCTTTGTGGATTTCTCGAGTGCCTTCAACACTCTACAGCCACACCTCCTGACAGAAAAGCTGCTAGAGATGGAAGTGAATCCCTCTCTCATCCGCTGGATCCACAGCTTCATGACAGAGCGACTCCAGCAAGTCAGGGTGGGAAGCACGTTGTCCTCGGTCTCAGTGACAAACACTGGGGCGCCCCAAGGGTGCGTGCTCTCCCCCGCCCTCTTCACCACCTACACCGCCGCCTGCCGCACCGCCGACCCCTGCAACGTCCAGATCAAGTTTGCGGACGACACTTCCCTCACTGGCCTCATCAAGTCCGATGAAGTGTCGTACCGCACCGCTGTGGCTGAGCTGGTCGACTGGTGCGACAGGCATTACCTACAGCTCAACATCTCCAAGACAGAGGAGATAGTCATCGACTTCTGCCGGCAGCCTTAGGCCCTCGTGCCCCTAGTCATCAAGGGGGAGGATGTGCGCACCGTCAGCACCTACAATTAGTACCTGGGCACAGTCATCGATGACAAGCTGGATTGGTCCCCTAACATCGATGTCTGCACCAAGAAGGTTAACCAGCGCCTCTTCTTCCTATGCCTATCTATCCTATCCTGTCCCGTAACCCGGAGGTCGTAGGGGCACCACAGATGATCGTTTAACCAGCATACTCCATCTTTCTCTGTCCTCAGCAGCCCTGATGGCTTCGCTCAATGTCAAACCAGTCCATTCTCGAATGTTGTCATCCCACCTCTTTTTCGGTCTCCCTCTTCTTCTACCTCCTTGCACTGTGCCTTGCAGAATGGTCTTTGTTTGGAGTATTATTTTCAGGAGGACCTTGCGGTAATTTTCACACTCCTGAAGGTTACCTTTTTTGGGAAGAGTGCTGACAAGCGACTGGGTCCATGGTGTAGGCCACTCCCCACTCTGCCAGATTTTGTTACAGATAATGGTGAGGGCATCAATTATCGCTTCTCATCCAGCTTGTAGCAGTTCCGCGGGTATGTTGTCCACTCCCGCTGACTTCCCTTTCTTCAGCGATTGCACTGCTGCCAATTCTTCCCGGAGAATTGGGAGGATTTCTTCTTCTTCTCTGTTCTCGGGACATGCTAGAACTGATGCAACCTACTGCAAGCTCCGACAATTCAAAGTCAGCAGCACCATCCTGAAAATGTTCTACCAGTCTGTGGTAGAGAGCACACTGCTCTACAACCAGCTGTGCTACTACAATGGGGCCAACGAAACCGACACAGAGAGGCTGGACCGCATCATCTCCACCGCTGAGCGGCTGCTTGGCAACGAGGTACGACCCCTCCCAAATTTGATTAATTTAAAATCGAATCGAGGTTTCAGCATGTTTTCCCATATAGACCAAAAAACTGATGGTCTTTCTACGAAGCCTTGGTAGCTCACTTAGTAAGACATTCGCCCACCATGCAGGCGACCCAAGTTCAAATCTCCAGCGGGCCATATTTTTTTAAATGTTATTTTTTGTACACTACAATATGGATATTTTTCTTTTTAATTTAGGTTTTTTACTTTTAACTTATTTATTATTATTATTATTTATAAACTAATAATAATAATAATAATAATTATTATTATTATAATAATTATAATATCTTATATCAAATTTTATTTTAAAACCTTGGTGTTTTTTCTGATTTCTATTTGTATTATTCTATATTCAATATTATTATTATTATTATTACCAAGGATCGGGATGGGGTGGTACTTTTAGGTAAAAGGGGGCTACGGGTAGGTTTAAAGGGGCATGGGTAGGCATAACGGGGATACGGGTATATATAAGGGGGTATGGTGATGGTCGATTCCCCTATATGCTTATGTGTCCGGGGACGTTCATCTATAT
Organism: Oncomelania hupensis; assembly: GCA_036898135.1. Classification (NCBI taxonomy): domain Eukaryota; kingdom Metazoa; phylum Mollusca; class Gastropoda; order Littorinimorpha; family Pomatiopsidae; genus Oncomelania; species Oncomelania hupensis. The sequence goes on from CM072511.1 coordinate 155,575,334, forward strand.
AACTAACTAACTGGTCGATTCCTTTCATCCATACCTGCGAAACGATCAATGGGGAAGTATCAAGGAGGGTAGAGGTAGGTTACAAGGGGGGTACGGAAGGTATTAAGGGGGTATGGGGAAGTATCAAGTGGGTTCGGAGAGGTATCAAGGGGGTATGGTGAAGCATCATGGGGGGGGGATGGGGAGATATCAGGAGGGGGGGGGGTATGGTGTGGTATCAAGGGGGATATGGGGAGGTATCGTCCAAATGAAACTCGCAGACAACAGTTGTCTCTCTGTCTACATTTTAAACAGCAACCCATGTACCCTGGCTTGCCAGAGTACAAAAACCACTAGTGGTGGATAAACGTTGAATGTTGCCTGTCAATCGGTTTGTGAGGGAATTTCAATGTCTGCTGTCAGTCATGTGAAACCCTCACCTGCATGGTTCATTTTGTTCATAAGCTAGAGTGAACTGACTGTGTTGATGTCTTTGTTTTGGGTCACACACACACACCCTCACACAACCGTGTAGAAACGCCGTTGTGATGACTTTCATGAAACTCTACATACTTTGACATTTTTACAGATTTGTCCCTTTTTTGAAGCTAATCCTAACCCTAACTCTAACCCTAACCCAAACCCTTAACCTAACCCTAAGCCTAACACAGCCCTAACCCTAATGGAACACTGTTTTGACATCAAAATAACGGGGTCCGTCAAAAGAAAGTACATAGAGGTTCAAGTGTAAGTCAGAATAAAGGCGTTTCTACCTAGCCACACACACACACACACAGAATTAAGCAAATATTTCACAGATCATCACAAACACATCAGATGATATTTTGAGTACTTTGAAAGCCATGAATACCATGTATTTTGAAATGACAGAATTCAACTAAATAAAAACCCTGTATTTGAAAACGGCAGATTTCAATATAAATATAGCAATGTAATAATTTACACTTTTGAATTGCTACTAGATACCAAAGTCTGAGGCGACGATGAATCACCACAAAATAGGAGACAGACAATGAAACAGGCTTACATATATTATCAGCTAATCTGTGCCACAAACCTTTTAACAAATGTATCACTGAACTGTGTCACACGACGCAAAAAAAACAACAAAAGTTGAGCTCTCAGCTTTCATTAAACATAATTTGTTTGGAGAAGCATTTTCTGGAAGACATTTGTTTCCAGCAAACATTTCCTTATTTATTGAGCATTTGCAAATAAAACCAAAAATCCTGTTTAGATTTAAATGAGGCCAATCTGAACGGGAAAGGAGATCTTTTCCTACATGATATAGCTGAGCAAGCTGATACTAATGCTGCCCTCATCCAGTGGCTTCAGTGTGCCAGTGTAGACCCCATGGTTGAAGACCACTGAAAAACAGCACCCAGAACATGTAAACTGAATGATAACATTTCAATGTCTTTACTATAGGAAAGTAAATAACCTTTCACAAATATACGCTTAAACATATATAGCATAAATATGACGTGAAAACTCTGTAATTAGTATATTTAATCTAGAGAGAAAAAATGTATGTCTGTTTTGATAGTTCCTGAGCTATTTATAGCTGTCGAGAACTCATGAAATGCAGAGCCACTGAACAGTGCTGCTCAAATAGGAATTGAGCTGGGGTGAACAATTGTTTGGGTTGTTGTTGTTGTAGTTGTTTTTTTTTTTTAAAATAGAAACTATGTATTCATGTATAACATTGCACATTTTTTGACGTGTAAAAGCTATTAGTGCACACAATTATGAACTGTGGGCACAGACAATTTTACACTTGGAATTTGTTTTTATGTGTCCTGAAAATGTAGCTTTCATGTCAATCGAATGCACGTGAGCGATCTAAGACATCAATCATGCCTGCGCTTTGAACTCACAGAGGTCTCCAACATGCAGCAATGTCTTGAAAGCAAAACATTCCTTGGCACACCTTGCAGCAGGAGTCAGCTCTACTTCTGCGCTTCCCTGCGCTTGGCTGTAAATGCTGACTACACCTGATAACTTCCGCTGAAAAATAAAAGTAAAATAAAATAAATAACCATCTTTTTCTTTCCTATTTTTGTTCTTATTTTTAAATTAAATTATTTTTTCTTCCTATCCTATCCTATCCTGTCCCGTAAATCGGAGGTCGTAGGGGCACCACCGATGATCGTTAACCAGCATACTCCATCTTTCTCTGTCCTCAGCAGCCCTAATGGCTTCGCTCTGTGTCAAACCAGTCCATTTTCGAATGTTGTCCTCCCACCTCTTTTTCGGTCTCCCTCTTCTTCTACCTCCTTGCACTGTGCCTTGCAGAATGGTCTTTGCAAGGCCTGATGATCTGGTGACGTAGCCATACCATCGGAGTTTCCGTTTCTTCACCACTGTGAGCAGGTCATCGTGTTGTCCAATGGCTTGTGTGATGGTCTGTCGAACTTCGTCATTGGTGATGTGTTGGGTATAGAAAATGCCCAGAAGTCTTCTGTAGCACCTCATCTCCATGCTTTGTATTCTTCGTTGGAGATCTGCTTAGTGGGTCCATGCTTCGCAAGCATATAGGAAGATGGAGATGACAAGGGAGCGCAGCAGTCTTACTTTGGAAAGTAGACTGATTGTCCCGTTTTTCCAAATGGGCTTCAACCTTGTCAGGGCAGCAGTTGTTTGTGCGATCCTGGAGAGGACTTCCTGTCGGGACCCATTGTCTGATACAACGGCTCCTAAATATTTGAAGCTATGCACTGTGTTGAGGGATTGGCCTTGGACTTTGATGTCCGTGTTGATGCCATTGGTGTTGTTGGTCATCATTTTGGTCTTCTCTGCACTTATTTCCATTCCATAAGCTCTGGATGTGGTGTCAAGCCTCTGCACCAGCTGTTCAAGTTCTTCTTATAGCCAATCCATTAATGTCATCCGCAAAACGAAGATGGAGATTGCTCTACCCCCTATGCTGACTGTGCCTTCGTGATCTGCAAGGGCATCTGACATGATGCGCTCTAGGAAGATGTTGAAGAGTGTTGGAGAGAGTAGGCATCCTTGACGCACACCGATTGTTGTTCTGAACCAGTACCCGATGACGCTGTTATGGAGGACTGCACTGGTAGCCTTGTCATACAGGCTTTTGACGAATTCAATAATTTTAGGGCTGATGTTGTACACTTTCATTGTTGCCCATAGAGCTGCATGCCAGACTCGATCAAACGCCTTCTTGAAGTCTAGGAACATATGATATAGATGTTGTTGGTGCTGTAGGTATTTCTCACAGATTATTCTGATGTTGAAAATCTGTTCAGTGGTACTTTGCCCTGCCCTGAATTCTGCTTGTTCTTCAGCTATGATTTGTTCAGCTTGGGGTTTCAACCTGTTGAGTATTATTTTCAAGAGGACCTTGCTGGGATGGCTGATGAGGCTGATGGTGCGGTAATTTTCACACTCCTGAAGGTTACCTTTTTCGGGGAAGAGTGATGACAAGCGACTGGGTCCATGGTGTAGGCCACTCCCAACTCTGCCAGATCTTGTTACAGATAATGGTGAAATATATATATTCTCCCCGTGGGGGTGCCAGGGGTTTCTGTATAAATATATATATATTCTCCAAATACTTGCAAGTAGTTTTGACAAGCATTTGTTGACCCTGTTACCTTGTTATTGAAGTGAAGTCATTCATTGGCTGACCATTTATAACCAGGAGACCTCAAAAATGGTCATCTAATGAATGACTTCTCTTCAAGAACAAACTAACAGGGTCAACAAATGTTAGTAAAAAAAATACTTGCAAGTATCTGGAGAATTTTATTTTTGGGGGATGAATACACATAGACTCATGGCAGCACTGTGTGAGCACACACAAAAAAACATCCCAACAACAATCAAAAATAGAAAAAAGCATGAGCGTTTTGGATGTGCTGACACTGAGCAGTCTAAACATCAATGAGAAAGACCTGATCAACTTACAAGCTGAACAGCAGCTGCTTTAGGTCCAAGAAGGATGAGAATTTTCGGTAAGAATCTATGTCCTTTGTAAACTGGTTCTTTGAACACATCCTTCAACATATGACTCGTCGATACTAGTGTTGAAGTCCTGCACATATTCACATAATATAAGCAATAATGAATAAAACATTTCTTCATTTAAAAGGCAAAAATTCCAGATCCACCCTCCCCTGAATTTACTGTAGTGGTAAGTTGTGTATTGCTCAAGAAGCCCTATTTTCAATTTTATTATTATTATTATTATTATTATTATTATTATTATTATTATTATTATTATTATTATTATTATTATTATTATTATCATTTGTTATGTTTGAGCCGCGCACGATAGATCTGATCAGTTTGTTTTGCAAAGCATGCAATAACAGATCTGTATTTACATTTGATTTGATTTTTTGTTGCTGGAAGAAGCTTTGAATAATGTTGATAATTTTCGATATTGTTGAGAAATTTCTAGAATTAATTTTTTACTATCCACTGAAGCATCTGGATAAATCTAGTAATAGCTAGGCAATTCTTTTATCCTAAATAAGGTTATATGACCTAGGACAGATTTTTTTGATTGGGTGTTATTGCGTCATGCTGGAATGTTCAAACTTTTTCTCGTTTGCAGATAGGCTATATATGTAACGCTTTGTCTGATTGTGAGCGAACGTGATTGATAGAGATTTGTGATTTTTGATGATGATCTTTGAAGTGATTTCCGGAAAGCGATCTTGTACGCAGTTGTTGTTGTTTGCTGAATAAAGTTGGAAAACTTTATATGACGACTCCTGCCTTGTTGCTGAGTAAACAGGCTGCATGGATAAACGAATCTGAGTTACACTTATCAAGATTCAAGCATCAGGGCTGAATCAACAATTGATAAATAACAACCGTTTAACATTATTATTATTATTATTATTATTATTAGTATTATTATTATGAATATTTATGCGCCTAATATAGATTTAGCTTAGCTCTAGGTGCTTACATGAGTACAGAATAAATTCAACTATAAAATACAGGGTGTTCCAAAAGTCTTGGGCACATTTTGACATTGAATATTTCCGAAACTATTAAGGATATAAAAATGCATCTGGTACATTCAGAAAGCTTGTAATCTCAATTTTTACATGGAATGTTCAAAGATGTTCAATGTGAGCACCATTGATCACACCACACACATCAAGCCGATAGTCAAATTCTTGCTAAACGCGTCCCAGCATTTTCTGGTTGAGTGAACGCCATTAATGGGTCTGAAAAGAAATATAAAAAATCAACAGCTTTACAAAAAACTTAATGTAAATAGCTTTAAAATGGCACAACTTTTATCTTACTACCATTCATAGTAATTGAGATATGGGGACTTCAAATGTGCCCAAGACTTTTGGAACATCCTGTAAAACTAGGAAAATTCATGAAAAAAAACTAATGACTTTTGGCCCTGTGGGTTCGGGCACTGAATGGAACTGAAAACTGACGAGTCTCAGAGGAACAGCCAAGTTGTCTAGAAGGAATATAAATGTGAAGAAGGTTAGCCATACATTGAGGGGCAGTGGAGTTGAGGACACTGAAACAAAGGGACAGAAGAAGAGGCGTAGTTTTGGCCTGTCCTGAGGTGCTACAGAAGACTTCTGGGCATTTCCTATACCCAACACATCACCAATGACAAAGTCCAACAGACCATCACACAAGCCATTGGACAACACGATGACATGCTCACAGTGGTGAAGAAACGGAAACTCCGATGGTATGGCCATGTCACTAGAGCAACAGGGCTTGCAAAGACCATCCTGCAAGGCACGGTGCAAGGAGGCAGAAGAAGAGTGAGACAGAAAAATAGGTGGGAGGACAGTATTTGAGAAAAGACTGGCTTGACACTGAGTGTAGCCATGAGGGTTGCTGAAGACATCGAAAGATGTAGTTCGCTTGTTAAATGATCATCTGTGGTTCCCCAACCACCTACAAGTTATGGGATAGGACAAGATCGGATATGAATGATTTTAACACACACACTCACGCTCACACTCGAGCTATGACTTTGTAGATCTGTTTCATTGATTTTGATCGGTAGAATGAACATAATGAGAGGATTTAAATGACTGAATTGAAGATAAATCTCTGAGAGAAACTGGCAGTTTGTTCCAAATACTGATAAGAGAAAGCATGTTCACTATATGATTTCATATGCACAGAAGGAACTGCCAACCGACTAGTCTCAGAGGAAGAACCCAAGTTGTCTAGAAGGAATATAAATGCGAAGAAGGTTAGCAATATATTGATGGGCAGTGGAGTTGAGGACACTGAAACAAAGGGACGAAACTTTGTGCTGGATACGTCACTCCACAGGAAGCCAGTAAAGGGACAGAAGAAGAGTAGTTTTGTCCTGTAGTTTTGATCCTACTTTATTAGTGGAGAGCAAGTTGTGCCTCAGTGAGCCAAAGACAAGCGCCACAAAGCCTGTATTAGCTCCTTTGTCAATCTTGCGCAACATTGGATATACTGTATATCTATATACTATACTATACAGGGGCGGATCAGTTAGTTTTTGGGGGAGGGTTTCCAAAATTCTATTAAATTTGGCGGAGGGTTTCCAAAATTCTATTAAAGGGACTTACTCGGTAAATGTTAATGATGGTCAAGAAACGCTTCAGATCAAGCATCAACATTGGCAGGACACGCACTTTTCCAGGAGCAGACATCGGAAGTGACCACAATCTTGTGATGATGTCTTTCCGGCTTCACTTGAAGAGAGTAAACACAGCAAAGTGCACTAGACTGAAGTTCGACCTGGACAAACTGCAAGACCCGGAGGTGACAGAAATATTTCAGGCCACAATTGGAGGGAAATTTGCACCACTGCTCATTTTGGGAGCTGGTGAAGTAGATGTCAACACCATGACCACCACCTTCAACTTAGCTGTGACAGATGCCGCCACGGAGATCCTTGGAAAGCACCGGTCAAAGAAGAAGCTGTGGATCACACCTGAACTTTTGGACCTGTGTGATAAACGAAGAGAGATGAAAAAGAAAAGGAACACCTGACAGGGAGCTGATGCCTACCGAAAAATCAACAATGACATCCGAAAAGGCATGCACACAGCAAAGGAGAACTGGATAGAAGCTCAATGCCAGGAAATAGAGAACAGTCTGAACAAGAACAACAGCAAGAAGGCCTACCAGACTGTGAAGCCGCTGACAAGTGTTAAACAGCCCAAGGTCTCCACGATCCAAAGCAAGTGGCTTATGCCTTACAGAAGAATAAGAAGTCTTGGACAGATGGACAGAGTACTGCTCTGACCTTTACAATCATAAACCAAACGTAGACCCATCAGTTCTAGCATGTCCAGAGAACAGAGAAGAAGAAGAAATCCTCCCAATTTTCCGAGAAGAAGTTGAGGCAGCAGTGCAATCGCTAAAGAAAGGGAAGTCAGCGGGAGTGGACAACATACCCGCGGAACTGCTTCAAGCAGGAGGAGAAGCGATGATCGACGCACTCACCATTATGTGTAACAAGATGTGGCCGAGTGGGGAGTAGCTTACACCATGGACCCAGTCGCTTGTCATCACTCTTCCCAAAAAAGGTAATCTTCAGGAATGTGAAAATTACCGCACCATCAGCCTCATCAGCCATCCCAGCAAGGTCCGTCTGAAAATAATACTCAACAGGTTGAAACCCCAAGCTGAACAAATCATAGCCGAAGAGCAAACAGGATTTAGGGCAGGGCGAAGTACCACTGAACAGATTTTCAACCTCAGAATAATCTGTGAGAAATACCTACAGCACCAACATCTATTATATATCATGTTTTCGTAGACATCAAAAAGGCGTTTGACCGAGTCTGGCATGCAGCTCTGTGGGCAACCATGAGAGTGTACATCAGCCCTAAAATTGTTGAAGTCATCAAAAGCCTGAAAGACAAGGCTACCAGTGCAGTCCTCCACAACAGCGCCATCGGAAACTGGTTCAGAACAACAATCGGTGTGCGTCAGGGATGCCTACTCTCTCCAACACTCTTCAACATCTTCCTAGAGCGCATCATGTCAGATGCCCTTGCAAATCACGAAGGCACAGTCAGCATAGAGGGAAGAGCAATCTCCAACCTTCGTTTTGCGGATGACATTGATGGATTGGCTGGAGAGGAACAAGAACTTGAACGGCTGGTACAGAGGCTTGACACCACCTCCAGAGCTTATGGAATGGAAATAAATGCAGAGAAGACCCAAATGATGACCAACAACACAAATGGCATCAACACGGACATCAAAGTCCAAGGCCAATCCCTCAACACAGTGCATAGCTTCAAATATTTAGGAGTCATTGTATCAGACAATGGGTCCCGACAGGAAGTCATCTCCAGGATCGCACAAACAACTGCTGCCCTGGCGAGGTTGAAGCCAATTTGGAAAGATAGGACCATCAGTCTACATGCCAAGGTAAGGCTGCTGCGCTCCCTTGTCATCTCCATCTTCCTATATGCTTGCGAAACATGGACCCTCACAGCAGATCTCCAACAAAGAATACAAAACATGGAGATGAGGTGCTACAGAAGACTTCTGGGCATTTCATATATCCAACACATCACCAACGACGAAGTCCGAGAGACCATAACACAAGCCATTGGACAACACGATAACCTGCTCACAGTGGTGAAGAAACGGAAACTCCGATGGTATGGCCACGTCACCAGATCATCAGGTCTTGCAAAGACCATCCTGCAAGGCACAGTGCAAGGAAGTAGAAGAAGATTGAGACCGAAAAAGAGGTGGGATGACAACATTCGAGACCGGACTGGTTTGACACTGAGCGAAACAATCAGGGTTGCTGAGGACAGGGAAAGATGGAGTACATTGGTTAAACGATCATCTGTGGTGCCCCTACGACCTCCGAGTTATGGATAGGATATGTTATTTATTTGTAAGATTAAATTATCAAAATAATAATTACCCCCTTTGCTCCCAAAATATGTACCGAGCTTTGCCAAACCTTTCGAATCGGAGGGCTTCAACGACGGCGTTCGCCACAGTTTGAAGCGCTGGCGCGAGTCGGAATAAGCAAGCAAAGGGACGGAACTTTGACTATTTGTCTTTTTGTTAAAACGTCAACGTAAGCCAGGGTTGCCCACACTACGACTTTTTCAGCATGCGAGGTACTTTTAAAATGACCAAGCCAAAATGATCTACCTACCACCAAAATGCAAAACATATATATAGTCATATAATAAGCTGACGTCAATTTTTTTTTACTGCTACGGGATCTACTCAGTCACACTGCCTTCACGATGGACCGGTCGATCGCGATCGACGTATTGGGCCCTCCTGTCGTAATCCATTATATTATCCATTAGGAATATCGTTTTCTTTCTTTTCATTTCTTCAACTCGTGGCGCCCCCGCCCCCCCGTCCCAACCCCCTTTAAAAAATATAAAAAAACAAAAATAAAAATAAAATAAATAAATAAATAAATAAAAAGAATGTCGCCGAAGATGGGAAATATCAGCTTTGCTCTTTGTGGAGCACGAAAGACAGTGTTCGTCTGGAGATTGTTTAGAATGATTGAAATGATTGCAGTTTTTTATGGAGAAGATTGCGAGGGCTTGCATATTGTGGGAAAGGGATATGGAGGTTACCGTTTCCGAATGATTGATCTGTTTCCTTTAAAGTTTTTTTCTCTCTCTCTCTTCTCTCTCTCTTCTCTCTCTCTTTCTCTCTCTCTCTCTCCCTCTCTCTCTCTCTCCTGCTTCTTCTTTTTTTTCCTTTTTTTTTGGGCTGGGGGGGGGGGGGGTCCGGAAACCCCGGAAACCCCCCCCCCCCTCGTCCGCCCCTGCTATATATATCTATATCTGTATACTTCGAAATACATAGATGTGTTGGTGATCAAGGGTGATTTAATTAAAACATATAAGATATACCATGAATTGGAAAACTTACGTTGGTCTGGCTTCTTTAAAACTCCTCTTCATAATACTACGCTTTTGTTTGAAGGATTTTCTTAAAAATCCAACATTGCAAGAAAGTTTTTGTTTTCTAACAGAGTTGCAACTGCTAATGATTTGAAGTACTTGTTATACTGTGGGTTCGGGCATTAAATAGAATAGACCCAACGTTTCCCGGCGTGTCGTAAGAGGCGACTAACAGGGGTGATGTTAGCACGGCATCACTGGGCGAAAGTCTTCTACACAGAAGTCACCGGCCAGGGCGGAGGAATCTCACGTTACTACAGGTTCAACGACCACGTGCTCAGGGCCGAGGAGAGGTACACTGTATTCGTGGATTTTGGCTGTGGCCAACAGCCTGGAGAGGGCACCGCCAGGTCTTTTTTGCCCAAGACACACTACATGATGAAACTATCCACTAATTCCATACCGGATCGGTCGTCGCCCGGCTCAACAAGGACCGTGCCTTCCGTTGGCCACCAGGACGGAGGTGATAAGTATGCTACTGATGGATAATTTAGCAAGATCCGCACGAAAAACAACATCGTCATAGGAACCTGGAATGTCAAGACCCTAACTGCGGAAGGAAAATTAGAAGAACTGGCCCACGAGCTGGACCACTATCGATGGAACGTTCTAGGTATCAGCGAACTGCGCTGGAAAGGCCTAGGTGAAACCACGACCGACAAAGGCCACAAGCTTTATTTCAGCAGTAGAGATGACAGGCACAAACATGGCGTTGGATTCTTGGCCCACAAGAACATTCTAGCCACTGTCATGGGGTGCCGCCCAGTCTCCAGTAGACTCATTACCATCCGTCTGAGATCAGTCCCTTTCAACATCACCATTATCCAGGCCTATGCCCCTACATCAGACTATGACGACAGCGAAGTGGAGGATTTTTATGAAAATCTACAGGCGGTCCTTGACCAAGTGCCGAAGAAGGACATATATATATATAGTCATAGTGCAAGGCGACTGGAATGCCAAGGTTGGCCAAGATGCGCACCACAACTGGGGAGACACATGTGGACCCCACTGCAACAACGAGACAAATGACAGGGGTCTGAGACTCTTGGAGTTTGCCAGATACAACAATCTAGTACTGGCAAACACGCTTGGTCTCCACAAAAAATCCAGACGATGGACACGACACATTCCAGGCGGGGAGCATCACAACCAGATCGACTACATCATGGTCAAGAAACGCTTCAGATCAAGCATCAACATTGGCAGGACACGCACTTTTCCAGGAGCAGACATCGGAAGTGACCACGATCTCGTGATGATGTCTTTCCGGCTCCACTTGAAGAGAGTAAATACAGCAAAGTGCACTAGACTGAAGTTCGACCTGGACAAACTGCAAGACCCGGAGGTGACAGAACTATTTCAGGCCAAAATTGGAGGGAAATTTGCACCACTGCTCAATTTGGGGGCTGGTGAAGTAGATGTCAACACCATGACCACCACCTTCAACTCAGCTGTGACAGATGCCGCCACTGAGATCCTTGGCAAGCACCGACTAAAGAAGAAGCCGTGGATCACATCTGAACTTTTGGATCTGTGTGATAAACGAAGAGAGATAAAAAAAAGAAAAAGAACACCTCACAGGGAGCTGATGTCTACCGAAAAATCAATAATGAAATCCGAAAAGGCATGCGCACAGCAAAGGACAAATGGATAGAAGATCAATGCCAGGAAATAGAGAACAGTCTGAACAAGAACAACAGCAAGAAGGCCCACAAGACTGTGAAGCGGCTCACAAGTGTTAAACAGCCCAAAGTCTCCACGAGCCAAAGCAAGTCTGGCATATGCCTTACAGAAGAACAATAAGTCTTGTACAGATGATCAGAGTACTGCTCTGACCTTTACAACCATACACCAAATGGAGACTCATCAGTTCTTGCATGTCCCGAGAACAGAGAAGAAGAAGAAATCCTCCCAATTCTCCGGGAAGACGTTGAGGCAGCAGTGCAATCGCTGAAGAAAAAGAAGTCAGCGGGAGTGGACAACATACCCGCGGAACTGCTACAAGCAGGAGGAGAAGCGATGATTGACGAACTCACCATTATCTGTAACAAAATCTGGCAGAGTTGGGAGTGGCCTACACCATGGACCCAGTCGCTTGTCATCACTCTTCCCAAAAAAGATAACCTTCAGGAGTGTGAAAATTACCGCACCATCAGCCTCATCAGCCATCCCAGCAAGGTCCTCCTGAAAATAATACTCAACAGGTTGAAACCCCAAGCTGAACAAATCATAGCTGAAGAACAAGCAGGATTCAGGGCAGGGCGAAGTACCACTGAACAGATTTTCAACCTCAGAATATTCTGTGAGAAATACCTACAGCACCAACAACATCTATATCATGTGTTGGTAGACTTCAAGAAGGCGTTTGATCGAGTCTGGCATGCAGCTCTATGGGCAACAATGAAAGTGTACAACATCAGCCCTAAAATTATTGAAGTCGTCAAAAGCCTGTATGACAAGGCTACCAGTGCAGTCCTCCATAACAGCGTCATCGGGTACTGGTTCAGAACAACAATCGGTGTGCGTCAAGGATGCCTACTCTCTCCAACACTCTTCAACATCTTCCTAGAGCGCATCATGTCAGATGCCCTTGCAAATCACGAAGGCACAGTCAGCATAGGGGGTAGAGCAATCTCCAATCTTCGTTTTGCGGATGACATTGATGGATTGGCTGGAGCGGAACAAGAACTTGAACAGCTGGTACAGAGGCTTGATACCACCTCTAGAGCTTATGGAATGGAAATAAATGCAGAGAAGACCCAAATGATGACCAACAACACAAATGGCATCAACACGGACATCAAAGTCCAAGGCCAATCCCTCAACACAGTGCATAGCTTCAAATATTTAGGAGTCATTGTATCAGACAAAGGGGTCCCGACAAGAAGTCCTCTCCAGGATCGCACAAACAACTGCTGCCCTGATAAGGTTGAAGCCCATTTGGAAAGACAGGACCATCAGTCTACATTCCAAAGTAAGACTGCTGCGTTCCTTGTCATCTCCATCTTCCTATATGCTTGCGAAGCATGGACCCTCACAGCAGATCTCCAACGAAGAATACAAAGCATGGAGATGAGGTGCTACAGAAGACTTCTGGGCATTTCCTATACCCAACACATCACCAACGACGAAGTCCGACAGACCATCACACATGCCATTGGACAACACGATGACCTGCTCACAGTGGTAAAGAAAAGGAAACTCTGATGGTATGGCCACGTCACCAGATCATCAGGCCTTGCAAAGACCATTCTGCAAGGCACAGTGCAAGGAGGTAGAAGAAGAGGGAGACCGAAAAAGAGCTGGGAGGACAACATTCAAGAATGGACTGGTTTGACACTGAGCGAAGCCATCAGGGCTGCTGAGGACAGAGAAAGATGGAGTATGCTGGTTAAACGATCATCTGTGGCACCCTACGACCTCCGGGTTACGGGACAGGACAGGATAGGATAGGTTATACCAAAACACAATAAAATTGCTTCAGCGATATTTGAGATATTGAGCAAATCATGTTTAGCATCAAACTAACTTCAGCGTGGCCTTGACCTTTGTGGTAGAGCATATATGATGGCACAGGAAGCAGCCACTAACTTGGGTCAAGTTTCTGTGAAGTTTGGTCAAAATTCGTTCAGTGGTTATTGAGATATTACTTCAAACAGACCGACCAATCACCATTAAACTCGTTCTGATACCCGACTGTTTTAAGGTATTTGCAGATGAGATTCGCAAACAAACCAAAAATACCACTGAAATTGGAAGTCCGGCTGAGCGTTCAGTTTCTCAGCGGCATCTTTGTCAAGCAGGTCCTTGAGTTGAAGAGCCCAGGCCAGATTGCTCTTCACACCATGAACAGGCTGCCATGCTGCTGGATGTGGCCGCAGCATTATCTGCAGAGTCTCCAAACTTATATTGTGTCCTTTCTCCTAAGACAGCAAAGTGCGACTGTAAGCAAGTTGATTAGAGTAGGCTCCAGCAAAACATTTTATGGTCATTGCATTTTGTAAAAAAAAAAAAAATTTATTTCTCCAGCAAAACATTTTATGATCATTAAATAATAATTTAAAAAAATCTATATATTTATTTAATTAAAAAGAGAAATTAAAATGTTACAGTCAACCCTCGCTACTTCGCGGTTCAACATTCGAGGATGCACGACTTCGTGGATTTTTTTCATTATATTATATGAGAAAATATATCGCAGATTTTCCGGAAATTTCGAAAATAGTCGCGATATATCAAGACCCAAAATATTTGGTTAATTCCACAAAATATTTCGTTAATTTGATAATTCTACTAAAACGTCGCCATCATCATTCAAGTTTTTCTTCAACTTCATTCGTGGTGAGTACAGTAACAATCTTTATTTTTGTTACTTTAATATTTTAATATTTTAATATTTGTGCCTGTTTTAGGTTAGGGTACTATACGTACATTACGTGTTCTGTACATTAAAGGGTGGTTTGTTAACTTGTACGGGAAGGGTTTTACTGTAACTTTCAACTTCTTTCGTGGTGAGGAAAATACTGTACAATTGTACAGTACCGTAACAATCTTTCATTTATTTTATGTTCACATACTGTTTTATTGTTTAATATTTGTGCCTGTGTACTGTATGTACATACTGTAGATATCTGTACATTACTGTAAATGGTGATTTGTTAACAGTACATAAAGGGAGGGTTTTAAAAGTCCGAATACACGTTAAATAAATACTGTAAATATGGAATTCCTACTTCGCGGATTTTCAGCAATCGCGGCCAGTCTCTGAACCTATCTATCCCGATAAACGAGGGTTCACTGTATTTGCGTTTATGAATGAATGATGCACAAAGCATGCAACAGTCTATATTCATACTTTATACTGATCTCATTATATAGGCCATGGAAGATTTCTACTGACTCTTTCCCCCATCCTCTGTCTAGTTTAGTAGATTACAAAACAACTCATCAGATAAATGCGTGCTTATTATCTCAGGCTGTTGTAACATTTATGGACAATTGGTACAAACATACATTTCCATTATAGTCTTACAATCTTCACATCTAGTGCATGACAGCCACACCCTTTGACTCCAAAGGTCTGTAATTTTTGTTTTGTGTAGAGTAAACATCATTTTCCCTCTCTCACAGTACACATCATGATAATCCTCACCTTATACAAAACTGGTTCAACGAAGGCAGCATCTAGCAGTTTCCAGCTTAAACTTGAAGAGTTGAGCTGTGTAGCTGATGTGATACGAGCACAGTTTTCACAAACATGATCTCCAAGTATTAGCTCTGGGTTGAACAATGGGTTGTCCACTACACAATGTGATTGAAAGTATTCTGAAAAAAAAAGTACAACTCATTTTTCTTTATAATAAATGTATACATACACGTATGTTGGGTTTTGTTCACATGCACCCCAAACTGCTGAGTAGAGACAGCTGAGGCTTACATCTTCTCTCCACCATCTCTGCCGCTGGTTGTGAACAGATTGCAGGTCTATTGAAGTATTACGTAATAGCTTTTCTTGTCCCGAACTGAAAAAGAAGTTCTTTTTCAGTTCGGGACAAGAAAAGCTATTAAGGGAAGACTGTAGGACCAAGTACATTACCTCACCTGACGTAATAGGTAGTCTATATGACCAGCGGCAGAGATGGTGGAGATGCGACACCAAACTCGTACGTCTCTGCTGCTCAGTGGACATCCAGAGTAACGACAACCAAAATAAAAAATGTAAACAAAAAACTGTTATTATATTTATAATTGGATAACTTTGTGAGGTGTATATGTGTGTATTGTATCTTTTACAACGGTGCATCAATTTACTTAAAACTTTTTTTGATGACAGGTTTCAGTGTCCAACTTGTTTTAGTAATACCTTTATTTGTTAGCTGTTAAAATTTTTTTTTTTTTAAAAGAGATCCGTAGGATCTTATCTTTGATATGATGATGATGATCATTGTTGTCAGGGTGGCGACGTGGTGATCGTCCTTAACGCTGATGCAATAGGACGTTAAGCTTCGTTGTTCCTCCTGTTAAAAATTATAAGATCCGTAGGATCTCATCTTTGATATGATGATGATGATCATTATTGTCAGAGTGGCGACGTGGTGATCGTCCTTAACGCTGATGCAATAGGACGTTAAGCTTCGTTGTTCCTCCTCCTCTGTTTGAAAATATTTTTTAGTTCAAAGTGATTTTTTTTAAATTATGTTGAAGCCTCTCCAACAGCTGCCACAGTGTTTTGCCACTCTAGAATTATTGTCTATCAAATCTACCATTTCCAAACAAATTTAAGTTGCGAAATGCAACCTCTGACTATGCATGACACTAACATAAAATAACTTTACACAGTACACACTTTTGTTCGCTTCTTACCCCCAAATTCTTCTTATTGTTATTATTATTATGTGTGCTGGCGTCGTCTGCTACAGTGTTGGAAAGGTCCATATGCCATAGCAGTTACGCAATATTACTGTATTGTATACATTGTTCTCATTCGTGCTTCGTTTGTTAATAATAATAATAATAATAATAATAATAATAATAAGGATATTTAATTTAGTATCATTCGAACTTTTGAAACTTTTAGCTTCCAATTTGTCAGCCCTGGCCCTTTCCTTCCTCCCTACCTGGCCTTAACTCCGGCCCCTGGCACCCTTGTCCTCTTGGTCCTGCCTTGGCCCTCTCCGATTCATCACTATTTGCCTACTGGATGTCGTAGCAGCGATCTGCGCTCCACTACATTTACCTTATCTTCCGTCATCATGAACTTTTACTCATCTGGACATCTTAAAAACACAGTCCCGCATACGCTGAAGTGTTTAGGGACTTTAATCTACCTACCTAACCTAACCTAACCTATGAACAATATCAGTTCAAAGCGCAGTACTCGCGCATTCAATCTAAACATCCGGCTTCATACAAAATAAAATCGGACACTTTCTAACGAAGAAGAGACGAGGGAGGAGGGAAGTGCTAATGATGGGTGATGGGGTGTGTGGTGGCGGTGGTCTGAATCAAAACAAAAAACAAAACAAAACAAATGGAGGAATGACGACGATGATGATGGGAGGCAAGATCAGAAACATTTAAGGAAGAGATGAGTTTTCAAGTTGGATTTGAAAGTAGCTATGTTTGGAGAGCTGCGAAGAGAGAGGGGAAGAGAGTTCCAAGTTAAAGGGCCAAGCACTGAAAAAGATCGACGACCAGTAGAGGAGAGTTTGTAGCGGGGTATGTGAAGCATGAGGGTGTCAGAGGAAGAACGAAGATTTCTGGAAGTCTTATAGAATTGAATGTTCTGGGTGAGGTAAGAAGGGGCTAAGCCATGGGCACACTTGTAACAGAAAATAGCAATTTTGTAGATAATCCTATGAGACACTGGAAGCCAGTGGAGTGAATGTAGAAGGGGAGTGATATGATCAGATTTTTTTCTTTTGAGAACCAGACGTGCAGCTGAGTTCTGAACACGTTGGAGCACATACACAGAAGAAGAAGGAAGTCCAGCCAGGAGAGAGTTACAGTAGTCTAAGCGTGACAAAACGAGAGAGGAAATGAGTTTGACAGTAACGTCAGTGGTCAGATGTTTGCGGACAAGGCCTATTCTACGGAGATGAAAGATGCATGTTTGACAGGTTTTGCGTATGAATTCTGACATGGAGAGGGTGTTGTCAAGAACGACACCAAGGTTTTTGACAGAAGATGACATAGGAAGAGTGGTCTGGCCAAGAGTGACAGTGTCTACAGAGGAAGAAGACAGGTTGTGTTTGGTACCTCTGAGCATGACTTCAGTTTTGTTTGCATTGAGTTGGAGCTTGTTGACTGTCATCCAGTTAGAAATGTCTTCAAAGCATTAAGAAGTTTTGGTCAGAATGGATGGAAGGTTTTGAGGAGTGTGACTGTTTTTTTTTTTAGCTGTGTATCATCTGCGTAGAAATGGTGGAAAGTGTCGTGGTTTTGGATGATGTGAGACAGAGGAGATGATTGTGTAAAGGGTGAAAAGAACAGGGCCTAGAACTGACCCCTGAGGAACACCGAAGACAAGTCTGGACGTTTCAGAGATGTGGTTGTTGATGCAGAAAGATTGAAAGCGATCAATTAGGTAAAAGCAGAACCAGCTGAGGACACTGTCTTTTATTCCAAAAGAGTTCTGGAGATGCTGAAGGAGGATGGAGTGATCGATTGTGTCAAAAGCGGCTGAGAGATCGAGAAGGGGTTACAGTATAGTTCTGAATGTAGAGTATAGTACTGAATGTAGAGTATAGTACTGAATGTACAATATAGTACGGAATGTACAGTATGAATGTACAGTATAGTACTGAATGTACAGTATAGTATTGAATGTACTCAATGACTGTATACAATAAGAACCAAAATTGTGGATATTCTTCCTTGTGTTGCAAATTTTTTTCTACAGAATATGAGGATAAGAAGCAAAGGAAAAATCGTCTGGTGTATAGTTATTGTAAGCTATTGTTGTGCATAGTCAGAGGTTTATTTCTTTTAATGTTATTTAGCAGCAATAATCTAAGCTACTTACACAGGAGTTGTAAGCTGCGCCTACTGAAGGATGCTTATTAAATTAAATTAGCGCTGTTAGGACTTGGACCTATTGAACCTCAAGACATTTTTTAAAAACCTATTGTGATATATATATAGGTTTTAAAAAAATGTCTTGTCTCTCTCTATATATAATGAATAGCATTTATATAGCGCAAAACTCACAGAGACTCATTGCGCATACACACGCATTCACTCACAACATACAAAAGGATTACATGTATGTATGGAGGTACATCCACCAACAACGAAACACAAATATTGTTATGTTACACATAAGACTCCCTATAAGATGAAAGAGGCGCAGGGTGGGGAGGGGAGATGCGAGTAAGTTAATCAAAAGCTAAGCGAAAAAGGTATGTTTTCAGTTGGGCTTTAAATATATAAATATCTTCCAAGTTCCTCAGACTGACAGGAAGTGCGTTCCAGAGAGATGGAGCAGTGAAACTGAAACCACGCTCGCCAACAGTTTTCAAGTTTCGACGCGGAACTTTAACAGCTTTTCTGCGGAAGTTCGGAGAGTGCAGGCTGTTCGGTAGGCTACAAGTGAGTTGAAAAGATACGCTGAGAGAGTTCCTTCAAAGAAACAGAAGGCAAAAACACAGATCTTATACTGGAGGCAGAATTTTACAGGCAGCCAGTGAAGTTTCTGAAGCAATGGCGTGATATGGTCTCTCTTTCTCTTTTTCAAAACGAGCCGTGCTGAGCTGTTTTGTATGTATTGAAGACGATTTATCTGTTCTGCTGGTAGACCCAGCAATACCGAATTACAAAAATCTAGACGTGACGTGATAAAAGCTTAATTAAACCAATTTCGCGCACGCAGTCTCAGATTAAAAAAAAAAAAAGGCCGAATGGAAGCTATACGTCTCAATTCAAGGAAAGCACCACGGCAAATGCTTCCAATCTGATTTTGCATCGACAAAGTTTGGTCAATTTTGACTCCAAGATATTTCACCGAGCCTTGGAGCTGATTGGTGCTACCATCAATGTCCAGGGAGTCACCCTCTACCAGTCTGAGGCGCGAGGAAGTACCGACTGCCATTGTCTCTGTTTTGTTCGTGTTGAGAATGAGCTTATTACTGGGATATATATATATATATATATATATATATATATATATATATATATATATATATATATATATATATATATATATATATATATATATATATATATATATATATATATATATATCACAATTGTCAATAGGTTTTAGGTTTTAAAATATGTCGTGAGGTTCTTGAGGTTCAATAGGCCGAAGTCCTAATATATATCACAATAGGTTTTAAAATATGTCTGGAGGTTCAATGGGCCGAAGGTAATATATAAAGAGAGAGAGAGAGAGAGAGAGAGAGAGAGAGAGAGAGAGAGAGAGAGAGAGAGAGAGAGAGAGAGAGAGAGAGAGAGAGAGAGAGAGAGAGAGAGACGTTTGGACTTCGTCCGTGTATTAAGCAAAACCAACATCACATAACAAACACAATTCTTCGGGCCTCCAGCCCCTAGAATGTACATATGGTAGTCACGTGGTTAATACAGTATACATATTGCATTATAAATCGACGGCATATGTTAAACATTCATTAGCTTGCAGTAGCTAGCTGTTCATAAAATTCTGATCTTAATTTTAGTGCATGGAAAATATAAAGGCTTATCCTCCATAAATAGAATTTTGATCCATTCTGCAAAGCATGTACATACGAATGAAGTGGGAAAGTTATATATTTTATCTCGAAGATTACTAAATAAAGAACACTCTAATAGAAAATGATTTTCATTCTCAACAGCATTGCAAAATGCACATAATACATTGTCACCTACGTCACCAATAGTTAACCTAAATAATGAAGCTTTCAAAGGTAGAACGACCAGTCGAAGTTTAATCAAACAATCTCTAAAACACTTAATGTGCATAAAATCAAGGTAGGCTTCTGCCTGGAAAAGGTCTTTAAATATTCTATAATGCTGATAATTACCTCTCCTCAATACTGAACTGTCCCATTCTTGTATATAATTATCCTTCATTCTTTGTTTAAATAGACTAACAAAGGTGTTTTCGCACCCCACACTCTGTTGTACCCACGCATACCCCAACCCCATGGAAAATAATTTTTTTTTTTACTTTTGTTGCCCAGCAAGGTTTGTCTCTGTTATCTAAGTTAATTAGCATCTGGTAAGCTTGTCTGGGCAGTCTGTCTGGATTTCATTTGAGAAGCTTTAGCCAATAACGTATGCAACGTACTGCGCTGTTTACATACAAAGGGTAGCGTCCAGTCTCACCGTAAATAAATTTGTTGGGTACCCCTATGGGTACGTTTAAGTATTTCTTGCATGCAAAAGTATGAACTCTCTCAATGTTGTCTAACTGATGTAGGCCCCACATCTCCGAGGCATAAATCAAAATTGGTTGTACTTGCGTATCAAAAATTTTAAAGTAACAGTTTTTCGAAATTTCTCTTAATTTTGAAATATTTCTAACACATTCAAAACAGGCCTTCTTGCCTTTTAATGCTAGCGCATCAACACCTTTCTTGATACTCATCTTGGTGGTAAAAATAAATCCGAGATAATTATATTCATTGACAACTTGTAGATCTCTATGCTTTTCATCGAGATGCCATGATTCAGCTCTTCCCAAAAACCCTCCCTTGCGAAAAACAATTATTTTGGTCTTGTCTATATTAACATTCAGGTACAGTCTTTTGCATGCATTATTTAAAATATTAATTTGATTCTGTAACCCGCGAGGGGTGATTGACATCAGCACGATATCGTCAGCGAACAAGAACAAAAACAGGTCAATCAAGTTAGGTAATAACTGTATACCTTGCAATCCATTGTTATCAATTGCTGTCGCTACTTCGTTAATAAATAAGGAAAAGATTTCTGGGCTCAATTAAGATACAACCTTGACGCAAACCGACTGGGCAGTCAAAAAATTCTGTAAGTTTATCTTGAACCCTTACACAGGACAACACAGTTCTATATATAGATACAATTGCTTTCATAAATTTCCCCTCAGTATTATTAGTGTGAAAAAGAATTTCGAGAGCGAGAGAGAGAGAGAGAGAGAGAGAGAGAGAGAGAGAGAGAGAGAGAGAGAGAGAGAGAGAGAGAGAGAGAAATCGGAACGACGATTGAAGTTGGTCAACGGAAGACGAAGAAGAGATTATTTGTATTGCAAAGAGGCTCACACCTACCGTGCATGTCAACAATGTCGTGGAACGAAGCTGCCACAGTGCGAACTAATCGCATGACAGAATAACCAAGAGATTCATCAAAGCGTCTTAATGTCGTCTGGTTTTGCAAAGCTGCAGTGGAAGCAATTGCCATTATCAGGAATAACGAAGCTATGAAATACAGCAGACTTCGAACTTTCGCCCGAGTTTTCCTTGATGACAACTTCACACTAATCTCAGTAGATGCCGTTGGAAGGTCTTTTGCCTTGATGAGCATGGCTTGATCTATGCATTGCGTTATCTCTGAATCGCTAAGACCCCATTCCTTCCCCAGGTTCTTCAATTCAAAGACATTTTCGCGAAAATATGCTAAAATCTCCAAAGCTTCCTTGTCCATTTTCAAAGTTCCAGGGTCATTATACACGTTGTATAAAAGGCTGTGTGATGTCTACTGCTGCGTACTGTCCCCTTAAAGATATATAAGCTCTTTGGTGTAATGCCCTTGTGTTGTCCCCTATACGCACTGTGTGCGGGGACGTTAATTTACTTAATGCGAAAATGCGAATGCCCTTGTGCAGAATCGTATGACGGCCTACTATCGCCAAAACCGAGAGTTAACCATTATTATCGAGGACTTTTATAGCGCACAAATCTCACCGTACTTGGCGGCTCAAGGTGCTGGCCGATACAGGATCTAACTCAAGCCACCCGAGGCGCCAACTTGCAGCCTTTGGGCGCATCGTAATAACGCTCCAGACAACTTAACTGAGCACAATCCTGGGCAGCCAGGGATGGGGGATAAGGACCTAGGTGCATGCTGGGTGTGTTCTTGTCACCGGCACTCACCTGTCTAGAACATGATCGTCAGGATCTTTAAAGTCCGTTATGATGGAATGTATGCGACACAGATCGACTAGACCTCGGTTTATACTCTCATCCGAAGGAATAGGAAAACGGGAGTAAAGTGTCTTTCCCAAGGACACAACACAATGCCCTGGCCTGTGCTCGAACCCGGGACCTTCAGATCCGCAAGCCAAAGCTCTACCATTAGGCCACCGTGCCTCGACCCCCATTATCACGAGCTAATTAAAATTAACACGTGTTCTGTATAATTTACAGAAATATCAGTAATCCACAGTGTTAATTAATAATTATCATTACTTGCCACGCCTTATGAGCGCCCAAACCTGACAATTGCAAATATCATGAGATAATTACAAATATCATAGGAAAATTACAATTATCGAGGGTTAATTACAATTATCATTGAAAAAATACAAAATACATTCACGTGATTGTCATGGCTAAACTGTGGTGGAGGGGGGCATGGGTGACCATTTCATTCAACGGACAGTACAATGGTCAAACCAAACTGAAAGTACAGAAAGGGCAGTTTTGTTTGTGACTAAACGGTACAATAACAAGATGTTATTGTAGAGTGTAGGTCAGGAAATTGGCTAATAGATTATACAATTTAGCACGTGCTGAGGGCGAGGGCATGTTTGTGCCGATTCTACCAACCAATCATTGGGCTCAAATTGGTTGCACAAATGCAGTACAGTGCTAGAACTAGGCATTCGTTGTTGAACTTGGGCAGCAAGCGGATCGTTAGAGGGGAGCAGGGAACAGAAGCCAAGAGGAGACATTAAACTGGTAACCGGATTGTGGTCGAAGTGAAGACACCCGGGAGTTTAATGACTTATCGAGAGCTAGGTAGCTGTCACTCATTTATGGAGCGTCATCGGACGTGTTCCATGTGATGTCGTCAAAGAGAAATCTCTTATCATAAGTCGGTTGGACTTATCATAAGTCGGTTGGACTTATTATCACTATTGTTGGACGCGTCGTCAACGGGACGTGTTGGTGGTATCCGACTCGTAGTAGTCGTCTCTACAGCGGTCAGGGGCTGTGGTGGTCATTCCTCGGGTCATCCGTGGAAGCGGGGGTTACTGTGTGAGAGGGCAGTGCCTGCCGTAGAAGTCATCTGAGGTGGTGGAGAGAAGCAGAGAAGGAAGAGAGGGGAGAAATCAACGGAATTGAGGGGCCGTCTGGAAAGTGGATCGTCAGTATTAGAAAGAGCAAAGGCGTCCGTCAGTAGTTATAGCAAGAAAGAATAGCACCACATTAGTTTTAGTCAGAGGCTGCGCTACGCTCCCTCACTCTGGAGCTCCTGGACCTGAAGTATCCCAGGCCCATGTGGATCCACGCATACACGGATGGATCCTCTGATGCAGCCGTCAGCAACGGAGGCAGCGGACTACACCTGCGCTTCACCGATGGAAGCACCCTCTCCAGATCCCTGCCTGCTGGAGCCCGGTCCACCAGGGCTGAGCTCACTGCTCTTCATGAGGCTGCCCGGCTCCTTGCTGCAGAAGCGCCCGCCTCAAATATCGTCTTCCTGTCTGACTGCCGCTCCATCATCGAGAGCCTGCAGTCGCCCAGTGAACAGCTGGAAAGAGACACACAGCGACTGTTGATTGCCCTCTCGCAATACACGAAGGTAGCAGTCCAGTGGATACCTGCTCACTGTGGTCTGTCAGGAAACGAGGAGGCGGACAGGCTGGCTAAGTCGGGCAGCAAAATGGAGCAGCCACACCCCCCAGTCTCTTATAAGGAAGCCAAGACTCTGGTCAAGCGGCACTTCCAGGCAACCTGGACCACCCAGCATGACCCTCCATCTGACGACCAGATGGCACACCTCCAGCGCCATGAACAGACCACGATTTTCCGGCTACGAACTGGTCACTGCCGCCTGCGTCACCACATGCATCACCTGGGCCTGTCACACACCCCTGACTGCCCGTGTGGAACAGACCTCCAGACCCCAGAGCACATCCTGCAGTCCTGCCCCCAGTACCAGAATGCCAGGACACAACTCTGGCCTGCAGGACAGACGCTGGACGTAAAACTCTGGGGCTCCAAGCAAGACCTCAAAACCACTGCCCGCTTCATAAGTTTGACAAACCTGGACATCTGAGGCCCCATTTGGAGGAACGCAGAAGAAGAAGAAGAAATAAATTCGCAGTTTTGGACACAGGGACAAATAAAGACTTATCATCCAGTGACTCTAGTTAAGATTGTGTGAAATTCTACATGGACAACTCCTACATCCACATTGGATTGTTGAACTGTGTGCGTGTGAACTTTAATTAGAAAAGAGAAAGGGAGAAGTGCACAGCTGGACCTCATCATCAACGGCTGTGCACCTAGCGTGTATATATATATGACTGAACTGGGGCATCAGGGGGGTGGGGGGGGGGGTTATATTGTTATTTAGATTATCATTGTGTATATAATATTTTGTGTGTGTTTTAATTAGAAACGATCAGGTGAGAGAGTGATTTTGTTTTGATTCATCATTATATAAATGCGTTGATTGTGTATGATTTTGAACTGTTTATGATTTAATTGTGTTTTTACATTTGTCTTTGGTTTTATTCTTTTGTTTCTTTATTTGGGTTTTTAATGACATGTCTTATTAAATAAATGTTATATTTGTATTTTTACAACTTATTTCGCTAGTTGTGTTCTTAGTTTAGTTTATGTTACGTTGAAACGCGAACGAAAGTATGTCGGAAGCGTGTACGATAGATCTAATCGTTTCGATTTGCAAAGTATTCAATAATGGAGTTTATTTACCTTTGATTTGAGTTTGCATTGTTGTTAGGAGAGGCTTTGTATAACGTTGATAATTTTCGTTGGTCGATATTGTCGGAGAATACTCTGGATTTCCTTGTTTACCATCGATCGAAGGTTCGGGACGATTGTCGAAGTAAGAGAAGGTTCGGGGTATAAGTGGAGAGATGAATGACGTAAGTCAGTGATGACGATCTTTTATTCGATTGGTGGCAGTGCGTCATTTCTACGGTATTCGAAATCTTTCCGGAAAAGAGAGAGATTATAAAATTGTGTGCCGCACTGTTGTTGGGAGATAGTAAAGTTGTTGATAGAGAGTTGCTGTGAAAGTTGTTGAGTTGAGAATTGTATGCAGTTGTTGGTGTGTGCTGAATAAAAGTGGAAAACTTCATACGTCGACTTAGTGACTTGTATGCTGTTTGGACGGGTTGCGTGGATAAACGAATCTGAGTTACACCTTATCAGGAATTCAGCATTGGGGCTGAATCGGATACTGATAAAGGAAAACACCATCATCGAATTGAGTGTAACATTTTGGGGGTCAAGCCGCGATTCACGCCATAGCCAAGGGTTCAACTGCTACAACAAGCGAGTCAACGTTACGAGAGGCAGTCATCGAGGGTAGCCGCCAACGAGTTGCGTCGAGAGGGGCCAACATACTGGGACTACATCACCGATAGGTTCGGGTTGACTGCAAGGGCGCGTAGTCGCTGAAGAGTTGCTTCGTGAGCGAACAACAGATCGGGACTACGTGGCTGCCGTAAGACTACGTCGAGGGACAGTCTCGGAGCTACATCGCCAGTATTAGAGAGAGCGACGAGCGGACGTCGCGTCTACTTCAGCACAGGAGCGTATACATCAACACCAGCGTGGTGCAGCGTCGCATACGACGAGGACAGCGGGGCCTGCGTCAGCGAAGGCGACTAGTGACAAGCATCAGCGCTACTGCAGAAAGCGTGCTGTTCTAGAACAGTCTAGAAAGGTACAGCACAGTCAAGAACTTTCCAGAAAAAAAGAACTCTACAGTCAAGAACTTTCTAGAAAAAGAACTTTCCAGAAAAGAACCTTCTAGAAAAGAACTTTCCAGAAAAGCATCAAGATGGCTGACTTCTGGCAGAAAGGGGTTGAACTAAATCTGAAAGGCAAACAGCTGACGGAGTACGTCAAATGCCAGGAGAGAATATTGCGTGAAGAAAGAGAAGAGCAGCGTCGCCGTGAAGAACGAGGATTAGAAGAGCAGCGTCGCCGTGAAGAAAGAGAATTAGAACAGAAGCGTCTAGAAATTGAACAGCAACGTCAAGAGAGAGAAGAGCAGCGTCGCCAAGAAGAAAGAGAAGAAAAGCGTCGACGTGACGAGATGGAAGAGAGACGATTAGAGGCTGAGCGTCAATTCCAATTAGAAATGGCGCGCATCCAACAACAGCAGCGCGCGCCACAAGTTATCAGTGACTTCAAGGCTCCAAAATTGCCAGTGTTCGTCGACGAAAAGGACCAGATCGACAGCTATCTGGCGAGGTTCGAAAGGTTCGCCGAAAGCG
This sequence comes from Oncomelania hupensis, assembly GCA_036898135.1. NCBI lineage: Eukaryota > Metazoa > Mollusca > Gastropoda > Littorinimorpha > Pomatiopsidae > Oncomelania > Oncomelania hupensis. Next base: position 155,602,148 of record CM072511.1, read on the forward strand.
CTAAATGGCAACGTCAAGACTGGGCGATCATACTCAGCGCACTACTGACGGGGAAGGCGCTCGATGTCTACAGTAGACTGTCGAATAATGACGCCAAAGACTACGACGTTTTGAAAGCGGACCTATTGCAGTGCTACAACTTTACAGAAAAGGGCTCCGTAAACGCTTTCGTGAATGCCGGCCTTTTTCAGACGAGACGCCAAAGCAGTTTGTGGAGCGCCTGTCATCATATCTACACAAGTGGGTGGAATTATCAGGCAAAGGGAAGACTTACGAGAGTCTCCATGAGCTGATCGTGAGGGAACAATTACTCAACGCCTGCCCTAAGGACCTCGCGATCCACTTGGAAATACAAAAGTTGCAGACGCTAAAAGACGTTGCGGAGGCTGCTGAAAGATATCTCATCGCTCATGAGAAAACGTTGGGGCCACCCAGCGCGACGAAACATTTTCAGAAGACTGCAAACCATGGGAACCAGGTCCAAGGGAGCCAGACGAGCCAGAGACAGACGGACTCCACGCCTCCTCCCAGGGAAGGGCATTCAAGAGGCTGTTTCACCTGCAACGCTACAGACCACAGAGCAGCTAACTGTCCTCAAAACAAAAGTAGCGGACAGCGGGGCAGTACGGACAATGCAGCGGCGGGCAACCGACAGAGACGTTTCTCCAATCAACGGCAAACCAGTAGATCTGACCATCAAGTGTGCTGCGGGAGCGTCATTCTTCCGAGTGAGACCAAGCGCACAGCTACTCCTGCGGACGTGCAAGAGTGCATGACCGATGGCCAACTTCTCCTTGCCAACGGAAAATCCATCCCCGTCGTCGCCAGCGCAGCTGTGACCGTCCAGAACATGCCTGTTTCAAAGGGACGCGTCGGAAATCATGAAGTGACTGTCTTAAGAGACTCTGGCTGCAGTGGGGTCATCGTCAGAGGAGATTTAATCGCCAAAGAACAGTTCACTGGCGATTCTAAATGGACACTCATGGCCGACAGCAAATGTGTGAAAGCGCCAGTTGCAAAAATTCATGTCAACACCCCTTTCTACATAGGCGAAGTCGAAGCGGTTTGCCTGAAGAAGCCGCTGTATGATTTGATGATCGGGAATATCGACGGCGCGAGACGACCCGACGACCCCGATCCAGAGTGGAGTCCTGCCTCAACCCAACGCGTCGAAGTTGTGGAGGAGGATCCATTGCCATTTCCCGATGGAGACCTTACAGAGCTGCTACGGGACAATGTGGTTACTCCGGCTCAGCCCTGCCGACCAGAGATCGTCGGTGCTGTTACTACCAGGGCCCAGGCCAAGAGAGACAAGACGTCTACGCCACTGAAGGTCGCCGACAACTCTAAAGCTGCCATCGTGGACAGAGATAAGCTGATCCAGCTCCAGGAAGCTGACAGTACTTTAAACCAGTACAGGAACCACCAAGACCACGTGACAAAGGGCATTGGCACGGTCTATTTTGAGGTGAAGGCCAAGATCCTGTACCGAATCTTCCAGCACCCGAGGGTCAACGGAGGGAAACCACTACGTCAAGTCTTGGTACCGTTACCCATAAGGCGCCAGGTGATGGAAGTAGCGCATGACTCAATCATGGGAGGTCACCTGGGCATCAAGAAGACGTCGGACAGAATCCAGGCGGTGTTCTACTGGCCAGGACTTCATGCGGACGTCAGCCGTTTCTGCCGATCATGTGACATTTGCCAGAAGACCATACCTCGAGGAAGGGTCCCGAAAGTGCCTATGCAGAGGATGCCTCTGATCGACCGACCTTTCAAGAGGGTGGCCTTAGACTTAATCGGCGAAATAAGACCTCCGAGTGAAGAAGGTCATCGGTGGGTACTGACTTTAGTGGACTATGCGACTCGGTACCCAGAAGCAGTGCCGCTGAAGAAGATTGACACTGAAATTGTAGCAGAGGCACTGGTGGACATGTTCAGTAGACTTGGAGTGCCTGAAGAAATTCTGACAGACCTCGGGACACAGTTCGTCTCTGACTGTATGAAGGAGGTCAACAGACTGCTGAGCATCCGGCATTTGACTACGACACCCTACCATCCGATGTGCAACGGGCTTGTCGAAAAGTTCAATGCTACGTTGAAGTCTACCCTGAAGAAACTGTGCAGCGAGCAGCCCAGACAATGGCATCGCTATATCAACGCCTTACTTTTCGCCTACAGAGAAGTACCGCAGGAGTCCACCGGCTTTTCTCCGTTCGAGCTGTTGTACGGAAGAACCATCCGAGGGCCGATGCACATCCTGAAAGAACTGTGGACGAAAGAAGTAGAGACCCCAGAGGTGAAGAATAGCTACCAGTACGTGTTTGAGCTACGGGAGAAGCTGGAGCAGACTCTCGAGATAGCCAGAGAAAACCTGAAGAAGTCCCAAGACTGTGGAAAGCACTACTACGATCGTAGGGCTGTGAACAGGAAGTTTAAACCTGGCAACAAAGTGCTGGTGCTGCTACCTACTGATCACAATAAGTTGCTGATGCAGTGGAAAGGCCCGTACGAAGTGGAGACCGTGGTGGGAATCAACGACTACAAGGTGAAGGTCGGCCAGCATTCCAAGATATACCACGCCAACCTCCTTAAGCTGTACGTGGAAAGGCCATCAGAGACTGTGCACGCAGCCACAGCAGCTGTGACCGACGACACAGCTTTGACAGCGAAGAACTGTTGGAACTGGGAGACTTCCATAGCAAAGAAGGCATCGATGATGTTAAGCTAGGACCGAGCTTGACGGAAGGTCAAAAGTTGGAGCTCAAGGACCTTATGGGCGAGTTTCCCCACAACTTCAGCGATGTCCCTGGCTCTACAACTTTGGTCGAACATGAAGTCCACACCCAGACCTGGAAGGAGCATCTGCAGACCTTGAGGGAGCTGTTCCACCGTCTCGCAGAAGCCAACCTGACCGTGAGACCCAGCGAATGCATTCTGGGAGCTGACAACGTCGACTGCGTCAGACATCCGATGGAAGAAGGAGACAACGGAGGACGCACTGATTCCGGGGAAGCCCACGTGATCATCGTCTTTGACCCTGGGCCGATGACGACCGCAACTGACGAGGGCGTTGATTCCTTGCGAACGAAAGAACATTGACTGTGTGGACGAACTAAGAATATTGGTAATGAGAGACTTGCAGATGAGAAACTTTGACTCTGTGTGAATGAACTGTGAACATTGACATTATCCAGGCAGATTTGAAGATGAAAACCATTGACTCTGTGTAGATAAGCTGAGCGCAATTACAGTATTCAGAAAGTCTTAAATTAGTTTCAATTGTGGACTTTGTTTGTGCATTACGTTTCAACGTTGTTGAAAGAAATTGGGTAAATTTCTTCTTGAGTGGGGGGTTATGTTACGTTGAAACGCGAACGAAAGTATGTCGGAAGCGTGTACGATAGATCTAATCGTTTCGATTTGCAAAGTATTCAATAATGGAGTTTATTTACCTTTGATTTGAGTTTGCATTGTTGTTAGGAGAGGCTTTGTATAACGTTGATAATTTTCGTTGGTCGATATTGTCGGAGAATACTCTGGATTTCCTTGTTTACCATCGATCGAAGGTTCGGGACGATTGTCGAAGTAAGAGAAGGTTCGGGGTATGTGTGGAGAGATGAATGACGTAAGTCAGTGATGACGATCTTTTATTCGATTGGTGGCAGTGCGTCATTTCTACGGTATTCGAAATCTTTCCGGAAAAGAGAGAGATTATAAAATTGTGTGCCGCACTGTTGTTGGGAGATAGTAAAGTTGTTGATAGAGAGTTGCTGTGAAAGTTGTTGAGTTGAGAATTGTATGCAGTTGTTGGTGTGTGCTGAATAAAAGTGGAAAACTTCATACGTCGACTTAGTGACTTGTATGCTGTTTGGACGGGTTGCGTGGATAAACGAATCTGAGTTACACCTTATCAGGAATTCAGCATTGGGGCTGAATCGGATACTGATAAAGGAAAACACCATCATCGAACCGAGTGTAACAGTTTAGTGGGAGAAAGGACGCTCGCACACGCATTACCCACCCCTATCTACCCTATCACTCCTTGCATGAAGGACTAGTCACCTACTTTAAACACCAGAGGGAGGAAGTAGGCCTGACAGTGATCATGTTTAATTTGCAGTTATGGCTCTAGCAGTCCGTCTGCAAATGGGCCAAAACTGAAAAATGCAATTTTCACTTCATAATTACAATTTTTACGTGTTAATTGTATATGTTGTTGATATTTGTAATTATCACATGATATTTGTAATTATCAGGTTTTGGCATTAATAGGCCGTCATAATGTGAATTATACAGAACACGTGTTAATTACAATTATCCCCGATACCTGAAATGTGTGCACGTTTTGGCGCTAGTAAACCGCCTTAGTCAGAATTAAGCATGATCACGAAAAAATTGTAATTATGAAGTGAAAATTGTAATTATTATATATTCAATTTTGACGCATTTCAAGGCAGATTGCTAGAGCCAAAACTGAAAATTAAACATGAAGATATTTATAATTTTTCAATGATAATTGTAATTATCCATTGATAAAATTACAATTTTTACGTGTTAATTGTAAATATGTCTGATATTTGTAATAATTGTATATGTCGTTGACATTTGTAATTATCACATGATATTTGTAATTATCAGGTTTTGGCGTTAATAGGCCGTCATAATGTGAATTACACAGAATACGTGTTAATTACTAATATCACTGATACCTGAAATGTGTGCACCTTTTGGCGCTAGTAAGCCGCCTTCTTCAGAATTAGGCATGATCATGTAAACATTGTAATAAAGAAGTGAAAATTGTAATTATTATGGGATTATTAGTTGTACTCAAGGAATTACAAGCTGTTGGCAACATCTCCTGTGGCTCTAAACGACAGCAGTTTTAACTCGGATGTTGTCCTTACCTTTTATTATGTGCTTGTATGATTTGAGCTTGACTGTCTTGACTGAATGACCCAGTTCAAACATTAACATATTGCTTGAGGTGGCATGCAGGGAGAGATAGAGCGCGCGTTCATGAAAGAGGGAGAGAGAGAGAGAGAGAGAGAGAGAGAGAGAGAGAGAGAGAGAGAGAGAGACAGAGAGAGAGAGAGAGAGAGGGGGGGGAGATGGTGCATTAATAAAAATGAGAAATGAAAAACTCTTTAACACAATGTTGTCACATTTCCATTGGACAATTGTACTGAGCACAGCAAAGTGTCAAATACAATTATTTCTTAAAATAACACAGCAAACACCCATCCTATTTTTCTATCACCAGTAGCATTACGCTTTTAATTTTGATCTCTCACAAACATTCCCCCCCCCCCTCTTACCCCATTCCACCAACTTTTCAATTACAGTTTCACCTTGTGCATGCATATTGTGTGTGTGTGTGTGTGTGTGTGTGTGTGTGTGTGTGTGGGTTGATGGGGGGTGCACCAGTGAGTGTCTGTTGCAAATGAACATTATATGTTATGTTGTGATATTATGTATTAAGCGACGCACCAAATGTTCAACCTTATTTTGTTAGTTATTCATTGTTTAAAGGGTCCAGCGGACTGCAAAGAGCCGAATCAGGACCACAACTTGGTTGAAAGAGGTTAGTTAGTTATTCATTGTTAAGGGTCCAGCGGACTGCAAAGAGCTGAATCAGGAGCTCAAAATCAGGACCACAACTTGGTTGAAAGAGGACTCACCCCTGATCCGTATAAACGTTCTGCTGAAACAACCCTAGTTATAAAACTGAAGGCATCATCCACCAGCCGGTCACTTTACAATAGAGGCATCCCACTCAGGGGACGCTGAGGCTATACTCTAGTTTATCGAACCCGCGTTCACCAAAAGAAAATATAATATAAACATCATTATAAAATATTAATAAAACACATACATGTAAAATGCCTACGTCTCTAAATAGTAAATAACAATATGATAGGAAGACCTGTTGACCATTTGGCAGAAAGCGTCCAATATTCTCAAGCTGACTAAACAGACCTCATATACAAAATATGGAGGAGTTTTGGAAGAGTTTTCAAGAACAAAAAGGTAGGTGACTGGCCTAGCGAAGAAGATAGTATAGTAGATTGATAGAACACAGTAGGAATGAGAAAGAGCAAAGGAGAAAGACAGAGACAGTGGGAATTTAAAACACTAAATTTCCAGAAATTGGGGTACTATTTATACAGAAACCCTCAGCACCCCCCCCCCCCCCCCGAAGAGGGCTCAACCCTGAACAGTAAAACAGATCTGCTGAAACAACCCTAATGGTAACACTGAAGGCACTCCACCGGCAGGTCACTTTACAATAAAAGCATCCCAGGCATGCTGAGCTCTTAATTTATCGAACCCACGTTTACAAAAACAAAATAGAATATAAGCATCTTTATAAAATATTTACAAAACACATGCATATAAAATGCCTACATTGCTAAATAATATTATAGAAAGCCCTTGTGACCATTTGGAAGAAAGCGTCCAAAATCCTCAAGCTGACCCAACAGATCCCATGGTATACACAAGTGAGGAGTTTTGGGAGAGTTTTCCAGGAAAAAGGTAGATGACTGATCTGGTGAGGAAGATAGTGGATTGATAGAACAGATTAGGAACGAGAACAAACAAGAATGACAGAAACAGTGGTATCATTTAAAGCACTAAATTTTCAGTTCAGTTCAGTGGATAGATTTAAGTCCCCGGACACAGTGCGTATAGGGGACAGGGTAAATTTCCACAAAGTGCAGATACTATTTATACAGAAAACCCCGGCACCCCAACCGGGAACATCTTTTTGTGAATAAAGATTTCTTGCCTTGACAGCATTCCTGAATCAAACATTCCCTCCAATTTAACCTCCCCCCCCCCCCCCCCCCCCCCCCGACCTGATAGTGATCTAAGAGAGGTTTCCGCGGACCGTGCGACTATGTCACGCCTTGTGAAAGACATTTTGAAGTCCAATGAGTCTGATGACGTGCACAAATCCACAACTTGAACGGCGAAAATATATACACAGAAACAGTCAACGCTGCACCACTATTCCAAAACAAAGTATGGCGCCGCAAAACCGGAAGCGAGTAAAGCAACTTTCGTCTTCCGATATAAAACAACAACAAAAATTTTAAGTGTCCGCGGATTGTTTCGCATTTTTTTTTTTTTTTTCGTTTTTGTGGATTTCCGCGATTTCGCGGAGAACTATCAGGTCTGCCCCCCTCCCCCCCCCCTTCCACCTCTCCCCATGACTCCACTTCTCCAAACCCCTGCATTCTCCCTCCCATACAGCATTGCGGAGTCTAGACAAGGTCTGCTCCATCTCTCTCTCTCTCTCAACTTGACAAAGAGAGATCAGAAGGCATCGTCTAGTCTCAGTCACACTGTATGTTTCTCTGACCCTCTTCATGCATGCACGCACACACAAATATACACACACACATAGCCAGATCCTTGCTATATTTTTTTTTTCCTTTTTCATTTTTTTAGTTTTTTAAATAGATTTTTTTTCTCATGAATTTACATTTTTTATTTTTTTTTTTAACTTTCTTTCTCTTTTTACCCAGCATACATTCCACCCACCAAGCGTTCCTCACCCCTCCCAGCCCCAATGACAATCCTTCCAACACAAATACTTTAATCTCTTAGACCTTACAAACGGCTAGAGTATACAAAGGACGTTTATTTGTGGCGACAGTGAGCATGCATCCTTTGGGAAGTTGCATTTGTTGTAGCATAATAAGATAATGTAAAGGATGACCACCGTTGCTCACACTGACCAAACGTCCTTGAAACCCTGGCCTTTCAAACAAAGAATAAGATAAAATAGGCGAATGAAATCAACATAAAATATGCAAATGGAAGCAATAGGATTGGCACTTGGCACTTCCAACAATGAATAATGAACATTGAAGTTACATTACATTACATAATTGGTGCTTTAGGTCCAGCGGACTCTTCCGAGCCAAATCAGGACAGGACAACCCCCAATCCGCATAAAAGATCTGCCGAAACAACCCTAGTGGGAAAGCTGAACGCCCTCCACCAGCCAGTCACTTTACAATAAAGACATCCCACACAGGGGACGCAGAGGCTGCACTCTAATTTATCGAACCGCCGTTTACAAAAACAAAATAGAATACAAACATCATTATAAATTATCAACAAAACATATACATATAAAATGCCTACATTGTTAAATAATAACATCATAGGAAGCCCTAGTGACCACCTGGCAGAAAGTGTCCAATATTCCCAAGCTGATTCAACAGATCTCACACACAAATAAGCAGTCTTGTCCAGGAAGAGTTTTCAAGAAAAAAGGTAGGTGACTGGTCTAGCGAAGAAGAAGATAGTATAGCAGATTGATAGAACAGAGCAGGAATGAGAAAGAGCAAATGAGAAAGACAGCGACAGTGGGAATTTAAAGCACTAAATTTCCAGAAAGTAGGGATACTATTTATACGGAAACCCCCGGCACCCCAATGGGGGACCATCACGGGATTAGAATCTGGGTCATCGGTGTGCCAGGTGAATTCTCTAAGTTGATGGGATACTTTGAGGAAGTAAATTGACGTACTGCATGGACTCGCTATCAAGCGTAAATAAACGATGCACAATAAACTGCAACACCGCACAAATGACAACACATTCGTAACAATTGACAAGAACGACAGTAAATGAAATCAGTAAACTTGATTGTGGTTTGAGGTTTAAATCCACTGACAATCTCAGCATATAACCAATACAATCAGCAAGATGATTTGTCATCAATTTGCAATCAAAACATGTGGCAGTGCATGCGATCTTCTCTTCTATTGGAAATATCTGCAGAAAATAAGTTGGTGGCTTTTTCTGAAAGTAGATAAGGTGCACAAGACATAAAAAAGACATCTGTAGTGTTGTGTGCCCGAGAAATGTTGTTAGTTAGTCATTGTTTATAGGGTCCAGCGCACTGCAAAGAACCGAATCAGGGCCTCTCTTGGTTGAAACACTAAATAAGGAAATAAATTGCACTAAACCAACAACAAAAGCAACAACAATAATAACAATAACACAATAAATCAAACAAGCACTCATTCATATATATATATATATATATATATATATATATATATATATATATATATATATATATATATATATATATATATATATATATATATATATATATATATATATATATATATATATAAATTAAATTTTTTTTCCCTACTACTGTCAAAAGTAGTACATACAAATTACAGAAAGTACCAGTTCATTCAATATTTATCAAAAGCTCAAATGCCTATTCAAAATACTTGGTGCAGACCAGTACCTACAAACAGCCTTATGTTTTACTCTTCATCAATGAAATGGCACAGCTTTTATTTTATAACAAAGAATCACCCACAAAAACATGTCAACAAATGAAGAGTATGGAATATTATTAGCATAAGACTGGCGTGGTTTTTTTTTATAGAAAGTCTGTGGGTCAGCTGCATGGCCCCTTGCATGGAAAAACACAACAGGCCACTTGGGGATTAGCATGGGCCAAAGATCACATTTCAATCTGGTCATTATTTTAAAGTGCACTGACAGTTGGAAGTGGGACTGCACAGCAATTATATTATTTTACCCACCTTACATGTTCATCATGCATGACGCAAGGGAGTTGCCCTATAGCCCTAGAGCACACGTTACTCTGATGAATACAAAATGAATACAGCAACATTTCTTAGGTCTTTAGCAGATGACACAGCAGTGAAGAGCATTCTGTTGACTGCGAAAGCCAGAAAATATTTCAAACGTTGCCCAGGTTGGTGAACATTTTTTTAAGCTCCTGTCTCAATTTGGAAGCACCACTGGCGCAAGGCGCACCCCAAAAGTGAACTCTGTAAAGACCCTAATCATTTGCATCACACCGCCCTAAGCAAATATTTTCAAATATCTGGAACTGCTCAACAATCAATGAATCCTGGATCAAGTGCTAGAGGTGCAAATGGCCTCTAATCTAGAGCCTTGTAACAAGATGAAAGACACAACCAAAACTGAACATGTTCATATCACCAACAACAGTGTAACTCCAAGTTAACATTACACGCAACAATTTGTTTGCACCAGTTCTTTTTTTTCTTCTTCCTCTTCCTGTTTCACGCCTTAGGGGCAAAAGGTACCGTCTTGATCAACACGCAATCTGCAATAGGAAATTCCCAAGCTCTGCTCACTGGTTGGCTGGAACTGAGAAGGTTAAGTCAAGGGACACAAGGAAGAGGTTTCCATTGTCAGAGGCCACCCACATCTTTGGCTCTTCATCCTGCTCTGAGGAGGCAAAGGTCAGGAGAGAGGGTGTGCCCTTACATAGATGCCCTCTGGGAATGACGCCGATGACACTGTTGAGCGAGCGAGTGACATCAATGATGAATGCCTTCCCGCTGTCACCATCCAGCACAGCCAGCAAGCGTGACGAGCAGTGGACAGCCACGCTGACGGGGGTGAAGGCCGCCGCTTTCTCCAGTCCCAGATGGCTGCCTGTCAAAGGAGGCAGCGAACAGAACGCTTTCTCCGCACCCTTCTCAAAAAACATGACCTGGTGAGCTTCCTTGTCGGCCACGCACACGAGTTCCTTCCCTTGCAGGGTGATGGCGACGTCGCAGGAGCAAAAATGGCGGACCGGCTGGGTTCCTTTCTCTTCCCGCATGATCCACTCGCTGGGCTCTCCGTCCAGGTGGATCCAGTAGAGGGCTCTGCGACTGCACACCGCGATGCCTGTGCTGCCCACTCCTAGCCCTGTGGGGACCAATGGCAGGTCAAAAGTGGCCACCAGCTTTGTACTGGCGTCATACAGCTTCAGCATGTTGTGAGGGGAGTGGCATCCTAACAGCACATGTTCTTCGTTGAAAATGGCCGCCTGCCACGCATTGCCTCCAATCCGTGTCGACTCAAGGGTCTGGCCGCCCTCAGTGATAAGGTCCAGGTATGGGCTGTAGGCTCCGTACACCACCCACACCTTCCCCCCCAGCCGTGGAGCAATGCCTTGGGCTTGCTCCCTTCGACCCTTGACCTTCATCAGCTTGCCGCTAGCACTCACTTTGGTGATGACGAATGGCTGCACCACTGCTGATGGGGATAACTCCGCATCCCCTGCCCTCATCTCACCCTTCTTCTTCTTCTTCTTCTTTTCCTTCTTGGACACCGATGACGATGCACTGGAGCCAACAGAGTTGGCGTCAGAAGCACTGTCTCTGAGAAAACCATCAGGCTTCGAGTTGGCCCAGCTCAGGGAAAAGCCGGCCGCTAGGTTATTCATGAGCGCCGCTTGGCTGCTGGGAACGGATGATGTCAAGACTTGGGAGTATGTCTTGGCAGCTCCTGCATCGGCCACAGTTCCCCAACCTCTAGCCAGGGATGGTGCAGTCTGGGCTGCCGTCAGATTCGAGCTGCTCTGCCAACTCCCCACAGGGGAAAACGTATTCTGTACTACTGCCGCTTGCTGATTTTGGCCTGATGGGCTGATGTTTGCTGATATAAGTGCCTGTTCCTGTTGTATTGCTGCAGGTGCCCGTGCCTTCTGTTTTACTGCTGCAGGTGCCTCCTCTTTTGTCGCTGCAGGTGCTTTCTTTTTTGTTGCTGCAGGTGCTGTCTGTTTTGTCACTGTAGGTGCCTCCTGTTTTGTTGCTGAAGGTGCATCCTGTTTGGTTGCTGCAGGTGTTTTCTGTTTGGTCGCTGCAGGTGCCTCATGTTTGGTTGCTGCAGGTGCTTTCTGTTTTGTTGCTGCAGGGGCTTGTGCCTTCACTGCAGGTGCCTGAGCCTCCTGTTTCTTTGCTGCAGATGCTTTCTGTTTTGTTGCTTCAGGGGCTTGTGCCTTTACTGCAGGTGCCTGAGCCTTCTGTTTTGATGCTGCAGGTGCTTGAGCTTTCGCTGCAGTTGCCAGGGCCATCTGTTTTGTTGCTGCGGGTGCTTGTGCCTTCACTGCAGGTGTATGAGCCTTCTGTTGTGTTGCTGCAGGTGCTTGTGCCTCCACTGCAAGTGTATGAGCAGTCTGTTGTGTTGCTGAAGGTGCTTGAGCCTTCACTGCAGGTGTATGAGCAGTCTTCTGTGTTGCTGCAGGTGCTTGAGCCTTTACTGCAGGTGTATGAGCAGTCTGCTGTGTTGCTGCAGGTGCTTGTGCTTCCACTACAGGTGTATGAGCAGCCTGTTGTGTTGCTGCAGGTGCTTGAGCCTTCACTGCAGGTACTTGAGCCTTCTGTTGTGTTGCTGCATGTGCTTGCACCTGCGCTGCAGGTGCCAGAGCCTCCACTGCAGGTGCATGAGCTTTCACTTTTGTTGCTGCAGGTGCTTGGGCCATTTTCACAACTGCTGACAAGTTTTCCGACATAACTGGCAATTCGCTACTTTTGGTATAGTTGCTGGGGGAGGCAGTTACTCCTGCACCGCTATTCTGCACTCCAGGCACCATAGTGTTACCCTCTGCAGCAAGAAAGGGGCCCCAGGCACCGCTGGTATTGCTCTCCACAGAAAAATAAGGCTTAGAGGAACCACCAAGGGCTTTGTAGGCGAGTCCAGCGGTGCACTGAGGTCTGCTTTTATAAAACCCAGGCACAAATGGTATTTCTGTCTTGGCCTTTTTGCCTTTTGCTTCCGATGCGCTTTTGGCATTTGCCTTGGAGACGTATTCTGTCTTGTATCCGAGGTCCATCTTGCTGGAAAGGAGGGAGTGGTGAATACTGAAGGTGCCCAGTAGATGTTGGACATCACTATCCAACACATCAGGTCTGTGTATGGTGTACGACACCCGGTTCACCTGCAACAACAACAACAAATAATAATAATAATAATAATAATAATAATAATAATAATAATAATAATTTTGGGGAAAAATTGGCAGACTGAACACCTTGAAGTTTCGAGATTTTTATTTCTCTTCCTCAGAAATGACAACATATATAAAACAGGAAATATATATTCACACCCCGCTTAAAAGTAATGATAATGATAATGATAATAATAATAATAATAATAATAATAATAATAATAATAATAATAATAATATTTTTAAAAAATAATAATAATAATAAAATTAATAAAAGGAGGGCGAAGAAGAAGAATGTAACTTATCAGGAAGAAGACAAAAGGTAGGTGAGGAAGATGAAAAGACTAGAAGAGGATGAAGAAGAAGAACAATAGTTTAGGTGGAGGAGGTAAAGAGAGAGAAGACCATAGTTAACCCTAGAGATCCGCAACACATATATTAACAGTTGGGCAGACAGGTTGGTTGAAAAGTAAATCCTTATTGAAACTTGCAGATAACTTTGGTAAAGCAGTCCTGCCTTGGCATAAAACAAAACACACTGCGATCATTAACAGCGGTCAAATTTAATTGCTGCTCTCTGATTTTATTTTACAGTGAGGAATGAATCCTTATTGAAACTTGCTGATAACTTTGGTAAAGCAGTCCTGCCTTGGCATAAAACAAAACACACTGCGATCATTAACAGCGGTCAAATTTAATTGCTGCTCTCTGATTTTATTTTACAGTGAGGAATGAATCCTTATTGAAACTTGCTGATAACTTTGGTAAAGCAGTCCTGCCTTGGCATAAAACAAAACACACTGCGATCATTAACAGCGGTCAAATTTACTTGCTCTCTCTGATTTTATTTTACAGTGAGGAATGAATCCTTATTGAAACTTGCAGATAACTTTGGTAAAGCAGTCCTGCCTTGGCATAAAACAAAACACACTGCGATCATTAACAGCGGTCAAATTTAATTGCTGCTCTCTGATTTTATTTTACAGTGATGAATGAATGAATGAATGAAAACTTTTACAGCTCAAAAAACCTTACATACCCAGAGGCATGCTTACAGCGCTTTTGGAGGGAGGGGGGAGTGTGAGAACAAAAGGGATAATAATTTCATACACACACACACACTCACACACATACTCACTCGCAGTGCTGTAACAGACCCGGCAGATGGTTGACAAAAGGGCAGAAATCAAAGTAGTGTATTTTTGAAACTAGATCTAAAGGATTCTATGGTTCACATCTCCTTGATCCTCTCAGGGTGGGGGTTCTATTAGGTGGGAGCAAGGTATTTGAATGCTTGCTGGTTCCAACGCTTGGCATCTTCTGGCCTGGGAACATCAAGTAGAAGTCTAGAAGACGATCTAAAGACTGGAAAGGTGTATATAAGGACAGAAGGTCTGTGAGATATGACGGTGTTTTGCATCCAATACAGCGGTACGTGAGTGACAGTAGTTTGTGGTGGATGCACTCCTGGACAGGAAGCCAGTGAAGCTCTCTGAGGATAAGAGAGATATGGTAAGACTTTCTGCACTGTGCGACAACTCTGGCTGTTGTATTCTGTACGGCTTGTAAACGCTTTTTCTCGATTGAGGTAGACCTGCAAGTAGACTGTTACAGTAATCAAGTTTGGGAGGGATGAGTGAAACAGCAACACTGTTGGCAGCTTGGCGAGTTAGGTAGTGACGGGTCTTACTAAGAGATCTGATATGGCAGTAGCATGTTCTGACAATGTAGGATACTTGACCGTGCATAGAGAGGTCAGCATCAAGAAAACAAGAAGACAGAGAGGGGCCCCATTGCGCAAAGCTTGGTCATATGTCTTAAGTCAGGTGATGGGTCAGTGCGAGCTGTTCTCGTCGTTGTGAGATCAGCAATGAAATTCTACCACTGTAAGGATCACGTTACATTTAGTAAGGATCACTCTACATTTAGTAAGGATAACACTACATTTAGTAAGGATCATGCTACATTTAGTAAGGATCATGCTACATTTAGTAAGGATCACTCTACATTTAGTAAGGATAACGCTACATTTAGTAAGGATCACTCTACATTTAGTAAGGATCACTCTACATTTAGTAAGGATAACGCTACATTTAGTAAGGATAACGCTACATTTAGTAAGGATCACTCTACATTTAGTAAGGATCACTCTACATTTAGTAAGGATCACTCTACATTTAGTAAGGATCACTTTACATTTAGTAAGGATAACGCTACATTTAGTAAGGATAACGCTACATTTAGTAAGGATCACTCTACATTTAGTAAGCAGACCTGTTCACCCCTACCAATGCCAGTCAGGAGTAAGCAGACTGTCTGTCAGGAGTTTCATCTGTCTGTCAGGAGTACAGTACTGGAATACATTTTTTGAGAGATTGAGAAAAAAAAAACACAAAAAGACAGTTAAATTTACTACAATTTGTACAAAAACACATTAAAAAGTAAATTTGAAAAAGCATTCACTTATTTATTGCTTTAGCAATAAACGAGCTTATTGTGCGTTGGTTAGCCTGCTCTTGTTGCAACTGCTTGTGTCTACCACAGTTCACGTGCCTTTCCATGTCATTTCTACCGCCGTGCGCAACGCTGAAGTCAAGTTTGCAAATTTTGCAGTAAGCATAGTTTTCAGACCTTTCGGAGCTCGTTAAGCACTTATGCAGTTCTGTCTTCTGAATAAGAAGCATTCCACTTCTGCGTGTGAAGTATCTTCTTTTTGGGTGGTGTTTGTCCACCATCTTCTGCGTTTTTTATTTTCGGCATTGCGAACAGAGTATAGTCACTTCGAAAACATGCACAAATGCTCGATCACACACGAAAGAAAGTGCGAGAGCCGGAAATCGAAACTTGTACAGGAAATTCCAGTTTTTGTCTTATTACTGAAAACTTACGAAACGGAAGAAAGAGCGTCTTACTACCAAAAAAAATACTTTTTTTTAATCGCTCGCGTTTGAAACAGGAGTTTTTGTTTTCAAAACGGATAAGCGGATTTTTACAGTCAAAACGGAGAAAATCCGGTCAAACCGGAGGAGTGAACAGCTCTGAGTAAGGATAACGCTACATTTAGTAAGGATCACTCTACATTTAGTAAGGATAACGCTACATTTAGTAAGGATAACGCTACATTTAGTAAGGATAACGCTACATTTAGTAAGGATCACTCTACATTTAGTAAGGATAACGCTACATTTAGTAAGGATCACTCTACATTTAGTAAGGATCACTCTACATACTCTACATTTAGTAAGGATCACTCTACATTTAGTAAGGATCACTCTACATTTAGTAAGGATCACTCTACATTTAGTAAGGATAACGCTACATTTAGTAAGGATCACTCTACATTTAGTAAGGATCACTCTACATTTAGTAAGGATAACACTACATTTAGTAAGAATCACTCTACATTTAGTAAGGATCACTCTACATTTAGTAAGGATCACTCTACATTTAGTAAGGATAACGCTACATTTAGTAAGGATAACGCTACATTTAGTAAGGATCACGCTACATTTAGTTTCACACAAATGCAGCACTGGTTACAAAAGTTACCAGCAACTTTTAATAGGGAGCTACTTTTCAACCACTTTATATACACCAAGAAAAAACAACAACATACCTCATACTCAGGGGCAGTGTCCAGTGCAACATAAAAACTGCTAGCAAGCTTCTGGATCGTCTTGTTATCAACAGCTTCTGCGTTGCGATCTTTGCGAAGGATGTCTAAGCTTTGTTCCACTTGCCTCTGTATTTTCTTCAACCCACCTTCAAACTTCTCCACCTGAAATCCAAGCACAATCAATGGTCAAGAAAACACAGGAAAATGTGTGTTTGTCACCCTCATCATCATCACCAATCAATCTTGCAGCCTGTCAGGTGACCACTGAGGGATGGTGAGAGGTCATTGCGGGAAGGTGATGCGGAGAATTTTAACCACTTTCAGTTGGTCAGCAGATGTTGTCAAGAAGAGCAACCTGTTCAGCATTATCCCTATTTTGATGTGTGTTATCAGAAGATTGAACATCAGGCATGAAAACAGCGGTGGTGAGAAAAAATTAGTAGGGATTGTGAATAGAGAGTATCGCTGGCACGGTATATGTATGTTACGCTCAATGTGGACAAATTGTATAATGTGAACATTAGGCAGATGATTTGCCTAATGTTAAATTTTGTCAACATTAGGCAGAAAATTACCTCAGAGAGAGAGAGAGAAAGAGAGAGAGAGAGAGAGAGAGAAAGAGAGAGAGAGAGAGAGGGAGAGAGGGAGAGAGAGAGAAGCAGAAAAAGGATCTCAATGGAATAACAATTTATTCTAAAGAAAAGATAACAAGATTTTAAAAAGAATAATAATAACTAACTGAAATGCAAAGAATAATAGGATACAGCAGATAAATGAAGAAATTAATTTCATCCTAATGACTCGTTTACAAACCTCACAAAACACATCAGAAATCTTAAAAGATAAATGTCAAAACCTCTTGCATGGAAAGTAACATGCAATGTGTGCGGCATATTGCTGAAAACTAGAAATAGGCAGAAATGTAAAAGATAAATGTAAGAAGGCATGGAAAAACTACTCAACACAAGGGAACCTGAAATATCAAATTGTAAAATAAAACGTCTTGGAACTATTCATTCTATTCACATAAAGCAAACTGCTCGTGCATAATGTAAAAGTCTTGGCTAATGTGAACATTAAGCAAGAGAGTTGCCTAATATTCGCATCAGGTAATTTGCTTGCCCAATGTTTACATTACGCAATTTACGCAAATAATGTTTACATTATTCATTTGTCCACATTGAGCATAATATATCTAACTAACTATCTATCGATCGATCGAGAGAGAGAGAGAGAGAGAGAGAGAGAGAGAGAGAGAGAGAGAGAGAGAGAGAGAGAGAGAGAGAGAGAGGGAGAGAGAGAGAGAGAGAGAGAGAGAGAGAGAGAGAGAGAGAGAGAGAGAGAGAGAGACTTCAGACTTCAGACTTCAGAACTTTATTTTAAAAGGTTACGATTTTAGGCATGAGCCTATTCTTACAATCAGACCTTTTGTAATAAGATAACAACGACAACATCAAAATGTACTAGACAATTTAAAAATAATTACATTTTAAAAAAAAACACAAAAAAACTGTATTACATTTACAACAAATACAAAAAAAAAAAAAATATGATACAAAAAACACAACCACCATTACTGCTACAACTATATATACCACCACTACTACTATAATAAACGGCTAGAAACGTTAAAAGCAAATCTTATTTAGGAGACAATAGCAATGAAACAATCTTAAGAGGTTTAATTAGTTAAAAGCAAAGTACACAGCAACAAAAATTTTACATATTTAGGAAACAAATTAATCGATATGAAGCAATACATTTCATTTTTACATGCGCATTAATGATATACATTACAACATGAATTTTACATTTGCAATTTTGATACAGTTTATATTACAAAATATTATTTTTTTTAAAAAATAAAACTTAATACATACTTTATGAAAAGTAAGGCTGTGACATAATTACCAACTGAGCATTAATAATATTATAATTATAATTAATAATATTAATAATATCAGAGAGAGAGAGAGAGAGAGAGAGAGAGAGAGAGAGAGAGAGAGAGAGAGAGAGAGAGAGAGAGAGAGAGAGAGAGAGAGAGAGAATACATGTGTAGAAAACCACAAATGGCAAAACCGACCTGTTTGATGTCTTTTTTTAATGCTTTCAAGTAATCCTTGTGGGTAGACCTCAACGTCTCAACTAGCTGAGCATGCTGTTTCACAACGAGATCAACTACCACCTCCATCTGTTGGCTCAAAGCTTTCTCGGCCTGCAAAATATACCCAAGTACAGGCTTCAATGTACCTGTCTAAAAAGCGTGGCGTATTTTATACCACGGGCAAGGGTGTGCATGCCTGTATATTTTTTATGACCATGTTTGCAATCTGGTATTATACTGGTCGTGCTTCTTTTTTTTTTTTTTTTTTTTGCTTTTAAAAAAAAAAAAAGTCATTACTAACTAGTATTGTTAATAATATGATTATGAATATTAGTACTATCATCCATTATTATTGCTATTGATTTCCACATCATAGAAAATGTTTCATCTTTACACAATTTGTAAAGTTGGACAATAAAGTTACATTGAATTGAATTGAATGCCACAATTAAAAATGTTATGGGATATTCCACTCAAAACTTGCTGTGGCAGCACTCTGGATTTTGTAGCGATACATAAGACACAAATCAAAGCCTATGTAACTAACAGCAACCTGGAGCTTTGTCAGCCGAGCTACTCCTTACACTATTTCAAAAGGAACCCACAATTTCCAAAGCATGGCTACTTGCGATGGAATCCTGACTGACCTTCTTCAGACTGGCCTCCGACTGGATCTCCAAGCCCTGTAAATCCTGTGTGCGCTGTGACCAGTGGTCCAGTGATCCGTCCACCTTGCGTTTCAGCTTGCCCAGCTTTTGCGATGCCTTGGACACAACTCTTCTGGTTTTTTTCTCCTCCGGTGTGAGCTTGGCAGACTTTTCCGCAGCTACAAAGGCAGAATCTGCTGCAATGCTAGAAGTGTTTGGAGTGCTGGTACCACTCATTGGTAGTTCACCATAACCAGTGCTAGCTGAAGCAGAAGAAGAACCCCCTAACAGATATGTAGCGCCTCTGCTAAGGCCATTTTCAACACTGCCACCCCATGGGTCAGCGCTACTGCTACCATTGGCAGACTTCTCCAATGAGGTGAAAGAGACGTAAGAGTCGTCCACGGCAGATTTATTGACCATTTGAATACTGCTGCTGACACGACTGTCCGATGTCAGGGCCATGGACGGCTGGTTAGCATGACAGTCAGTTGATGTGGAAAAGACCGTCGGACTGATGTAACAGATTTCACACCTGGAACTGAGCACGCAGGCAGGCAGTACACCATGAGCAGGACACATGAAGGAGGTTTCTGTGCCAAAATTTCTCTGAATTGTATCCAGGTCATCGCGAATGATGAACATGTGATTCTCCAATGACAGCCTGGTCCTCTGTCCGTCTGCGCCCATCCAATCATAGCGACAGCCCTTGTGGAAGGTGTCGATCAACAGCTGACAGATACACAGGGGCAGGTTCAATGGATTGTCGTACACAACTATGCACCCTCCTTCTGTTAGCTCAGAAGCCTCCTTGTGGTCCTGATCGGGAGAAACTTTTGTTTCCTTGAGACCCGACTGTGACTGCAAGGTGAGCACACTCAGACTAGCAGCACCCTGATCTCCATTCAATGGTATGTGTCCCCCATTCATAGGCATCTTACAAAGCTTGTCTGTAAAGGGACAATGTTCTTGTTCTTTGTTCTCATCATCATCCTCCTCCTCATCATCATCATCAACATCAGCCTTCAAACTCTTTCTTCTTCGTCTACGGCTTCTTCTTTTTCTCGGCGTCGCTGCTGCTTGACCATCAACATTTTCTGTGGGTTTCTCCGTCACCCCAACACTGAAGTCTTCATGCATGTTTGACGCCGCTTTTCCCACCATTTCTGCAGCTGTTCCTAAGTCCAGGCATGGCTCTGGTTTGAAAACTGTAGAAAACACGTCTTGCAAGATTTTGCCGCTAACATATTCACTGTAGTCCTCTACCGACAGGAAGCTTTCCGTCAGACTCGTCTCAAGTGCAGACGTCGTGCCTGGATTGGAAACGTCCTCAAGATCTTCCAAGCAAGACATGAAACTCTCTTCAGAAGATGCCTGCAAAAGGGTACGCGCTGTCTCAGGTAGTAATGTGTAGAATTTAAAACCTGTCGACATTTCGCTTTCTTGCGGAACAGGTGACTTCAAAGAATTCTCAACCATACTATCCATCACACTATTGCCTCCAGTTACTACTGAATTCTCTGTGAACTGATCTGCATCTCCTTTCTTTCTCTTCTTCTTAGCTTTTTTCTTCTGGGGGGATTTGATCCTAGGATCTTCAGTCAGAAACATTGCAGTATCAAATTTCATGGCAATCTGTGACAATGGGAATGCCAAAGAGCCAGATTCTATCAGAGTATTTGTCCCTGCGACGTTGAGTTCAGAATTCACATGCATCCAGTTTACGTTTCCTTTGGCCACTGCGTTCAACGCAGCCTGTTCTAAATCTACTTTCTTGGTCTTCTTTTTTGGCTTTTTCCTCTTTGCAGACTTCTTCACTTTCTCAGGGGCTGAGATGTCTTCTACCTTCTGTGTGCTAAACTTCGCTGCTATTTTTTGTCCCAGCGGTAATGGAAACAGCAAAGAACCAGCTTCGACGATCCTATCCCTCAAAGTGCTCTCACGTTCACATTTTTCAATGCCTGATGCATGACCAGATTTGCGCATACTTGTGTCTCTGTCAAGTAATAATGGAAACAGCAATGAACCAGCTTCAACAAGAGTACTAGCTCTTGCATTACTTCGAGATTTTCCACGACCTGATACTTGCTTAGAACTTGCCATTCCTGTCTCTTTTTCAAGACTTTTACATGATCCATCAAGCTCAGACTTTGTGGTTAAACCTATTATCCTTCTTCCTTCAGCCAAGGAGTATTCTCTCAGTCTGGCCTCCTGGAGTTCCAGATCTGCAGGCTGTTGTGTGCTATCACGGGATGAAGAATGACTTTCCTTTCTGGGTATCTTTAAGAGGCTCATATTAATAAATGCTTCTTCATAACCAACAGCTTTGGACGTTTGGGTGTGACTATTTGTAGCTGAACATTCCTGGTAGTTCATGTCTTCAGCAGGTGCAGATTTGCTGTCAACATTTTCACCATCTCCCGTGACGCACTTCTGCCTATGTGCCCGAAATCTTCCCGCGCAGTCAGGTTCAGGAGGTGGATCAACAGGATACGGTTGAAATGCTAAAAATAAATAAATACATATTTATAAATAAATATCAATACATACATAGGAAAAAAAAAAGAAATAATGAAAGAGGGTGGCCTCGTGGCGCAGTGGATAAGTCGCCGGTTTCCTATGCCGAAGGTCGCGGGTTCGATTCCCGCAAGGGGCGAACGTATGTGACTTAGGTACGAGACTATTGAGGTCACCGAGGGTTTTTTCCCGGGCACTCCGGTTTCCTCCCTCCCTTCAATAATGGTACAGGATGCAGTCAATATAAAAATTTCAAAAAATAAAAATTCGATTTTCTTCCGTCTTCTAATAGCGATCTCTCTGCCTTTACACAACCTGTTTGAGTGATGTATGTGTATTTGGTGTGTGTGAGGGTAAATGAGACAGGTGAGCGTGTATGTTGGTATAGATCGCCGCGCTTTAAGCCTTGGGGAAAGGCGCGTACATAGCATCCTGTATTATTATTATTATTAAGAAAGAAATAAGAAAGAAAGAAAGAAAGAAAAAAAAGAAAGAAAGAAAGAAAAGAAAGAAATAAAGAAATAAAAGAAAGAAATCTTTATATTGTCATCACATGTCAATAGGTTAGTTTACAGGAAACAGGTGACCTTGATGCAAGGCGAGTGTCAAGAGATTTATCAATCACAGGCAATGTGCAGGTTTATGCCCTCAATAGCCTCTGACATTCAACACTGGAGTCAGCGTTGCTTTTGGGCCAGCTGTGCTGACTGCCTCTATAAATTTGAAAAGCAGTCTGATAGTGGGTGGGGCCGGGTAGCTCAGTTGGTAGAGCGTCTTACTAGTAACCGAAAGGTACCTGGTTCGAATCCCGGATTGGCCAACGTGTGACCATATTATTTTCCCCTTACCTTCAACTGGTTCGCTGGTGTCAGAATAATGTGACCAGTAGTCGCCTATACGCTTCGGTGTCGTGTGACTATAATCTACAGTTACGTAATAGGGGCAGAAGAACTAATTGCAAAACCCACACCAAAACAAAATGAGTTGTGAGGTACTACACATAGGAGTGTGTGGACTTTAGTTTTATCATAAATTTAAGGGTTGGCTCAGGGGTGAAAGTGAGGGCTAAACAATGGATGCACTGAATGTTCAGCGAAAACATTGCAGGCAAAAGTTCAAAATTGACGGTCTGGAGACACCCTCTCCTCCTGCCCCCTTTTAACATCTCCCTTTCTCTCTTACCCCCACTACTCTCCTCCCAAAAAAAGTAAAAAAATAAAACACAACATAGATGCATGGGTAAGTGATCCCTACTCCTTGGTATGATGAAATAAGCTGAGGTCATTCTGTGCATGTACTCATTCCATCACATGGACTTGAAATGATCCCGAGGCTCCTATCCTAGAGGGATTAACGCCAGTTACCTAATTACATCCAGCAACAGCAAGTACTAGATCCATTCTCCCACATCCCCTCTGGTTTGTGCTCAGTTGTCTGAGCTATTAGATGATCTGCCATCGCCATCTCAGGCAGCTTGAGTAAGATCCTTCTTCAGCAAGCCCCTTGGCCTTGAGCATGTAAAGCATTGTACAAAAATAAAACAATGCCCAGCAAACCAGCCCGATTGGGGCCCCACTGGGGCCGCATAGGGCATCCCGACTTTTGTCGGGTTTTAGTAGGGACCCACATAGCCCTACAAAAACCCGATGCGTAGCGGAGTCGAGAAATGTGGATGCTTAACGATTCGCCATCCCGTGTGCCGCCCGATTCTGCCCCACCACAAAGCCACGCTGCGCACACGCTAACATAGGCCTACTCTCGCTTCTAATTGGCTAAACTGTCTGGAATGTTTCGTCTGCTTTACATATGCTGCGGCGTATTTATGTGAAAAATATTTATACAAAATCAATTCAGCAAGATATAATTATTTAATTATGCTTATAATTCTTAATTTTTATCATACAATATGTAAAATATTGTTACAGTGTTTCTTTATAACTATTGTATTTATTTATACATTATAAGTCAAGGGTAAATTTCCGTGCCCATTACTGCTGGTCTTTTCCGGTTGTACTTAGGCGCCAATTTTCTAAAGTTTTCTTCTAAGTTCTACAGTTGCATGTGCTCGGATATTGTGTTTGCCTGTGAAAACCTATTTCTATTTTCACTGTGGTTGTTTTTTGGGTGCTTTGCCTTTCGTTTATGTATTTACACACGATTTCGATAGCGACGAAGATCACGTTAATATAGGCTATATGGTTATCGAAATGGTGTGTAAATACTTAAGTGGGGACACACCAAGGACTTCCGAAAACAAAAACACCTGTGCCGACAGTCACTATTAACACCAGACATCTCAATTCTTTCTTCATGCAATCACATATCCAGGGTGGAGAACAACTGAATCAAGAAATCTCTGAAATCCGGCCGGGGCTCAGGGGCCAAGCCCCGGTATTCGCCCCCTGGAAGAAAATGAATTTATGCTATTTTGAAAGTAATTTAGGGCCTCTCCTGAAAGCAAAAAGCACAAAGTAAACATGAATAGAAACAACAACAACAACAAAAAAAGAATGTTTTATGCACATGTCTTTCAAAAAAGTTAAGAATCTTGATTTGTAGGCCTAACAAAGTTTGAGGTCCATCACTGTTTCACACAAACTCCACATTTCAAATTTTACTGGGCACACGTTTGTCTATTTTTTAGCTGTAAACAGGCAAGAATTTTTATAATTTTAGAGATATTTAGGGGTACGTTAGTAAAAACACTACATCTTAGGTATTAGTGACTAGTGTATAGATTTAAATGAAATAAAATTCAAAATAAACAGAAATAAATCTCTTTTGATTATCTACCTTTTTATACTTCTCTTGTCATGTCTTGTTTTTGATTAATCCATGTGTATACAATAAAAAAAAGTTTTAAAAAGTCCAAACAAGCCCCCTCCTCTTCTTCACTTTCATGCCAGTCTGAAAGATCGTATGCATGCACACTACTGACACTAATTGTCTAATGTCAGTACCGATCTCTTCCTCCGACTCCAAGTCCATTTCTCTCACTTTAATGTCTGATAAATGGAAGCCTGTAAACTCCCCTTCATCAGTCGAAGAATCCAAACCATCCATTTTAGACACACACACAAGAAAATTTGAAAAAAAATTCGAAAAAACGAACGCATCACAGAGAAAACTTGTGGAAATGCAGTCGAATGTTTTCACAACAGAATTTAACCGGAAGTCAATTGCCGGAAGTCTCGCAATCTTTCAAACAACGCGAGAATATAACCACATGGATGATACGGACGCTTTTGGACGTTTTGCCTGTTTAGACCTTCGGCCGCTTTTGGCCGCTATGCCCAGTAAAGGGTAGCCCTCAGCTTCTCACACTCGGAACTCAATATTTTTTTCTCGGAAATGCAAATGCCTTCCGCGGAAATCCGCGGATTCGCGGAGAATTCTCCACCCTGCATATCATACACAATATGTGGGATATGATTTTAGGGTAAATCAGCATTGGCCAGGGATGGGGCATTATCGGGGTTGTTTCTGGTTTAAGTTGGGTTACAATAGGGTTGGTGTTGGGTATCCTGACGTATGCCCGATCTTTGCCGGAATCGGGTTACCGTTCGGCAAAGGTTGGGTTACGGTCGGGTAAGTTTCGGGTAGCCCGACGATCGCCCGATCTTTACCCGAATCGGGCCCGAGTCGGTTCCAATTTCCATTTGCCCGATCGGGCCCCGATCGGTAGCCCGATCCGGGCCCCATCGGGCTGCCCGATGCGGGCCCCGAAATTGTGGTTAGCTGGGTGGAATATCGTAATAATTAAATGAAGGTTTGCCAAGAAAAGAAAAAATAACAAGTATATTGAAATACACAGAATCAACACAAATGCATAATGTAACTTCTCTAAAGCCGCATTATACTTACGGAAATCAATAATACTTTTCCCGTTCCGCAACGAGGAAACGGAGTCGGTCAACAATCCTTCCAAATGATAGAGAACGTCTGGAGAGGGTGGCTTGTATTTCAAAGAAAGCAGTTCCTCTCTTGAGTACATGATCACCTTTTCTCTGTAACAGACACTGGTGAATATGAAAACAATTCTCGGCTTTTGCCATACAGGCTTACGATACATGGGAATAACTGAACAATTAACCTGGCCACAAAAATTGTTAATTTTGAGTTTGTTACACACAAACACCCACACACACATAGTCATACACCCTTCACAACACGCACACAAAACTACCCAACAGCACACTATTATGTGACTATATACCTGCAGGGAAACATACTCACACATTGCATCAAACCCACCCAGAATGAGAATGGAAACCACCCACTCACAAACTACTCAGCCCAATATATAGGCAAGTATCCCCTTCCAATAGCCCTCCCCACCCCCAACACACACAAATAGGAGACACGCCAAACAACCTACAAGTACAACAATATTCCCTTATCACCCCCCACCCCCCTCTTTCCCCTACACACATACTCATTCTCATACTCTCACACAAAATGACAACAAAATAAATGTTCGTACTGAGGAGGCTCCGAGTGTAAGGGCACAATGGCCAAATCGGACAAGCAGAGCTCATCAATGGGAGGCCCATGATCCTCTGATCTCTGATGATCAACATCACCATCATGGCTGCTGCACTGGCATGGTACGGACGTAATGGTATTCACATTCTCAGAGGCCATGACCAGTGGAGAAAAAAAAAAGAAGAAGCTGTTTGTAGTGATGATGATTAATTTGTTACATGCTAAGTTTACTAATGTTAAAAAAATGTGATTAAAAATAAATTGACATTATTTATAAAATTTAAATGAAATGACATTAAAAATGTAACTTATGTCACTTTTGATAGCGTGCAGTTTTTCTATGAACTAGTTTACAGAAACACAAAATTCAAAGTGCTAACAAATACAACCCTTAACCCTTTCATTGCCAAGGGAGAATTGCACAGTTATAACTATTTGCCAGGCAAATCTCGCTCACGTCACAATTGTTAAAAAAAATACAAAAAAATTCTAGCTTGAATATAAGAAATCACTGGGTAACACTTATGTTTTATGAAAGGTAATTTAAAATTCTAAATCAATGATATGCTATTTGAAAACCGAAAATAAAATAACTTTTTTTTTAAACAGTAAAAAAAAACAACCACTACTTATTTATTTATTTATATTTATTTTTAGTCCAAATGAGAGTGTGAGAAGGAGAGATATTTTTTGTATCTTTGTAATATTTTCATATTTGTTGTATTTTCCATGTATGGTTTATGGTACTGCATTCCTTCTTGAGTAATACTTTGTTGCACGTTGGAGCTATAATATGTCCCTGTTTGAGGCTCAGATCAGATTTGCAGGTATGGGAGGGGTAAGACTAGGGGGAAGTGAAAGGGGACAGGGGGAGGGGCAGGCTGCCACCTGCCAATTAACAGTGTTATTATACTTAAGAATGTTAAACAGCTCTGGTTCTGAGCTTGTGCATACTTGTCAAGTCTTATGCTTTCGACGTAACTCTAACAGAATTTTGGCGATTTTCAAGTCTTATGGCATAAGGTGAAGATCTTACGTTTTTTTAATATTATGGTGAAAAAAAAATATATATATATATATATCGCTAAATTTCGTTATGCGTGCTGTGTGTGTATACATGTATTTAATTCTGTTTCGTGTTGAACGTAACAATCCATGCATTTTCACACATTTCTTCAGCCCTGAAAATGAAAAAAAGGTCCCACTAGCCTTTGGCTAGTAACTTAAAAATTTTACTAGCCAAACTAAAAATGTTACTAGCCAAACTAAAAAAAAGTTCATTTTAGCGCACTCGCATTTGGCGACTAAAGTGGTTTTTTTTAGTCGCCAATTTTTTTTTCACTAGCCATGGTGACTAAATTAGTTGCCATTTTCAGGCCTGTTCTTATGGTATTTTGTTCAAACTTATGGTATGGGAAGCAAAATCTTATGGTAAGACTAAGAGTCCACAACTGCACAAGAGCTTGACAGGCATGCTTGTCACCTTGTGTATCTCAGTTTTGGCTTTGTCCAACAGTTTAACTATACTGATAAAAAAAAACAGGTCAGAATAATAATGACGAGATAACCACTGGCATATTTTGTAACACTATTGTATGACTATATACGTATCTCGTCATAGTAGTCAATGGGTAACCTTTTTCTTCCTGCTTGTAATAAATAATTTGCCCATGCTTGAAAATGTTAGCTTCCAGTTCCATCTACCAGCTTTACTTGAATAATGCAAAATCGGCAGACTATCATAATATTACAATACCTGTTATATTGAACCCTACACCATACTGACAGTAATTTTGTATTACTACAGTGTAATACAGAATTTATTCCACCACGTGAGAAAAACGAGCTTTGCACTTGGAAGGAAGTGTCCCATTTTGCACGCATATTAAAAAGCATAATATTATATGTCATGTGGTCATGTCATAAAAATGTATTAGCCTAGCCTTAGCCCTTAGGTACAACACAGACCGAATCAATATTAACATACTGTCACCGGGGTCGAACTATCACTGATAGTATCACTATCAGTATCACAAACTGGATCTACGCTGCTACCGAGTGAATCCCGTCTTGGCAAGACTCTTGTATCTCCGCATTGAGCCATGACAGTCTCCCAGTCAATCATACGTTGACATCAGAGATTTAGGTCAAACGGTCTTTAAATAATTTCACTCCCACAACGTTGAAGTAATTTCAGAACCGATAGTACAAAAGTACCGGAACGCAGCAAAAGTATTTCTTGGAAACATTGACTTCGGACTTGCCCGGCCTCACTCGGCACTACTCGGCTGGCTACTTTTCAAGGGAGAGCAAGCACCTTTATTATTTGAATTTGATAACAAAGGAGCATTCAGCAGTTAGCTCCCATTTTTTCTTTACCGTTCTCATTACTCACTTGCAATGTTTGTCAAGATTGTAAAGCATGTTGGGTACGTAAAGCAAGAATATTTTCATGATTTATAGCCCACATTATTTGTTGTGTGGTATACACTGATGTGTTTGCTGGAATTGTCACTTGCCTGCATAAATGATTCGGTGTCCTGTAATTTTATTTTTGATGATGATGATGATGATGATGATGATGATGATGATGATGATGATGATGATGATGATATAACGATGACGATGACGATGACGGTGACAACGAATGTGTATATAATTAGTCTATATGTTATCAAAATCAAAAGATCTGAATAAAATATTTATACTTTCATCCGATTGTTCAGTTCGTGAGATTGTGGTTGTGACTGATTGTACTGTTGGCTGACTGAATAGTTTTACTCTGACAGAAGCAGTTTGTGGGTAATAGTAAACAAACACATACACCTCTGCCTACACCTACATCTACACCTATAAATTAATTATACCTATACCTACACCTACCCCTACACCTATACCTATACCTATACCACCCCTATACCTACACCACTATAATTACCTAAACACCTACCCCTACCTACACCTATACCTATACCAACACCTAGTGTATACCTTATACCTATAACCTACATACCCTATCTATACCTATATACCCTACACTACAACACTATACCTATACCTATACCTATAATTACTCAATACACCTACCTACAACCCCACCTATCTATACTACACCTATACCTATACCTACACCTATACTTACACCTATACTTATACCTACACCTACACCTACATCTACTGTATACCTATGCCTATAATTACATCAATATCTATACCTACACCTATACCTACACCTACACCTATACTTATACCTATACCTACACCTTCACCTATACCTACATCTACTGTATATTTATACCTATAATTACATCAATAATAATTTCTTCCTATATGCTTGCGAAGCATGTACCCTCACAGCAGATCTCCAACGCAGAATACAAAGCATGGAGATGAGTTGCTACAGAAGACTTCTGGGCATTTCCTATACCCAACACATCACCAACGACGAAGTCCGACAGATCATCACACAAGCCATTGGACAACACGATGACCTGCTCACAGTGGTGAAGAAACGGAAACTCCGATGGTATGGCCACGTCGCCAGATCATCAGGCCTTGCAAAGATTATTCTGCAAGGCACAGTGCAAGGAGGTAGAAGAAGAGGGAGACCGAAAAAGAGGTGGGAGGACAACATTCGAGAATACTGGTTTGACACTGAGCGAAGCCATCAGGGCTGCTGAGGACAGAGAAAGATGGAGTATGCTGGTTAAACGATCATCTGTGGTGCCCCTACGACCTCAAGGTTACGGGACAGGATAGGATAGGAATTACATCAATATCTATACCTACACCTATACCTACACCTATACTTATACCTACACATACACATACACCTATACCTACATTTATACCTACACCTATACTAACACCTACACTTATATCTATACCTACACCTATATCTTATCCTATCTTATCCCGTAACTCGGAGGTCGTAGGAGCACCACAGATGATCGTTTAACCAGCATACTCCATCTTTCCCTGTCTTCAGCAACCCTGATTGTTCCGCTCGAATGTTGTCCTCCCACCTCTTTTTCTGTCTCCCTCTTCTTCTACCTCCTTGCACTGTGCCTTGCAGGATGGTCTTTGCAGGACCTGATGATCTGGTGACGTGGCCATACCATCGGAGTTTCCGTTTTTTCACCACTGTGAACAGGTCATCGTGTTGTCCAATGGCTTGTGTGATGGTCTTTCGGACTTCGTCGTTGGTGATGTTTTGGGTATAGGAAATGCCCAGAAGTCTTCTGTAGCACCTCATCTCCATGCTTTGTATTCTTCGTTGGAGATCTGCTGTGAGGGTCCATGCTTCGCAAGCATATAGGAAGAAATTATTATTACCGATGGTGCTGTTGTGGAGGACTGCACTGGTCCTTGTCTACAGGCTGGCTTTCAATAATTTTAGGGCTGATGTTGTACACTCCAGGATTGTCCACAAAGCTGATGCCAGACTCGGTCAAATATTTTGAAGTCTACGAACACATGATATAGATGTTGTTGGTGCTGTAAGTATTTCTCGCAGATAATCTGAGGTTGAAAATCTTCAGGGTACTTCGCCCTGCCCTGAATCCTGCTTGTTCTTCAGCTATGATTTGTTCAGCTTGGGGTTTCAACCTGTTGAGTAATATTTTCAGGAGGACCTTGCTAACCAGGGCTGATGAGGCTGAGGGTGCCGTAGTTTCACATTCCTGAAATTACCTTTTTTGGGAAGAGTGATGACAAGCGACTGGTCCATGGGTATGCCACTCCCCACAGCCAGATTTTGTTACAGGTAATGGTGGGTGAGTCAATCATAGTTTCTCCTCCTGCTTGATGCAGGTTCCGCGGTATGTTGTCCACTCCCGCTGACTTCCCCTTCTTCAGCGATCGCCCTGCTGCCTCAATTCTTCCCGAGAATTGGGAGGATTTCTTCTTCTCCTCTGTTCTCAGACATGCTAGAACTGATGGGTCTCAGTTTGGTGTGTGGTTATAAAGGTCAGCAGTACTCTGTCCACTGTCCCAAGACATCTTGTTCTTCTGTAAGGCCAGGCTTGCTTTGGATCGTGGAGACCTTCTGTTTAACACTTGTCAGGCAATTTACAGTCTGGTATGCCTTCTTGCCGTTGTTCTTGTTCAGACTGTTCTCTATTTCCTGGCATTGATCTTTTATCCAGTTCTCCTTTGCTGTGTGCATGCCTTTTTGGATGTCATTGTTATTTATCAGTAGGCATCAGCTCCATGTGAGATGTTCTTTTTCTTTTTAATTTCTCTTCGTTTATCACACAGGTCCAAAAGTTCAGGTGTGATCGACAGCTTCTTTTTTGCGCCGGTACTTTCCAAAAATCTCCGTGGCGGCATCTGTCACAGCTGAGTTGAAGGTGGTGGTCATGGTGTTGACATCTACTTCAACAGCTCCCAAAATGAGCAATGGTGCAAATTTCCCTCCAATTGTGGCCTGAAATATTTCTGCCACCTCTGGATCTTGCAGTTTGTCCAGGTCGAACTTCAGTCTGGTGCACTTTGCTGTGTTTACTCTCTTCAAGTGGAGCCGGAAAGACATCATCACGAGATCGTGGTCACTGGTGACCACCTATACCTACACCTATATCTATACATACACCTATATCTACACCTACACCTATACCCAGGGCCGAACCCAGGGGGTGGGGGGTGGGGGTGTGGGGTTACCTGGGTTCCGGACCCCCTCCTCCCCCCTCCATACTTTACCAAAAAATTTGAATTTTTTTTAATGCAAAGAGTTTAAATTTTTTAAACATTGTTTTTAAAATATTGCAGTTTTTAGTCACTTTTGGGGCAAGGTACACAGAGTTATTTATAGACATTTCAACGGAAATCCATTTCAAGGGATCCGTGGAAACGTCCCAAGCGTTTTCCCGTTGAAACGACCAAGTAACCCAACACCTAAGCCTAAATTAGTAAATGCAGCCATATTTTCTTGTTCTGGCCGCAAGCCTCTTCCAGCACCTTCACCATGATACTGCCCTAATCCCCCCAAAACGACTTTTTAGAAATATTAATTAAGATGCTAAGTTGATAATTATGAACATAGCGTTCGTTGCCTGGTTTGGTGAAGTCAGCAAAATGGCAAATGCTTTGACAACTGATGTTATTGTTCCTCGTCAAGCATCCCGATAGACTCTCCGTGACAACCAACCTGCGGCCCCTCCAGAAGAATATTTCAAGATTAGCATTCCTTTCTTGGAACACCTGTCAGCCGAATGCTGACCTAGCAGTTGATGGTCTCTGTCTGGTGCTAAGCACTTTAATAGACAACCAGGATGGTTTCATGCAGGTTCCAGAAGGGGTGAAGACAATGTTGTGGGAGCCTGACCTACCAGACTACGCTACCCTTAAGCAGAATACCAACGGTGGGTTTGCAAATGGCGAAGTGCTGCTGAGAATGCGACAGCTATCATCACATCCACGGCATCAGAAGCACTGAAACATTGTGACAGGGATTTTTATCCCAACCTGTTCATCATGCTAAAGAACCTTTGCACACTGCCTGTCACTACTGCCGAGTGTGAGCTTTCAAACGGTCAGTTGCGCAACCTGAAAAACTACCTGCGCTCTACAATGGGGCAACAGAGACTCAATGGACTTGCTTTACTGAAAGTGCACAGGGATATTGGCTTCAAAGAGGCAGTGAACTGTTTTGCCAGAAGATACAATTCACAAATGGTACTAATGCCGAGGAACCTAGTGCAGCAAGACTGAAAGTGAAAGCAGGGCGTGATGTTCATAAACTACAAGGTAAAGCTTTATACCGTTAACGATCAACAAAAAGTAGTGAATAATAATAGTATACAAAACATCTCTGCTGATAAATAAATGTGTGTGTGTGTGTGTGTGTGTGTGTGTTGGTTTTTTTTTAGGGAGGGGCAGAGGATACTTTTTTTTACCCCAGAGTTTGTCAGTTCAATTGTTCAAAAAGCTCAAAGTCCCAGGCCATCCCAAATGGCTTTTTCAAGGTTCAGATTGCACCATTTGGCATCCTTGAAAAACAAAATTTCCGGGGGGAGGGGGGGGGGTGCATGCCCCCGGACCCCCCTTAGAATCTGTAACCCCCCCTTCAACTTTTTCCAGATCCGGCCCTGAATACTTACACCTATACCTATACCTAAACCTATAAGCTTACCTGTACCTACACCTATACCTATACACATACAAACACACACCCACACAACCTACACACACACACTTATACAACTGCACACACGCGCGCGCGCACACACACACACGTACACACACATACACGGCAAAAGCACAGTGACAAACTCTGTCTCTCTCTCTCTCTCTCTCTCTCTCTCTCTCTCTCTCTCTCTCTCTCTCTCTCTCTCTCTCTCTCTCTCTCTCTGAGAGTTATACACAAATATATCTCCGTTTTGCGGATGACATTAATGGATTCGCTGGAGAGGAACAAGAACTTGAACAGTTGGTACAGAGGCTTTACACCACCTCCAGAGTCTATGGAATGGAAATAAGTGCAGAGAAGACCAAAATGTTGACCAACAACACCAATGGCATCAACAGGGACATCAACACAGTGCATAGCTTCAAACATTTAATAGCCATTGTATCAGAAAATGTGTCCTGACATCACCAACGATGAAGTCCGACAGACCATCACACAAGCTATTGGACAACATGATGACATGCTCACAGTGGTGAAGAAACGGAAACTCCGATGGTATGGCAACGTCACCAGAGCATCAGGCCTTGCAAAGACCATCCTGCAAGGAACGGTGCAAGGAGGCAGAAGAAGAGGGAGACAGAAGAAGCGGGAGACAGAAAAAGAGGTGGGAGGACAACATTCGAGAATGGATTGACTTGACACTGAGCGAAGCCATGAGGGTTTCTGACAGAGAAAGATAGAGTATGCTGGTTAAACGATCATCTGTGGTGCCCCAACGACTTTGGAGTTACGGGATACGATAGGATAGGATTCGATCAGCACAGACCGTCATTCGACTCCCAAACGCTATTCCCTGACTTTATGAAGTCTGATCAGTTAGTAAGTCAGTCAGTCAGTCTGATAAATTTGCTAGTCAGCCAGAATTTTTGCCTGCATGCGTGCATGAGAGAGAGAGAGAGAGAGAGAGAGAGAGAGAGAGAGAGAGAGAGAGAGAGAGAGAGAGAGCGTGTGTGTGTGTGTGTGCGTGTGTGTGTGTGATTTGTGTGAGTGTGAAATGGCGTGCCGGTGTGTATGCACTGCGTGTGTGTGTATGATAATAGTCCAATCCAACAGGCTTTTTGAAAGTAAGTAAATCCTATAAAAATGATATATATTCTAATTTACTCTCTACAGTTGTGTTTACAACTGAAGAAAAGTCCCACGGAATCGAAGGGGTATGAATATGTTTATTTTAACTTTTTAAAGCGAACTATTTTTTGATGCGAATGCATTGGGGAACCCCCATTTTTACCGCCCAGATATTGTTCCGCATGACGTCAGGAATCTACAGCCAAGTGATGAAATGTGCGTAGGTGACAATGTCAATGGCATTGTTGATACACAGGCTTGGAAGTCTCGTCTCTCGTAGGCCTCAATTACATACTATACATACTATACCACGTACGTATGTAGGAGGGGAAAGAACAGACTTCAGAGCCTGTGGTTGATAGATGCATATAGTATTGGTCATCTTATGGCTGATGCAGGCTTGCAGGAGGCATGGTGGCCGAATGGTTAGAGCGTTGGCTTGCGGATCGGAAGGTCTCGGGTTTGAGCCCAGGCCGGTCATTGTGTTGTGCCCCTGGGAAAGACACTTTACTCTCGTTTCCTACTCCTTCGGATGAGAGTATAAACCGAGGTCTAGTCTGTGTCGCATACATTCCATCATAACGGACTTTAAAGATCCTGACGCTCATGTCCTAGACGGGTGAGTGCCGGTAACAAGAACACACCCAGCATGCACCTTGGTAAAAAAGTGCCATAATGATCAAAACGATTTATTGTGGGCATATACGGCAAGACAAGACAAGGCAATAGAGGCAGTTTGTGCATCAAATTCTGCAGTTCACATCATTGCTGGAAAGGCTTATTCTAGGGCAATTAGAGCACATTTTCTTGTCGAAGCAGCCTTGAGTGCAATATTTGTAAGCACTTCCTTCAACATGTCATGGCTGTTGCTCCATCCTGACACTTTGTCCAATGATTACAATCCTAGGAAGGAAAACGGTGATTGTCAAGAAGAAGAGCCACTTCTACATAATCCTGCAGATCTTGACATAACAGAGTCTGTTGGCAATGATGACTTTGATTAGGCTCTTTTTGAATCACTGATGCAGGGCAAAACAACAGCAAGAGATGCTGCAATACATCCTGTATTAGGACGCATTAAAGCAACGTTGGAAGATTTCAAACGACAATGTTCAAGTAGAACGAGCAAGCTATGGATTCAAGAAATGGTACACCTCCTTCACACAGCAATATAGGCTGAGAGAACTGGAGACTTCAAGCTCCATCTATCTGCTGTTGCCAAAATGTTGCCCTATTTTGCTGCTTAAGGGCACAACCTCTACACCAAGTCGGCCAGGCTGTACTTACAGCAAATGATGGAGTTGAACAAAACCTACCCAGAAGTCTATCACGATTTCATGGCAGGCCATCACGTGAAAATGAGAAGCGATCGCTATAGGGCTGGTCTGTCGTGTGATCTGGTGATTGAGCAAACTTTGATGAGGACGCTGACGTCAAATGGTGGCCTAACTAAAGGGCGCGGAATGGGCGAACGACAATGGCTTGTTTGGCTTCCCTCTATGCCTGCTTGTGCAACAGCAAACCAATGGATGCAATCCTTGACGCAAACAGAGTTCACAATAAGTGAACAGCACAAAGATTCTTCTGAAATAAGGCAAGAGAAAGACCACAAAGAAACTTTGACAGTCATCAATTATGTTTCATCAAAAAATCCGTTTTGCGCTGACATGAGTCTAAGGTCTATTGCTACTGGCCAAGCAGCTGACTCATCTGTCAATGCTGACCAAGCTGTTGAAATTGGTCAGCGCATTCTCCAAGGGATGACGGGTCAATCTCCAGCTGACGTGACGTTCAAGAAAAGCAATCAAGCAGTCACAATGGCGACAAAAACTGGAGTGACTATTGGCCAGGAAATGGTGCAAGTGGATCCGCAGTTATTGTTTCAAAGGTTGGTGCAAGTCGCTGGGAATGATACCAACAGGCTCGAAGAAATGTTTTACTATGGACTGGCCAATGTACCTGCCTCCTTGTTTGATGCGACAGGATTCCCCAGAAAAGCCAACAAACATACTCTTGCAGGATTTCTCTGGTCTGCTGTCAATGAAACTGCATCCTTGCCAAGAGAAAATGTGAAATACATTATCGATGGTGGATCCCTTTTGCATCGCCTTCCATGGCCCAGAGGGTCGTCCTAAAAGATCTAGCAGAGATGTATGTCAGCTTTGTTGCTAGGAAACATACACTAGCTACAATCATTTTCGATGGCCATGTTGATGGCCCAAGTACCAAAGATGTTGCCCATCTTCGAAGAAGCAAAGGCATGGTTGGGAGACATGTAGGCTTTGATCCTAACGTGATCCTCTGCGAGACGAAGGAAATATTCTTGGCCAACTGCGAAAACAAACCGGAACAACAGTCTGTAATAACATTCTTTTTGCCCATGCATTCTGTGGATACGACACGACATCTCATCCCTTCAACATCTCAAAATCACTCACAGTCAAGAAGCTTGATTCAGGAGAGCTCCTGGATGAGGCTAGAGTATTCAATGATAAGATGTCAAGTCATGATGCTGTTGCAGCGGCTGGTGAGAGGGTATTTGTTCACCTGTACAGTGAAAAACGTTCTGATACCTTGACCAAAGTGTGGTTTGTCAAATATGAGCAAAAAGTGTCTGCAAGCCATACACAAATCCAAGCTAAAGTGCTCCCCCAACAGCAGCAGCAGCTGAATTCCATGCCTACAGAACATTCTACCAAGTCCAGGAGTAGCTGAGTCTAGACAGAGACCATGGTCTATCACCAATGGATTGGGAATGGAAGTTACAGGAGGGTGGGCTACTTCCAATCATAACTAATAAGCCAGCTTCTCTATAGGATATTTTGAATGTTATCCGCTGCTGCTGCTAGAAAGACTGCTCAACTGGCAGATGCAGATGCAGAAAGCACGGACTTACGTGCACCATAGCTTGTGGAGAATGCCGTGGAGTCAGCTGCACAAACTCTTTGGTTCAGCTGGATGACGAGTCGGATTCTGAGAGCGACTAAGGTAGACCACTTCTATATTCTACTGGAAAACTAATCAATTTCATGGGTTTTTCTGTTTTTCTTTATTTCGTGTGTCTTCCTTTTAACTAATCTTTTTTCTCTTGTGAATTAAATAGAAGTCGACTTTTACCATCGAGATCATGATTTTTAAGATCATCGGAATTTCGCATTTATACCCCTATGTTAATTAAATTTTAATCCACAGTCAGAACTAAAACTGACACAGAAAGCGTTGAAACAGATTTTCGGACTGTATAATATTATGTTAAGAGCTTTCATTTGACATGCAACATGATATGGTTTTGATTAAATGTTTATTTCAAGTAATCTCCCTTTGACGTTTTGAAGTGTGAAAAAACATAAGCACCAAAAATCATGTTTCAGACCCCTTTTTTTACTGGGACTTTTTATAGGTATTTCCTCATTGCTTAAAGAATATTTTTTACTGCATAGCATTTTTTATAGGAATTAGTTGCTTATTTGGCTATTTATTTCATTACTGGGACTGGACTATAACGCATACAGTATATACAGTTCGTTGTTGCTGTGAAAACTGTGCATTGTGGGTCTGTATGTGTCTGAAGATGTGTGTGTGTGTTCGTGCGTGGATGTGTGTGTGTGTGTGTGTGTGTGTGTGTGTGTCGGGGCGTGCGTTTGAATTTTTCAAACAGTCCTGTTTTGTGATTTGGCCAATTGATTGATTGATTTATTGTTGCTTTAGGTCCAGCGGACTCTTCCGAGCCAAATCAGGACCGGACAACCCCCGATCCGCATAAAAGATCTGCTGAAACAACCCCAGTGGGAAAATTGAATGCCCTCCACCGGCCAGTCACTTTACAATAAAGACATCCCACGCGGGGGACGGCTGAGGGTTGACCTCAACTACGCGAACACCCCGGTTACAAAAACAAAATAGAATACAAACATCATTATAAATCATCAACCAAACACATACATATAAAATGCCTATAGTGCTAAATAGTACATTCATAGGAAGCCCTAGTGACCACCCGGCAGAAAGCGTCCAACACTCCCAAGCTGATCCAACAGACCTCATACACAAACAAGGAGTCTTGTCCAGGAAGAGTTTTCAAGAAAAAAGGTAGGTCATTGATCCAGCGAAGAAGAAGATAGTATAGCAGAGTGAAGGACAGAGCAGGAATAGGAAAGAGTAAATGAGGAAGACAGCGACAGTGGGAATTTAAAGCACTAAATTTCCATAAAGTGGGGATACTATTTATACTGAAAACCCCCGGCACTCCAACGGGGGTACTGTTGCCGCAGTGAAGCGTCTTGCCTATAAAGGAAAGACAGGTTTTCAACTGTGGCTTTCACTGTTCCCTTTATAGGTTTGAACAATCTACAGTGGCAAGATTGCTCATGACCCCAAGGGGTATTTGGCCAATGATCGTGTCTGTGCTCCGTGTTCGTGTGTTTGTGCGTGATGACGTGTATGCGGGAGTGTACGACGCAAGTATGTTTTAAGACATGGGATACGCTTGGTAGTTGATTTATTATAGTTTATAGGCCTATGTTGCAATATTTATTTATTTTTTTGTTTGTACATGCCATTCGTTTAAATATATCTTACATTTTACATTTGCTATGTTTGTGCAGCCGAAAGGCCCATTTCTATGTAAGCAACATTTCATAGACTAATAAAGTCTCAGTCTCTGTTACACTCGATTGATGTTGGTGTTTTTCTATCAGTAGTTGATTCAGCCCCAATGCTTGAATTCTCCTGATAGTTGTAAACTCGGATTCGTTTATCCACGCAACCCGTTCAATCAGCATACAAGTCACAGAGTCGACGTATGAAGTTTTCCACTTTTATTCAGCACACATCAACAACTGCATACAATCGCCTTTTCACTCTCAACTTTTTCCTTTCCAACTCACTATCAACACTCTCTCCTACTTGAAACAGTGCGGCACATCACACTTTTCTGCTATCCTATGCACCAACGGGAATCCCCTCAATGAAACATACTTCCGGTTTCTTTCTCCGCGTGTTTTAGTGAGTTATTTCCAAATATTCAAGAATAATAACATGTGTCACTGGCCACCAGTATCGTACCCTCATATATATATGTTATATATATATAAAATTAGTATATTATCAACCCAGCTGCTTGCACCACACCACCACAAAGTCGTATGTTTGTCTTCTAATAAAAGAAGAATAGTACATAACATAAAACACTTTTAAAACGACAACATGTTATCCACTCAATTTGAATTGCCAAATTTTCGGTTTTAATAACCTTCTTCAGGGCATTACAATGTCAGTATATATATATATATATATTTTTTTTTTTTTTGCTGCAGTTTATTATCCCTTTCTATCGCCAGTGGCGCGTCTAAACCCTACCTACCTAACATTATTTGTGAATTTTTGAAAAATATTCGGAAAAACATAACGCCCAGATGCTGGCTCGAACCCACACCTGTCAGGCGCCATTGGTTTCTGGCTTGTGGACACGGCAAGTTAGTCCCGCCTTAGCCCACTTGGTCACAACGCTCGCCTAACATAATCAACTACTTTGTGTTTTGTGAAGGTTGCGACGGCGAAGCTATGGAAAACTACAAGAGTCTTCAGGTCCTGTTTCACTTTCTGTCGATGATCGACGCACCTCCGAAGTCGCCGCAAATACAGGCCTCTACGATTGTTTTTTGCATCCTTTCACTGAGCATGTACTTCCTCCACCGTTTTTATACTTATCCCACTCGTTTTCTGGCTCTAACAATCGTCGTTTTCGGCAATTTGCCATATTTAAAAGTCACGCATCAAGCTTTGATAAAAGCAAAACAAGCCAAAACAAAACTCAGCTGCTGGTGACAATAAATGACTGGATGTCCTCCTTGGATGAAGGCCACCCAGTCGACGCTGTATATCTTGACCTTAGGAAGGTATTCGATACTATTCCACATCTCAGACTTTTACAGAAACTAAAAGGTTATGGCATAAGTGGCAGCCCACTTGCATGAATAAGGAGTTTCCTGACTGACAGGACCCAGTACGTGACTGTTAACGGTAACAGCTCTGACAAAATAAGTGTTACAAGCGGTGTCCCTCAGGGGAGCGTGTTGGGGCCGACATTATTTATATAGTTTATAAATGACATGCCAGAGAATGTAGAGTGTGATATAAAGATATTTGCTGATGACACAAAGGCATATGCAGAAGTTGATGAAAGTGAGGAGTCTAAGGAGAGACTGCAGCAATGCATTGACAAATTGCTTGAATGGACGGAAACATGGCTACTTAAATTTAACAGTGAAAAATGTAAGGTGTTGCATTTGGGCAAAAATAATCCTCAGCATGAGTACTTTATGAATGATGGGAAAGAAAGGTGTAAGATTGAGACGACTGGTGCCGAGAGGGATCTTGGAGTGATAGTGGATACAGAGCTCAGCTTTGTGAATCACATTGAGAGTACTGTTAAGAAAGCCAACAAAATATCAGCCCTGCTTGTAAGAACTATAAGTAACAAATCCAAGGATATAATGGTCCCCCTCTTTAAGGCCCTTATACGTCCCATCTTGGAGTATGCTAACCCCGTCTGGTGCCCATATTTAAGGAGGCATGTTGACTTGATCGAGGGTGTCCAGCACAGATTCACCAGGAAGATTTGTGGAATGTCAGGACTCTCCTACGAGGAGAGACTGAAGTCACTGAGGTTACCCAGTTTAGAATATAGGAGAGAGCGTGGTGATTTAATTGAATTTTTTAAAATTGTGCACAAATTGTATGATCCTTTATCTTTTACATTTTAATGATGTTGGTTTAACACGAGGTCACAAATTTAAACTTACTAAAACTTTTAATAATACTCGCAAATTTAACAAGTATTTTACTAATAGAGTGGTAACCCCTTGGAATAACCTGACTGCCGAGGCTGTGGATGCTGGATCACTTAATGTGTTCAAGAATAGTATGGACAAGTTATTTAGAGATAGCATCTACTCCACCAATTTGGAGGCTAAAAAAATCTAAATTGGTATGCACTGATGCCAGGGGGTGGGTCTTGGGACCCTCATTAAGATCAATTATGAGGGCCAAAGGCTTTTTAGCCTGCATGCCGTATTTGCTATGCTATGCTATGCAGACCGGAACTTGGTTTCATTCTAACCTCGTTTTAATTTATAATGGCGATACCCACGAGTTTTTATGAGAGGTGCCGGAAAGTTGTGAATATAGCCTTTCTCATCCCCAGAACACCTTGGAACCATCGAGTATGACGCAATTTAACCAATCGCTTTAGACTTCGTCATCACTGACATACGTCATACATCTTCCTTCACATTCCAGGAACGTTCTCAAACTTCTACAATTATCGGGAAGTTTCCATCGACAGTAAACACGCAAATCTAGAGAATTCTCCAATAATATCGACCAACGAAAATTATCAACGTTATACAAAGCTTCCTCTAACCACAACACAAACTCAAATCAAAGGTAAATAAACTCGATTATTGAATACTTTGCAAAGCGAAACGATTAGATATATCGTGCGCTTTTCAGACATACTACCATTCGCGTTTCAAAATAACAGTCTCACTCAGTAAGTCAGTCAGATGGGACTGCAGTACGCTAGAAATAAAGAAATAAAAAATAGCATCTGATTAACCTGTAGTTAACTAATGAAGTTTCATAACGCGTGATTTAATAGTAGTAGTAGTAGTAGTAGTAGTAGTAGTAGTAGTAGTAGTAGTAGTAGTAGTAGTAGTAGTAGTAGTAGTAGTAGTGTGAGGACAAAATAGGTCGTGATCGCAGCCTCTGCGAATGTCCTTTCTTTGATTGGTTTAATTACTGGATGGGTCTGTTATGCACGCACATTTTCCTACTATCATTCATTACAGCGATAGAAAATCTCTTTAAAGTTTGGTAATTCATCCAACTGGTTTTTAAAGATTTTATGTGAGGTGCCTTTTAAAAAAACAAACTGATAAATCATTCCAAAGGGCAGCTACTCTGTTAAAAAACAAAATTTCCGCAGGGTAGTACTGCAGTGCTGCACAAAGATTTTCCCCTCAGAATTTCGGGTTCTGTCACAAAACGGTGTTGCAAAAAATTCGTTCCAATTTAGGTTGATTTCATTCATTGATAGATTGTTACTGCTGTAAACTATAGGTTTTGTATTTATTTACTTTGTACATGTGCCCCCGCCCATCCTAGACAATGTTTTTCCGCATTTAGAATGGTTTGTGCTCAAAGGGGAAAGCTTGGGAATGTTTTGAGCTGTGCATGCTGTCATTGGCATATATAGGCCTATTGTATAGATGAAGAAGAAGAAGAAGAAGAAGAAGAAGAAGAAGAAGAAGAAGAAGAAATTAATGTATTTATTGAATTTATTTGTTTATTTGTTCTTATATCGCACTTTTCCAGCTCAAGAGCTGCTCAAGGCGCTGGTCGATACAGGATCTAACTCAAGCCACCCCTGCCCACTTTTAATGAATGAACTTTTAATTATTGAAACCTTGAAGTTTAGCGTCTACATTGGCCATTGGGCTATATGGCACACGAGGATGGATAACCATCCCGGGAAAGAGGGGGGTAGGGAGTGAAATGAACACTGAACCCCCAGAGCCGATCATATTGCTAAGATACACATTGAAAATAACCACTTTTATCTTGCCTAGTACCAAATGGATTCGAACCTAGATCCTCGGTGTGCTAGAGCGAGCGTCCTAACACTGAGCTATGGCGGGAGGGACCGAAAGAAGAAGAAGATAATTCGGACTGCCCTTCTCAACGAACACGGCGCTCCGGGATCAAGACCGAGTCAAACAAGTACCTAGGCTTGCCGCTCCTTAACCTTTTTGCAACAGTGCCTGAAATCATATAGCACTAATAGACACTTCCACAGGTGCTACGGCACAGTATGCTGTACTTCAGCACTTGTCATCTTGAAATGACGTAGGACTAGCGTCTGGAGAGGTCAAAAGGCTTGTTGGTGTCAAACAAGACCAACAGCTAGACTAGACCCTTTTCTTCTCGGAATGGTGGCTAAATAGTAATTTCCTATTCAAAATTCCCGATAACTTTTGTAAATAGTGCAGCATTTTTAGAAAACAACATGTTTTGTTACCCCTGTTGTGAGGCAAGCGCAGTCCATGGCCCGTCGTTTGACAATGCGTGGGCATTGCCGAGCTCAGCTGACAAAAGACATAAGACCAAGTTGTGAAGCGACGGGCCAGTGTGGGCTGCTCTGGTGACTGTGATATAAAAATGAGAGAACAGCTATGAACTGCTACCACTGTAGGGTTCGCAATACATTTTGCAGTAGCTACTTTTCAACCACCAGATACAGAAACTCATTTTCCCCCTTCCATTCTCCAGCCTTCTTCTTCAGCCTACGTACACTCTTAACGCAGGCATAAGTTAGTTATAGTGTACACTAATCTCTCATAAGTAGCTCAGTATGCAATCCTATCCAAATTTATTTATACATAATTATGACCACGAGAGCACCACCCCCAAACACACACACACACACAGACACGCACCTACACACACACCCGCAGGTACACACACACATACACAAACACACACACATACATTCATAACACATAACCTACATGAAACACATACACGCCAGTACTTGTATCGTTATAGAAGCAATCTCTCTCTCTCTCTCTCTCTCTCTCTCTCTCTCTCGCTCTCACACACACACACACACACACAGACACAGACACAAGCTCTTAAGGTAGGTTTTAAGTATACAATCACATAAGCCTACCGTTGAGAAGTAAAGAATAATCATGAACAGTAGCTTATAGCAATAACAGCGCATTCGGTTCTCCGGAGGATTCAAAACTGCATTTGTTTAGGAGTACAGGAGCTATTCTCAGGGTCGCAAGGCGCTGGTTGCAATAGTCGCTTGAGGTTTATTTCCAAATTCATCA
Organism: Oncomelania hupensis; assembly: GCA_036898135.1. NCBI lineage: Eukaryota > Metazoa > Mollusca > Gastropoda > Littorinimorpha > Pomatiopsidae > Oncomelania > Oncomelania hupensis. The sequence goes on from CM072511.1 coordinate 155,646,427, forward strand.
ACTTAAAAAAACACACCCACACACACACACACCCACACACACGCACACACACACACCCACACACAAACACACACGCAGCCGAGGGTACACAATATTATCATTACTTTCCTGAAACGCCACATACGTTGTGCTGACAATGGGCCATATTTCGTCCCCTTTTTAAAGTACTTCGTGTCCGAACCCTAACCCTAACCCAGCCCTAACCCTAACGGATCATTGTTCTGACGTCAAAACATGTAGGTCTGTCAAAACAAGTTATGTAGATGTTCACTGGTTTGTCCAGATAACACCGTGTAAACATGCCCCCCCCCCACACCCACACGTACACACACATACATACACAAACACTCTCTCTCTCCCCCTCTCTCTCCCCCTCTCTCCCCCCTCTCTCCCCCCCCCCCTCTCTCTCTCTCTCTCTCTCTCTCTCTTCGACATCCCGGCACCCAAACACAAACACACACACCAACGCCAAAACACACACCAAATAATCTGTTCAAACACACTCACAGCCACCACACCTCCGAAGTCCAACGTGTTTGAAGACGTAAACAAACCTATTGTGCCTTGTCCACGCTTACCAGAAAGTGTTCAGTCTCTAAAGCTCACAGGGCCTTCTAGCACTAACCCCAACCCCTTACCCCCCTCCTTTCTCGTCCTCGCTTCCCCTCTCACTCCTCTTCCCCCACACCCCCACCGACACCCCACCTCACTTCACCACCCCAGAACGGATCATTTGAATTGCAACCTATACTTACTTGTTCAGGGACATGCCCTAAGGCGTGTTATCGCCGAGTCAGCGAGGCGATCGGAATAATATAGACTATTGGTAAAGATCCACTAGCATCAGGAAGACTTGGAACTCTGTTACGCTCTTATGGCCAGAGCTTCATTCGTCAGACGGTCACTGAAGGCAGCTCCCAGAACAATAACAGCTGCTTCAATAGGACGGATAATAATAATAATAATAATAATAATAATAATAATAAAATGACAAAGGCCACAAGCTCTATTTCAGCGGTAGAGATGACAGGCACGAACACGGCGTTGGATTCTTGGTCCACAAGAACATTCTAGCCACTGTCATGGGTTGCCGCCCAGTCTCCAGTAGACTCATTACCATCCGTCTGAGAGCAACCCCTTTCAACATTACCATCATCCAGGCCTATGCCCCAACATCAGACTATGAAGACAGCGAAGTGGAGGATTTTTATGAAAATATACAGGCGGTCCTTGACCAAGTGCCGAAGAAGGACATAGTCATAGTGCAAGGCGACTGGAATGCCAAGGTTGGCCAAGATGCGCACCGCAACTGGGGAGACACATGCGGACCCCACTGCAACAACGAGACAAATGACAGGGGTCTGAGGCTATTGGAGTTTGCCAGATACAACAATCTGGTACTGGCAAACACGCTTGGTCTCCACAAAAAATCCAGACGATGGACATGGCACAGTCCCGGCGGGGAACATCACAACCAGATCGACTACATCATGGTCAAGAAACGCTTCAGATCAAGCATCAACATTGGCAGGACACGCACTTTTCCAGGAGCAGACATTGGAAGTGACCACGATCTCGTGATGATGTCTTTCCGGCTCCATTTGAAGAGAGTAAATACAGCAAAGTGCACTAGGCTGAAGTTCGACCTGGACAAACTGCAAGACCCGGAGGTGGCAAAAATATTTCAGGCCACAATTGGAGGGAAATTTGCACCACTGCTTATTTTGGGGGCAGGCGAAGTAGATGTCAACACCATGACCAATACCTTCAACTCAGCTGTAACAGATGCCGCCACTGAGATCCTTGGCAAGCACCGACCAAAGAAGAAGCCGTGGATCACACCTGAACTTTTGGATCTGTGTGATAAACGAAGAGAGTTAAAAAAGAAAAAGAACACCTCACAGGGAGCTGATGTCTACCGAAAAATCAACAATGACATCCGAAAAGGCATGCGCACAGCAAAGGAGAACTGGATAGAAGATCAATGCCAGGAAATAGAGAACAATCTGAACAAGAACAACAGCAAGAAGGCCTACCAGACTGTGAAGCGGCTGACAAGTGTTAAACAGCCCAAAGTCTCCACTATCCAAAGCAAGTCTGGCATTTGCCTTACAGAAGAACAAGAAGTCTTGGACAGATGGACAGAGTACTGCTCTGACCTTTACAACCATACACCAAATGGAGACCCATCAGTTCTAGCATGTCCCGAGAGCAGAGAAGAAGAAGAAATCCTCCAATTCTCCGGGAAGAAGTTGAGGCAGCAGTGCAATCGCTGAAGAAAGGGAAGTCAGCGGGAGTGGACAACATACCAGCGGAACTGCTACAAGCAGGAGGAGAAGCGATGACTGATGCTCTCACCACTATCTGTAACAAGATCTGGCAGAATGGGGAATGGCCTACACCATGGACCCAGTCGCTTGTCATCACTCTTCCTAAAAAAGGTAACCTTCAGGAGTGTGAAAATTACCGCACCATCAGCCTCATCAGCCATCCCAGCAAGGTCCTCCTGAAAATAATACTCAACAGGTTGAAACCACAAGCTGAACAAATCATAGCTGAAGAACAAGCAGGATTCATGGCAGGGCGAAGTACCACTGAACAGATTTTCAACCTCAGAATAATCTGTGAGAAATACCTACAGCACCAACAACATCTATATCATGTGTTCATAGACTTCAAGAAGGCATTTGACCGAGTCTGGCATGCAGCTCTATGGGCAACCATGAAAGTGTACAACATCAGCCCTAAAATCATAGAAGTCATCAAAAGCCTGTATGACAAGGCTACCAGTGCAGTCCTCCATAACAGCGTCATCGGGAACTGGTTCAGAACAACAATCGGTGTGCGTCAAGGATGCCTACTCTCTCCAACACTCTTCAACATCTTCCTAGAGCGCATCATGTCAGATGCTCTTGCAGATCACGAAGGCACAGTCAGCATAGGGGGCAGAGCAATCTCCAATCTTCGTTTTGCGGATGATGTTGATGGATTGGCTGGAGAGGAACAAGAACTTGAACAGCTTGTACAGAGGCTTGACACCACCTCCAGAGCTTATGGAATGGAAATAAGTGCAGAGAAGACCAAAATGATGACCAACAACACCAATGGCATCAACACGGACATCAAAGTACAAGGCCAATCCCTCAACACAGTGCACAGCTTCAAATATTTAGGAGCCATTGTGTCAGACAATGGGTCTCGACAGGAAGTCCTCTCCAGGATCGCACAAACAACTGCTGCCCTGACAAGGTTGAAGCCCATTTGGAAAGACAGAACCATCAGTCTACATTCCAAAGTAAGACTGCTGCGATCTCTGGTCATCTCCATCTTCCTATATGCTTGCGAAGCATGGACCCTCACAGCAGATCTCCAACGAAGAATACAAAGCATGGAGATGAGGTGCTACAGAAGACTTCTGTGCATTTCCTATACCCAACACATCACCAACGTTGAAGTCCGACAGACCATCACACAAGCCATTGGACAACACGATGACCTGCTCACAGTGGTGAAGAAACGGAAACTCCGATGGTATGGCCACGTCACCAGATCATCAGGCCTTGCAAAGACCATTCTGCAAGGCACAGTGCAAGGAGGTAGAAGAAGGGGGAGACCGAAAAAGAGGTGGGAGGACAACATTCGAGAATGGACTGGTTTGACACTGAGCGAAGCCATGAGGGCTGCTGAGGACAGAGAAAGATGGAGTATGCTGGTTAAGCGATCATCTGTGGTGCCCCTACGACCTTCGGGTTATGGGACAGGATAGGATAGAATAATAATAATAATAATAATAATAATAATAATAATAATAATAATAATAATAATAATAATAATAATAACAGCAACAAAAACAAGAACAACAACAACAACAACAACAATAATAATAATAATAATAATAATAATAATAATAATAATAATAATAATAATAATAATAATAATAATAATAAAAACCTACTGTTGAATTTCACGTGGCAGACGGTTACTGAAGAAGCACCGACAAAAGAAATGGTAGGGTACTGACCACCACAACAGCTAGATAAAAGACAAATTTTATATTTGCACATTGGCATTTTCAAGGTTGTAGTTTGGTATACTTGTGTACGTCACTGCTGCAGATGCCAGCTCTTGCGTTCCTCTGTTAAAATATATTACTATAATTACTTATTAGGTATTTTCATCTATTAGGCACGTACAAATCTTACGCTGTTTTCCTTTTATTATGACTTTATATGAATCCTTTCCTATATTAAACACTTTCGCGTGGAGTGCCAAATTTCATGGAAATGACTCATTAAGTTTGGGCTAAAAGTATAGAACTGTGATTGTTGACTTTTCAGTTTCATAATGCACGTGATTTTTTTTAATCAATAACACAATAATTGTTATCTTTGCATTGGGTAACGTTTTACGGCACTTAATGTTGTTCGTATCTCACAGACTAGAGAGCGACAGTGGAATAAGGGAGACAAAAACGTTTGTGTATAAAATGCAGTAGGCAGTAGTGGTTGTCTCGCCTAAAGAAACGAGGGGAAATGGAGTCTAATGAGAGTATCTAGGATTATATTAATTATCCTTATTATAATGCTATCCCCCGATGATTAATTGATGGGAAATGGGAGATCCCTGCCGACAGTCAGTGTTTATAAGAGTTGTGGGATAGAATAATTGTGCCATAGATACAGATGGCCATTTTGCTGCACGTGTCCTAGACGCTGTCATTGAACGCCATTCCCATTTTATTAGGCGAGACCAAAAAAAAATCCAAACTACAGTGGAGCAGTTTTTTGAATCGTTAAAATTAAAATAAAACTGTAGGAAAGGTTTGCGTTAGCGAACACTCGATGACCATGGAGAGGTAAAATGAACCATAACTCTAGTGTTCCCATTGATGACTTCCGGTCAAGGGTGTGTGGGTAATCTCAACTTTGGCAGGAAATTTTCATTTCCATAGTTCCCTTTTATAAAATAAAACTGCTTTTCTGTGTACCCATGCAACATGTAATTATTTTGTGTGCATGGGAGGAGTGCCACATCTTACGAAAACTAAAAGGTTTTCCTGCAGGAAAATGTGTGCTTGTTGTATTTCATAGGCTGGTAGGCAGTCCTACAATGCAAAAGAAGATCTGGCTGGCACATGCATGGTGTGTTTATGTGTGTCTGTCTCTCAATCTACAAGTACGACACAACTCATATTTGTTTTTAAAGGAAATGGTCACACTTTAATTCATTAATTTATTTAATTTTTATTTATTTATACATTTATTTATTTATTTATTTCTTAATTCAACCACTTATTTTATTTTTATTAATTTATTTAGTCATGCAAGCGCACAACAGATGTTGACTTTGGTTTCTAAAAGAAGCCTAATCATTTTTTAACTTATTTATTTATTCACCACTTGTGGGCACATATAGAAGCAATGGGGGCGAGGGGGGAGGGGTATAGGGTGTGAAAATGTAGGGGGAAGTGATGGTGGCCATGGGGTATGGGTAGCATAGTAGGAAACTCGCGAGGTAAGGTTAATAAAGGGACGGACAAAATGTCTGTTTTAACCTGCGTACACACTTATGGGAGAGTTTTCACCTCAATAGTGTGGTTTATACACTTTTTTGTGATCTTGCTTTCGAGCGTAAAGGTTTGAAAGAAATTGCTTCAGACTCGCTTCCACTATGCCCGATAGGGCATGAAATTGCAAGGCTATGTATGCCGCGGATAATTCAGTTCTTTAAGTGGCGTGAATTCTGAACGGTGATCATCTTTCTTTAAATGCACTGACGTCCTCCGCGTGCGCATTTCCTAATAAATGCGACATAACAGTGTTGGGTGTGTGTGTGTGGGTGTGCGTGGGTGTGTGCGTGTGTGTGTAAGTATGGGTGGGTGTGTGTGTGTCTGTGTGTGTGTGTGTGTGTGTGTGTGAGAGAGAGCGCGCATGTTAGTGTCCATGCGCCTGTGTGTATATCTGTATATGTACATGTCCGCGTGTACTTGTTTGTGTGTTTGTATAATTATGTACGCTCGCCCGGCCGGAGCCTATCATGTGTGCGTCTGCCAGTCAGTGCGCGCGTGAGTATCTTCTGGGTGACTTTATCCGCACGCAGCTGCGCCGTAGCAAGACAAAACAAGGGTAGGTGACTATTGGCACCACGGCGTGTTGAGGACTGATCAGTGGAAACTTTAGGAGGTGTTACCTACAGACCCCCGAAAGGCGGAGTCGTGAACATTGCCCCCCTCCCCCTTCCCACCCACCCTACCCTCCACTACTTCCCCAGCCTAAAACGCTGATCTATCAAACTAACGATCTCTACGCCTACAACTGGACTACACGGGCGATAGTTTTGGATGTTGATGCAAGCTGCAGTGTGTGTGTGTGTGTGATTACAAAGTCACAAACAACTGTCTTGTAAAGTGAACACTTTTTTGTTCTTAGCGTCCTGGCAAAAAAACAGTAAAAGAATGGTTTAATATCTTTTCTTGTTGGAAATGGTAAGCCATGGAATATTGAAAATCCTCTCTAAAGTCAGTTAGCAGACAACTTTTTTGTGTGTGCATGATCATGCAAGCTGCATTGTGTGTGTTTATAATATCACAACCTGCTTGGGAAATCGAAAGGTGTTGAGTGTTCTTGAAATATGCAGTGGAAAAAAAAATCTAGTTTTAATGTTTTAATTCATCGACATAATTAGGCAGTTCTAGAATAATTATGATGAATTTGTTGTGCAGACGATATTTTTAGAGCGCGTATGCAAAATGTAATAAAGAAATTTAAAAAAAAAATCAACAACATAAAAAACTGACCACAACAACAAACACACTGACACACACAGACACACACAAAAACCCAATTTATTTATGGTTTTTATCATCGAAATGGAAAAAAAACTGGATTGATTATGAGAAATTAAGTAGACGACACTTCGTGTATAAGTTTTAATAAAGATACTGAAGGCAGTCAACCTAAAACATTAAAAAAAATCTATTTCCTGTTCCTTTTCTAAAAGTTTCTTGTCTTTACACCAAATGTTTGAATGATCAACGTAGGCCTAAGTGTTTGTTGAGTTATGTAGGAGTGTGTCTACAGATCGCCGGGTTTTGAGTTTGATTTAGGGATAAGGTGTGTATAGCCTCGGGCATGCCTATAATTATCATTAAGCTGCAGAGCGGAGCATTTAGTCTTTAGTAATACTTTTTTTTGTACTCGAGATAAATATCGTAAACTGTTTGTGAAAGCAGACAGCAGACGACAAGTTTGGGATGGTCAGGCAAGCTGCGGTGTAACCGATTTTTACATGTTACAAGCTGCATGTGAAGTCGACATGTTTGGATATCAAAACTGCCGTGATTAAATTAATGGCTGAGGGTTTCACACAGGTCAGTTCAAAGTAATAATTTTATTTCTCTGAGAAAGTGCGGACGCAATCCTTTGGATGTTCATGCAACCTGCAGTGTATGAATGGTTAGGGTTTCATAAACTACTTGTGAAGTCATTTTAAACTGCAATGATCGAAGTTTTTGTGTTTCTTTTACTTCGTTCACGAGATGACCCTCCTCCTTCTCCCCCCTCCGAAATAAAAGTAAGTATTCTTTATCGAGAAAATAAGCAAGTCTTGGATTATCGTAATTTTAATTTTGGAGTAATTGTGCAGACGACATTATTTGTTTTGAAGCAGTTAGTAAGAAGAAGAAGAAGAAGAAGAAGAAGAAGAAATCCCTGTGAGTTTAATTTAAGTAGGCTTTTACCATGTTCTCATCTTCGGACAAAATGCAATCTACTTTGTGAAACCAAAAGATTGAAAAACGTTATTATAGCCTACACATAACATGCCTGTACAGAAACAATATCGTTGGTGAAGCTATTTGCGTGTTTTGGCTGTCTCAACATCTATTCATTGAAAAGTGAAAGTGATGCTGCGGGTTTTCACTTTCTCCTTCCTCAGAGATAAGGGCGTGTTTGTGATACAATAGTATTTCAAAGTGGGCTTACAGAAATTGGTTTGGGGTACAATATTTCAAAAGTGGATTTACAGAAATTGGACCATTCTCTTCTGTAGGCCGTGTGTGGTAGTCTACGTTTCTTGAGTTAAAGTGATTATAAAATATATTAAAAAAAAAAAAAAAAAAAACCAAGAAGGCAAGCCATTCCCAGACACCCACGTATACATTGTAATTAAAAAGTGTTCATAATTTTAGTGGAACCGTTCTGTCTCCGTTTTGCCAAATAGAAGCTAAACACATACGTTCAAACCATTGACCACCCTTGAACTATCTGCATGCAGTTAAGCATTTGATCCAAATCGGTTCAGGCAACTTTTGCGACAGCGCAAAACGTGTTTACAAAATGAAAAAGTGCGGAGACCTAGCTTGACCTTAGGATTTAGACCTTAAAGGATCAGACCCTAAAAAGTGTAGACATTATAGCACCTCATAGACGCGTGAAATAGGTTGGCAGTAGAAAGTGTTTCCCAGAATGGAATATCACACTATTAATAGTACAGTAGTAATGCCACTATAGAACGGGATCTATAGCTCAAAGGAGAGGCAAGTTCATTTCATGGCTAAGTTAACGGCCGACAGACACTCGCAAGAATTCAACTCTAGAAGAACTAAACAACAATAACGTCAAAAACACCACGTCCGTAATATGGTCGATATTTCCATTATTTTGAAAGTTTCTTCAGAACTATAAAACTATTTAGTGCTGAATTGATATATGATTTGTATTATCGAACGGTATGGATTTATCTGATCAGACGGTATCTATTGTGTCAGCAGTAACACTTCCGGGGCAGTCTACTACCCAAATCGCGAGTGGCAGTGAAGGTCTATATCGATTAAAGAATGTCTATAAAAGATTAGGTCATAGAGCGCGGTGTCATCCTGCGAAAGTGTAAACAGACTACCTACAATGATCCATTCACTGTGAGACTATTGGATTGTAATGTTGTACTTTTGGAATGTGATTGTGCATGTGTTGCTGTGTAGTAGTAGTAGTAGTGGTACTAGGCGGGACACCGGTCGCAAGAGAGCGGTAGGTGTGTGTCTCAACGAATCTACTTTTGAAAATACAGTTACGATGTCTGTGATCATTGCCTTTACGGCTTAAATTGTTGGTAAATGTGCTGTTTGAGAACAACAACGTATTAGGCCTGATTGTTTTGGTAAGATTTGTACGTCGTGACTTCAGCTCAAAGAAAGGACCAGTGTAATTGATAATTATTCAAATTCTGCTGCCGGCTTTCAGTTGTGACAACAGTGTAGTTCTGTTCAGCTAGTGTTAAAAAACCAGTGTAATATAGATCTTGTTATCTCATTTCCAAGTCTTACTGCTGTTTGTTTAGTACAAAGGTACAGAATAGTTGGAACATTGCTTACAACTTGGGTACATGTTAAGCTTACTGCACTTGCGTGAAACGAAATGCCTCGTAATCCTTACCAGTGGTAGAATATAATCGTCGATCTATGATTATTTTCGCATCGCAATGGCGAGATCAGGCATTAGTTCCTTCGTCGCTTGACATTGGGTGAACGAACATGTCATAAGACTGTGAGAAGACCTAAGACCGGGTGTCAGGGCAACAGGCAGTTATTATAGACCGGCCTCGTCACTGTGAGATGAGAGGAATTTCAATTTACCGCTATACGGATCACAAAGCATTTTTGCTTCATGCAAAGGCAGCAATATTGATAAAGTTGTAAGCGGTTTTCAATAGGGAGCTACTTTTCAACCACCCTGTAAACACACAGGTCTTAGGTCTTTTCACAGTCTTATGACAGGTTCGTTCACCCAATGTCAATCGACGGAGGAACTATTGCCTGCCAGTCGAGCTGGAATTCCGTCCATGGGTCCTCCTAGCAGAGTGACTCAGAAGTATACCGGTTGCTTGACGTACAGGAGAATATGACGAGATTGGTTGTTATTTTCCCCCTCCCATTTGTTATGTAATGACTTTTTACCTGGTGGTTTGGGGTACCCGTCATCCGAAGGTACAAATTAAATCATCGTGGGTTTTTTTCCTCGTAGAAGAAATGAACAAAAGACTAAATCCACATTGTCTTACCTTCTTGTTTTTCTTCCTTTCTTCATGAAGTTTTTGTTTTAAATAATTTATAACAGATATAAGACATTCCAAAAAAAATCGTCTACAGCTCCCAGACAACAGGCTTAAGAAAGAGGGAGGAAAAAGAAGAAGAAGAAGAAGAAGAAGAAGAAGAAGAAGAAGAAAAAGAAGAAGAAGAAGAAGAAGAAGAAGAGGCATTCATCCCATAATGATGGAAAAACAAACAAGAACCACATTTCCTCCGTTCTTCCTTCATGCATTATTTAATTAACTATAATAAAAAGGTTTAAATGAAGTAAAGAAAGTTTAGAAAAAAATCTACACTCCTCCCACTCCTCTTACCCCCTCCGCACACACGCACGCACACACATACGTACACCCAAACACGCACATACACACGCACACAAACACGCACACACATACACGCACACACACACACAATACCAGGCTAAAATAACTATGATGCGATTGCGTTTTACTTTGATAAAGTATTTAAACTATTTGCCGTAAGGGTTGGCACTTTGATTTATGCCTTTTGATATAGTCCACGTCCGTCGCTGCTAGCTTTATCTACATTTGTTGCATGAACGTCGCAAATCTGATTTGTGAGGCTACAAAGCGATGTTTTAATTAATTTTAATGGTTGCCTTTTGGGACAGTTTTATTGTCTCGTTCGGGTTTTTATTCCCAGACGCGGTTCTCTCGCAGTCAGGGTCCAGGGTCAGACAAAGCACAACGTGTAACAGTTTTAAATGAACACCACTCTCTTCTTTCTGTCTCCTCTTCTTTCTGTTTCCTTTTCTCTGTCTCTGTCTCTCTTCTCTCCGTCTTTGTCTTTCTATCTTCTCTCTGTCTTTCTCCCTTCTCTCTCTGTCTCTGTCTCTGTCTCTCTCTCTCTCTCTCTCTCACACACACACATACACACACGCACACGCGCACACACTAACCAGAAAGAGAGCGAGAGAGAGAGGCGTATAGCATCCATTATTATTATTATTATTATTATTATTATTATTATTATTATTATTATTATTATTATTATTATTATTAGCCTGGAGAGGATTGGGTCCTGCCAGGTCTTTCTTGCCCAAGAAAAGATTAAAAGAACCACTCACTCCATACCGGATCGGTCGTCGCCCGTGTCACCAAGGACCGCGCCTTCCGTTGGCCACCAGGACGGAGGTGATGAGTGTGCTACTGATGGACAACTTAGCAAGATCCGCATTAAAGACAACATCGTCATAGGAACCTGGAATGTCAGGATCCTAACTGCGGATGGAAAATTAGAAGAACTGGCCCACGGGCTGGACCACTATAGATGGAACATTTTAGGTATCAGCGAACTGCGCTGGAAAGACCTAGGTGAAACAACGACCGACAAAGGCCACAAGCTTTATTTCAGCGGGAGAGATGACGGGCACGAACACGACTTTGGATTCTTGGTCCATAAAGACATTCTAGCCACTGTCTTGGGTTGCCGCCCAGTCTCCAGTAGACTCATTACCATCCGTCTGAGAGCAACCCCTTTTAATATCACCATCATCCAGGCCTATGCCCCAACATCAGACTATGACGACAGCGAAGTCGAGGATTTCTATGAACATCTGCAGGCTGTCCTTGACCAAGTGCCGAAGAAGGACATAGTCATAGTGCAAGGCAACTGGAATGCCAAGGTTGGCCAAGATGCGCACCACAACTGGAGAGCTACATGTGGACCCCACTGCAACGAGACAAATGACAGAGGTCTGAGAACAAGAAGTCTTGAATAGATGGACAGAGTACTGCACTGACCTTTACAACCAAACACCAAAACGGAAACCCGTCAGTTCTAGCATGTCCACAGAACAGAGAAGAAGAAGAGATCCTTCAAATTCGCCGAGAAGAAGCTGATGCAACAGTGCAATCGCTGAAGAAGGGGAAGTCAGCGGAGTGGACACCACTCCTGCAGAATTGCTTGAAGCAGGAGGAGAAGCGATGACTGACGCCCTCACCATTATCTGTAACAAGATCTTGCAGAGTGGGCAGTGGCCTACACCATGGACCCAGTCGCTCGTCACCACTCTTCCCAAGAAAAAGGGTAAATTTCAGGAGTGTGAAAATTACCGCACCATCAGCCTCATCAGCCATCCTAGCAAAGTCCTCCTAAAAATAATACTCATCAGGTTGAAATCCCAAGCTGAACAAATCATAGCTGAAGAACAAGCAGGATTCAATGCAGGACGAAGTACCACTGAACAGATTTTATACTTCAGAATAATCTACGAGAAATACATACATTACCAACAATATCTTTATCATGTGTTTGTGGACTTCAAGAAAGCGTTTGACCGAGTCTGACATGCAGCTTTGTGGGCAACATTGAGAATGTACAACATCAGCCCTAACATTACTGAGGTCATCAAAAACCTGTATGACAAGGCTACCGTGCAGTCCTCCACAACAGCGCCATCGGAAACTGGTTCAAAACAACAATCGGTGTGCGTCAAGGATGCATACTCTCTCCAACACTGTTCAACATCTTCCTAGAGCACATCATGTCAGATGCCCTTGCAGATCACGAAAGCGCAGTGAGCTTAGGGTGTAGAGCAATCTCCAACATCCGTTTTGCGGATGACATTGATGGATTGGCTGGAGAAGAACAAGAACTTGAACAGCTGGTACAGAAGCTTGACACCTCCTCCAGAGCCTATGGAATGGAAATACGTGCAGAGAAGACCAAAATGATGACCAACAACACCAATGGCATCAACACGAACATCAAAGTCCAAGGCCAATCCCTCAACAAAGTGCATAGCTTCAAATATTTAGGATCCATTGTATCAGACAATGGGTCTCGACAGGAAGTCCTCTCAAGGAAAGCACAAACCACTGCTGCCCTGATAAGGTTGAATCTCATTTGGAAAGACAGGACTATCAGTCTACATTCCAAGGTAAGGCTGCTGCGCTCCCTTGTCATCTCCATTATCCTATACGCTTGCGAAACATGGACCCTCATAGCAAATCTACAACGAAGAATACAAAGCATGGAGATGAGGTGCTACAGAAGACTTCTGGGCATTTCCTATACTCAGGACATCACCAATGACGAAGTCCAACAGACCATCACCCAAGCCATTGGACAACATGATGACATGCTCACAGTGGTGAAGAAACGGAAAATCCGATGGTATGACCACGTCACCAGGGCACAGGCTTTGCAAGGCACGGTAAAAGGAGGAAGAAGAAGAGGGAGACTGAGAACGAGGTTTTATCATACATCTGCATTCATGCCTAGACAAACATAGATTTAACATTAAATTAAAAAGAAAAAGCACCCATTAAATAACTAATTTTGTAAGAAGGAAACTATCAATGATTAATATGAAACCTTTAACTGGAATCATCTAATCTCTCTAGAAAGAGAGAGAGGTGTGATGGATTTAAGGAGGTAGGGTTGGAGGTAGGGGTGACAAAAGAGAAAAATCAATTGAGGCAGGATATAATGTATGATTTTCCAAATTATAAGAAATAGGTTGTACATCGTGTACTTGAAGATGTGTAATGATGTGCATTTTTTTTACTTCCAAAGAAAGAGTGTTCCTTAACAAGTGGCCTTTAAAAGATAAGCTAGATTTGAAAGTGTCAATTCGCGGTTTTGGAAGTCTGTAGTTTTAGGGGAGAGAGGGAGAGAGAGAGAGAGAGAGAGAGAGACAGAGACAGAGACAGAGACAGACAGACAGAGACAGAGACAGAGAGACAGACAGAGAGACAGACAGACCGACAGACAGGTAGAAAGACAGACAGGTAGAAAGACAGACAGGTAGAAAGACAGAGATTTAGAGACAGAGAGAACAATAGAAGTGGAGAGAGAGAGAGAGAGAGAGAGAGAGAGAGAGAGAGAGAGAGAGAGGGAAAGGAGGGAGGGAGGAAGAGCGGAGTTATAGTGTTGTAGTCCGTCAAGGCGACGAGCCAGAAGCCAGGCAAATCCTTTTAGTGGACACTCGGGACAGTGGATCAAGAGAAAGTGACAGTCATAGACACCATTTTCCTTGATCATCAAGACTAAAAGGGCAGGTTTCCCTGTGGATCAAAACCTGTCAGCACGGTTACTATCGCAATGCTACAAAGTGTGGTCATAGCGGTCCGCAAGCAACTAGACTTTCCACAGCCAAAACCAAATGGCACGGCATTTGGTATTTTATGTTACAATCATTCTTATATAGCGCTGTTCGAAGAGCTTTCTTTTCTCAAGAGCTGCACAAGGTTTTGACCACTACAGGACCTAACAACTGGAGCTGCCCGATCCGCCTAAGGTCAATTCAGAATGTAGAAAATCGAAGTTCGAGAAAATAAGCTTAGACGCAAAATGATATTACTTCAAAAACCTGCATTTAAAGTGGTCCACTTTGAAAGCATGCTTTTATTTTTCTCGCCAAAACGAGTTTACCCTGAAACTTTGCATTGTTGTGTCACGGAAATATGATATAGTGGGCAATCATTGTTCAAACCCGACGCTGAGGAGTAGACTTGTGGATTTTCTTGTTCTGTGATACGTACAAACGAGGCCAGTCAACCATTATTTATCGATTGCTGTACATGTATGCCTACGTGGCGCAGCAGTGCGGTGGTTTTGGTACATGCTAACAATGTCAGATGTTATGCAACGTCGGGAAGGGTTAGTACTTGGATGGGTGGTCATCCTTGGAAGGCTACCACCAAACGACACATAAAAGACTGAAACAAGCGCACGACACAGCCCGGTCCACCACCCAGCTGTGAATGGGTTTCTGGATCTGTTTGGAACCGGTGTGACATCGTCAAAGTTCCTACTATCTTTTTTGGGCTGGGAGCATTCTGATTGGTCGACGCATTACAAAATTCGACGCATGCGCACAGTGCTATCGTAGTCTTAGTAAGGATTAGGGTTAAGGTTAGGGTTAGAGTTAGGATTAGGGCTTAGGGTTAGGGTAACGACGCCTAAGAACATCGTGAAAAAGCCGACCCACTTGACCTGGCGCATGCGCAAAGGCGCCCGGCTAAAGTAAGACACCCGGAACTTTGACGATGTTACGCCGGGGAAGGTAAATCTGCGAGGGAGAAGAGATAGACCCTGCCTTTATCAAGCTGGTTTAGAGAAAAGGGGAGGTCCCAAACGCTTCCCTCCCCAACGACCAAACGTTACAAGAACACCTTTTCCTTTTACAACGCTAACTCACTTCGCTGCAACGCTTGATCGCCCACAGTTGTTGTTATTGTTGTAGTTGTTCTTGACTAGTGTGTGTGTGTGGCGTGCATGCGTGTGTGTGTATGTGTGTGTGGTGTGTGTGTGTGTGTCTGTGTCAGTGTGTGTGCGTGCGTGCGTGTATGAAATAGTTTAGTCTCTCGCGTCGTTTTCAACGTTACAAAGTGTCCCCATCGAATGATTTATAGCGTTACGACACAAGAATGCGTTACGCACTGCTCTCGGCGATGCTATCTCTAGCTACAGATCCAAGCTATTTTATTAGACACGTAAACAACGAACGCGATTTATTGGTTTGTATGAAAGCTGTACTTTTGACGTAGCGGTTTTTGTTGTTGTTGTTGTTGTTATTATTATTGTAACGTTAAAGTTATGTTTTTTGTAATTTTTTTTTCAGTGGGGCCACACTCATTGTGAATGTTAAAAAAATCAGTCGAAAGAGCATGATCACTGTGGGTTCCTTTAAAGGTATAACCTAGGTCATCATAAAATGTCTTTAGGCATTATCTATAATCGTGCAAAGTCACAGGTTGAAAGGATTGGCATTTAGCCACTTTTTGTTTGTTTGTTGGGAAATGGTCGGTTTGATAGAGGACGATTTTAAGAGTGTGGCAAGACACTATGTCGACTGCTGGAAAGGCTTCAACGGAAGAAAAAAAATCGCTTTTATTTAACTGAAGGCATTTTCGAACAGATAATACAAAAACAGGTAGCGCTGAAACACATTGGACACTGAAATCTGTCCTTGTGGAAACGTTTGAAGTCACTCGATGCAGCCTTTTAAAAGGTCCAACATACATACTGCAAACAAAGCCACTCGATTACATATAGAGATTATTTGGATAGCGATTCTGAGGGAGGGTACATGATGCAATGTCTATCAGTGTGCGGACATAGAAGAAAAGATGGTGGGTATGGGGGATGTGGAGGGGTGAGGTAGGGAAGGGGGGGGGAGGGTGACGTAGCAGACATTCTTATAATTTTGACCGGCTGCGCAGTATTAAGCCAAAAATAAAAAAAATAAAAATTATTAAAAAAATAAAAAACTCACGCGCGCCTTCTCCCATGACACTTGCACTGCCTATTGGTGGGATCAACATTTAACAAGAGCGGGTAGATAATCGTACTAGTTTCCTATTCAATTCGGAGATTATCATTGACCTTTTCGTGTGAATCAAAAGCTTAGGCCCTTTTCATTTTTCTTCACGTTGTGTCAATTAGTGTGGCAGGTGAATCAACTTCTACATGCTTGCTGTGTTTTAAGCAAGCTTTTTTTTTGTCTCCTGTTGTGTAAACTCATCCGAACTCCCCGTTAGGAGGGAAAATGGTTTTAAAAAAAAGAAGATAGATTGATACAGTTGTCTGTCGGTGAATTTTTAGGTGTGCTACGAATCATATGTTCAGATGAATACCCAGCAAATTCTTTTGGAATATTGGCGGTTTTTCCTTTTTGTCGTCTTTGGAAACAGCTTCCACAGCAAAAACTAACACTGGTAACAGTGGTGAATAGTGAGGTCAGAACCTCTTAAGGTCAGGTCCTTCGGCCACTGCAAGTTTTTAGCCAAAGGCTATGTATGTTATAATCGTGTGGTGCATGTATTGAATGAAAGGAAACGACCAATGAATTGGGAGCCTGTGGTATGTGAGTGTTTACCAACATGGAGCAAATTCCTTGTGTAATGTCACTTGGTAGAAGAAATTCTGTATTTTGCATTAAGAAGGAATAACGTAACAAAATTAAAAGCACTATTACAGTTGGCCATTGTTTTGTTGTTTATGCCTATAATATTATATCAGTTTTCTTCCTTGTTGTGTGAACTACTGATTTCAGACGGAAATTGGAACATATTTTTGTGCGCTAATGTTTTAAGTGAACATCGGCAACAGCAATATTCGACCTTCCCTAGAAATCTCAATTCATTATTGACCTTCTGTGCTACGTCACCCCAGACACCACACTCATTTTTGTTAAATTTGAATGCAAACAGTTTTCTGCCCCCCTCCCCTCCCCCATCCCCTTTCCATCCTCCCCCCCTCCCCATTTGTTGTAACTTTGACTGCATTGTGGTGGTGGTGTTGCCTCTTTGACATTGTCTGTTTAAGCGTATTTGTGTAGGTCTAATATAGGCGAGGTTTCATCTCATTAGCGTTAAAGGTCCCCCAATAGGCCTTATTCGGAAATGGGAGGTAACTTGTCTTTTTGTTCAGTTTTTAGTTACCCAGAGTTATCCGGTCGGACATCTCGTCTCAGAACACTATGAAAACTACCCCGAGCTGCAAGCTTTTCTTCGGAAAAAGGTGGTGGTGGTTGCAGATCAGTGCCAGGCCGATCTAGCGGAGCTAGCCAGGATTGCAACTGAAATCAACCTTTTGGTTGATCCGGAAGGTTTGATGGAGGACAGAGCACAAATTATAGGCCAGAAACCGAGTTTGTTTGCAAAGAATGTCCGCCCAACATTAGACAACTCTGTGCGCAGCATGCGGGCAAGCAGGTTAAAGTTGTTTCCCTTCGTATTTCCGAGCATAGAAGACTTTGTTTCCTTTTTTTTCTTTTTTTTTTTTGGGGGGGGGAGGGGGAGTGGGGAGGGCGAAAATAAGTTTAGCCTAAAATTAGCATTGTCATTATATAAAACAACAATAAAGAGGGCTTTGGTTGCTCCAAATCAACCGCTAAAGTGTGAAATTTCTATTTCTGTTGTGACAGAGTATAGTTTCCCCTGATTAACGGGGCACCACTACGCTGTTCGATCTGCTAGGTGATCTTTTTTTTAGCGCTAGACAAGTAACTATTAATAGGCACTCAGATGCAAAATTTATCGGTTTAAAAAACATAAATACAGATTCTAAAGAGTTTCTGTTGTTGTTTTTGTTGTTGTTCTTGCGTTGATGTTGCAAGCTCACTTTTGTCAGCGCGGCAATACTCACTGTGAATGTTAAACGGCTGTGTAGAGAGGGGTACGTGTTCAAAGTGGGTTCCTTTCATTTTGAAGTTTAGTTAGTTAGTTAGTTAGTCATTGTTTATAGGGTCCAGCGGACTTCAAAGAGCCGAATCAGGACCACAACTTCGCTGAAAGAGGACGAAACAACTCTAGTGGTAACACTGAAGGCACTCCACCAGCCGGTCACTTTAAAATAAAGACATCCCATGCAGGGGACGCTGAGGCTGTGCTCTAATTTATCGAATCCCCTTTTACAAAAAGCAAAGTAGAATATAAACATTATAAAATATTAACGAAACACATACATATAAAATGCTTACATTGCTAAATAATAATACCATTAAAAGCCCGATTGACCATTTGGCAGAAAGCGTCCAATATCTCCAAGCTGACCCAACAGAACCCGTACACAAATGACGAGTTTTTGGAAGAGTTATTAAGAAAAACGTTAGGTGACTGGTCTAGCGAAGAAGAAGATAGTATATTAGATTGATAATAGGAATGAGAAAGAACAAATGAGAAAGATGTTGAATAAATTTAAAGTCTCCAACACATACGCATATAGGAGACTATTAAATTAATGGGAGAAAGATAGCGACAGTGGGAATTTAAAGCCCTAAATGTCCACAAAGTGGGGATACTATTTATACAGAAATCCCCGGTACCCCCACGGATGGGGGGCGAGGGGGTGGTGGGGTAAGGGGGTTATGCTTGTTAAATATGAATGCTGGTTGTTTTCTGTTTTTTTCCCATTCCTTGGAAAACATTTATTACTGAATCAAAATCACCCTTCAAGGAGCTTTTCCTGAGCATCAGTGTTTTTCTTCGTGCTTTCAACGTTGTTTCAAGGCAAAGGATTCTGTGAAATATTATATATTAATACTGGATACTGTACACGCCTTTATTCACACATCAGACTCAAGGCCCGGCAATCCGTACACCAGCGTAATAGCAGCTCCACTGAACCTGCGTGATATTGCTAAATTCAAGATTCAAGATTCAAGATTCAAGATTTAATCCCAATATATATAAATGAAACACGGCTCGGAACTATTAAAAAGGAAACGATTGCGTAGATGAAAAACAAAAAGAATAACGTTGGTTTATGTGTGGGTGTGTGTGTGTGTTATGGTTCGCATTGTTACTCCGTACTTCGTCGAGAACACGTCTGTGTGCAGTACGTTTTAGCAGATTGGTTGGAATATTACAGCAAGCTGTGGCAAAGTGGTAAAGACTGCACTTGAAGTTGCGAACGCCTGGGCTCAATCTCGAGATAACGATTTTAGGATGTAATCCTTCGAAGATTGATGGTGCTTGCGTTTAAAGATACCTCAGTGTTCTCCTTCTTCTTCCTTCGTATTGTACCAAAGCAATCTACTTATGTGTTATAACCCAACAGATTTTGTGTGCGTGTGTGGAATATCAATGCAATGAGTTGGGACCAAGTGGTCAAGACCAGTGTTTGATCCTCACGGGCACAACCTGGAAATGTCGATCTCGTGAATACACCATTCGAAGTTCATGAACTTTTGGTTCAATCCTAGGAGAGTGTAGACTTCCATATCAATGTTCTTCTTGGTATGCTTAGGGCGTCATTTCTGGGTTATAGGCCCAAAGATTCTGGATGGATTATTTGTTCCAGTGAGATTGTGCACAGTTATTAAAGAGCAGGGTTCAAACCCCAAGTGATACGTGGTCAATTATTTAGTTCAACTGAAACCTGTAGTTGACGTTTGTGTACCTTAAGGCACTTTTTCTTTTGACTGTGAATACTGTGTAATTATTTATTTATTTATGAATGTGTTAATCTGTCTATCTGTCTGCCTATCAATCAATCCATCAATCTATCTATCTATCTATCTATCTATCTATAAAAAAAAAAAGGTAAAGGTAGTCGCATAGCCTGTGGCCGTAGGGGAGCGTGATGTTGGAGATCACACTTATCTTGGGCCAGCGTAATGAGGGTGATGCCCATCTCTCTCCCTCGCTGCTTTACCTTCCCCACCCTTAAGAGAGTAGGTACTCAGTCACAGTTGAGTCAACTGGGGGCGTTGTTATTTGTCGCTTCACGTTTTGCGGTCACCCATCCAAGTGCTAACCGCACTGGACGATGCTTAACTTGCTACACAGTAGCGAGTGCTCCAACCACTGCGCTATCCGACACCCCTATCTAATCTAATCTAATCTAATCTAATATTATCTTATCTTATCTTATCCATCTATCTATCTATCTATCTATCTATCTATCTATCTATCTATCTATCTATCTATCTATCTATCTATCTATCTATCTATCTATCTATCTATCTATCTATCTATCTATCTATCTATCTATCTATCTATCTATCTATCTATCTATCTATCTATCTATCTATCTATCTATCTATCTATCTATCTATCTATCTATCTATCTATCTATCTATCTATCTATCTATCTATCTATCTATCTATCTATCTATCTATCTATCTATCTATCTATCTATCTATCTATCTATCTATCTATCTATCTATCTATCTATCTATCTATCTATCTATCTATCTATCTATCTATCTATCTATCTATCTATCTATCTATCTATCTATCTATCTATCTATCTATCTATCTATCTATCTATCTATCTATCTATCTATCTATCTATCTATCTATCTATCTATCTATCTATCTATCTATCTATCTATCTATCTATCTATCTATCTATCTATCTATCTATCTATCTATCTATCTATCTATCTATCTATCTATCTATCTATCTATCTCTAAAACAAAAAAGAAACAGAAGCAGCCTAAATCGTAGACTTGCTGCTGTCGTGTACTTTCTGTGAAAATAGTGCAAGAGGAAGCGCCTTCAAAAGGGTCGCAACAGTACAGCCAACCGATTGAGGAACAGAAAATATTAGAATGCTCTCGTCTGCACACAGATTACATTTCTTTATTTATTGTTTTAGTTATTACTTAATTAATTAATTAAAGTTATGAATTATCCATCCCATTTAATAGAATTTTGCAGAGAGAGAGAGAGAGAGAGAGAGAGAGAGAGAGAGAGAGAGAGAGGAAGAAAATAATCCCACCTTGAAGTGAGCATTGGCCAAGTGGTCAAGATGCAAGGTTAAAATGTTTGGACAGACCACTGGAAAATAAATTATTGTTGTGAGAATCCATCGCTAGAATTACAACGTAACCCGTACAACAAGGTCTTTGATCTGTTCTCTGCCTTGCTTCCAAGTTGAACTGTGTCTCCTAAGGCGTCAAAGACGATAATTGGAACTTTCAAGTGACCTTTGGCAGAGTGGTCAAGGTACAGGGTTTAAACCCATTTGGACATGTCCGGCCTTGGTCGGCCGGCGCCACCCTACCTCCCCCACTGCCTGCTGATCGTCGTCATCCTTGTCCTGCTTCAGGAACAGAGTACGTGTCGATCCACCGCCTTCGGGTCCCGAAGTGACGACGACAACGACCGACTTGCTGATAGGAACGGTGTAGGAGTGGGCTTTGGGGATGCTGATCTAGTGCAGGTAATGTTTTGAGGATTTTGATTTCCGTTGTGTTGTTGTTGGTCTTCTTACATTACAATACAATACAATACAATACAATACAATACAATACAATACAATACAATACAATACAATACAATACAATACAATACAATACAGTTGTACAATACAATATATAAACTACGGTTACAATCGTGGAACACAAAGAATTAAAAAAAAAAACGTTAACTGCATTTGCTCAGAGGATATTTCAGACCATCACATAGATATCGTTTATACAATTTGAACAGCAACGTTCAGGGATAAAAATAATTATTATATCGCATCATATCGACCTTAAAAACTTGTTATAGTCCTGTTATAGTTGACATTGTTAGTATCATTATAAACACGGAGTAGTCGTACACATTGTTATGATGTTTAGTTGTTGTGTTATTGTTGTTGCTGTTGCTGTTGTTCATTTGTTTAAGATTTTAGTTGTCTAATATTACTTTGTAGTAAACAGACTTAAAATTAAAGAACTGAATTGACTTGTATGGACTTGAATTAAATTGACTTGACTTGAATTGAATTGAATTCACTTGAATTGAATTAACTGGTATTATTGACTTACTTGAATTGAATTAAATTGACTTGAATTTACTTGAATTTACTTGAATTTAATTGAATTGACTTGAATTCAATTG
Source organism: Oncomelania hupensis (assembly GCA_036898135.1). NCBI lineage: Eukaryota > Metazoa > Mollusca > Gastropoda > Littorinimorpha > Pomatiopsidae > Oncomelania > Oncomelania hupensis. The sequence continues at coordinate 155,668,821 of CM072511.1, forward strand.
AATTGAATTGAACACAAAACAAAGCACCACACTGTCGCGTTAGGACTAGTTTTAACTCTGCTTGTTGACTATTTAGCATTGTGTAGTCTTTGTAATAGTAGAGAGTCAGTCTATTACACAGCAGCAATTAAATTACAGCACACTGCGAGCCTGAGCCACACACACAGCGCAGTGACGTCAGCACTTAAGTTTTGAATCGGACCGTTGGAACCAATGGGAGAGCTTAGGCAAAGTGGTTGGAGCCAGTTTGACTGGGTCCAAACCACGCACAGTTTTGGTCAGTTGGGAGGAATACACCGAAGTGTGAACAGCTAGATAGCTAGAGAAATCTCTACACACTTAGACCAGGAAGCAGGACTTAGAAGCATAGAATTCTATCAAGTCACAACGGGCCTGAACTTGTCAAACAGGTAAATGAACACCCTTCTGTTTCATCGTGATATATTTATATTATTGTTGAAATTATGTTTGTGGAATTTGCTATGCATAAATGTGAATTATTAATCCGAATTTGCGTGACCATGTGGAAGAGCCGACCACGAGGCGAAACACGACCGGTTACGCCGCCATGTTGTATCCCGTACGGAACCACTGTTGTTTAACTTATATGTATGTTTGCAGACCAGTGGCTGTACCACGGAATGTTTATAATATTATTAATTCTGTATGTGTATAGTTAGCCACGTTTGATATTTATATATGTATAGGAATTTAGAGTGAGATTCCAGTGGAACCCGGAAGTAGCAGAATGTTCGTCGCTTATGTATAGAGATGTGGAGCTATCACTGAGGGCTACTTTGGCTTTCAGTGAGACGCTCTGCACAAACCGATTATTCAGGGTTGTGCAGAATTTCGTCTCTTATATTACAGACGAGCAGGCGAGCTATCCTGGGCGCACCACTCCACAGAAACGACTAGTTGGCGGAGTATCCTCTACCGCACAAGACGGAAAGAGCGACCCGGAAAACTCCCTGTCAGACCCCACAGCGTGGCAAGGGAACCCAACTACACAACGACACAGGTGGACCAGAAGCTACCTCACAGAAGGACTTCGAACCCCCACTCATGAGTTAAGTGCATAACACGAAGGTGCACTTAAACTGATTATAACAGGACCACAGTAGTCCAACTTCAGAAACTGTAAAACGGACCACAGTAGTCCAAATCTACATGAATTCGAATAGAAAGTGCCCGATGAAGATATAACAGCTGCCTAGACTATCAGCGATCGAACTATTAGCAGTGACTGAGACATTTTAAGTTAGATTAGTACTTAGAGAATCTTGTATAGAGTAGAAGAAATAAATGTGTGATTTTAACTGTTATCCAGTGGCTGGACTACTTATGATTCATAGCCGTGTGAAAGCTAGTGTGACAGTATTCTTTTACCATTTTTCTATCTATTTCTGTACCCCAACCTTAACACGGAACGAGCTAAACAAATAAATTTATTAAAGTAATTCATAGGGTGACTTACTAGCAGTTCCCACCGAATAAACGTGAGGGTCCATAATTCCATTGTGCAGAGCCCATAAACCCCACGTGACACACACAACACACCTTTATTGTCGGGTACTGTTTTTTTTTAAAAGTAAAAAAATTGCCTTTGTCTTCTTTTTTGTCTTCTTCTGGAGAAGAGATATGCACTTCCTTCATTAAGCTGGCCCAGACATAAAGGTGGTCCGAAACACCTCTCTCCTCAAAGACCGTTTGCGGGAACACGTCATGTTTTTAAAATTTTAAACGTCGTTCAGCCAGTCTGTTACATTTTTCTGTCGTTCTTTCTTCCTTTGTCTTATTTTTGATCATTTTTGAAAAGCTAACTCATTTTGTGGAATATTGCATCAAGTGTCAAGTGTAGTCTGTCTATGTTTTCGAACTTAATTTTTGTTTTATTTTATTTATTTATTCATTTTACTTACATATTTACTTCCATATTTGAGGCTTTAATTGTTGTGTTTATTTTCAAGGGTAACACTTATTTAAAGGGGTTCTGAACCGTGAGAAACACCGTCGGTGTGTTGCAGTGTATACCCAAACTATACAGCCTAATCGCCTACCCATTGTCTTTACAACCACGCACTGGCCTACGTATATAACCCACGCTAAGTTCATGTTTACCCCCGTTGGGGTACCGGGGGTTTCAGTATAACTAGTATCCCCACTTTCTGGAAATTTAGTGCTTTAAATTCCCACTGTCGCTGTCTTTCTCATTTGCTCTTTCTCATTCCTGCTCGGTTCTATCAATCTGCTATACTATCTTCTTCTTCGCTAGACCAGTCACCTACCTTTTTTCTTGAAAACTCTTCCGGGACAAGACTCCTTATTTGTGTATGAGGTCTGTTGGATCAGCTTGGGAATTTTGGACGCTCTCTGCCAGGTGGTCACTAGGGCTTCCTATGATGTTATTATTTAGCAATGTAGGCATTTTATATGTATGTGTTTTGTTGATAATTTATAATGATGTTTGTATTCTATTTTGTTTTTGTAAACGGGGGTTCGATAAATTAGAGTACAGCCTCAGCGTCCCATGCGTGGGATGTCTTTATTGTAAAGTGAATGGCTGGTGGAGAGCTTTCAGTTTTACCACTAGGGTTGTTTCGGCAGATCTTTTATGCGGATCAGGGGTTGTCCGGTCCTGATTTAGCTCGGAAGAGTCCGCTGGACCTAAAGCAATAATCATGTAATGTAATGTAATATAAGTTCATGTTTCCGGAGATTGCCGAACGCGATTGAAAACGCAACGGACAACCCCGAGAATCCATTCCTACGTCACAAGCCTGGAAAGTCACTCGTGGTCCTGATAGAAATTGATCCACTGTCTTTTATAATAGCCGTAAGTCCTATCCTGTCCTATCCTATCCTATCCTATCCTATCCTATCCTATCTATCCCGTAACTCGAAAGTCTTTGGGGTACCACAGATGATCGTTTAACCAGCGTATTCCATCTTTCTATGTCCTCAGCAACCCTCATGGCTTAGCTCAGTGTGAAGCCAGTCCATTCTGTTTCCATCTTCTTCTGCCTCCTTGCACCGCGCCTTGCAGGACGGTCTTTGCAAGGCCTGATGCTTTGGTGACGTGGCCATACCATCGGAGTTTCCGTTTCTTCATCACTGTGAGCAGGTCATCGCGTTGTCCAATGGCTTGGGTGATGATGGTCTGTCGGACTTCGTCGTTTGTGATGTGCTGGGTATAGGAAATGCCCAGGTGTCTTCTGTAGCACCTCATCTCCATGCTTTGTATTCTTCGTTGTAGATCTGCTGTGAGGGTTCATGTTTCGCAAGCTTATAGGAAGATGGAGATGACAAGGGAGCGCAGCCGCCTTACCTTGGAATGTAGACTGATGGTCCTGTCGTCAGTGCCATATGTTGTGACTGGATGAAAGTCCACACCCAGCACACATTTGGACTCTTCTTGTACTCTTTCCCTACGTCACAAGCGATAAAACCTCAATTTGCTGGTCCTCGCTAACGGCATTATGTTATAGAGACGGTTATCGGCCGTGATGATCGTAAAAATACTTTCACTGACAGGTACAGAAAACGCCACTACGGTTAAATTAATTTACTTTAAAAATATGGGTGAGATCCACTTTAAGCTCTGCTTGTATGTGCTCTTTATAGACTCTATGTAATGTTTTATTTGTTTTCTGGAATACAAATAATATGTTTAAACCAATGTAATAAAGGCATGCCTACCTTGATTTTCCAAACGTTGACCTACAGGTTAAGGGGCAAGACAAGAACATCAGCAGGTGGGACAGGACAGAAAGATCAGGGAGGAAAAAGGAAGGACGGACCAAACGGTTATTGAGGAAGGTTCGACAACTGGAGAGAGAAATTTCGACGATGAAAGCAGACCTCAGACGTCTTACTCGAGTTGTCTCCAGAACTCCAAGTCAGTGCATCGTTTTTTTTTTGTTTGTTTTTTTTTTTTCAAATTTAAATATTCGATTTTCTTTCCGTCTTCCAATAGCGATCTCCCTGCCTTTACACCACCTGTTTGAGTGATGGATGTGTATTTGTTGTGTGTGTGAGGGTGGATGAGACAGGTGAGCGTGTATGTTGGTACAGATCGCCGCGCTTTGAGCCTGATTGATTTGGGGAAAGGCGCGTCCAGTATTATAATTATTATTTAGGTTTGATCTGTCAGTCCGTCTGTCTCTGTCTGTCTGTGTGACTGTATGTCTTTTTCTGTGTCCGTTTCTCTGTCTGTCTGTCTGTCTCTCTGTCTCTGTCTCTGTCTCTCTGTCTCTCTCTCTCTCTCTTCCTCTCTCTACTTCTTTCTGAATACCTCTCTCTGTCTCTCTCTCTTTCTTGCTCGTAAACGTTCTTCAATTCGTAAGTTTCCAATTCAAGCACAGGGTTCGGAACAAAAAAAAAATATATCTTCACTCTTTGTTGCCTGATTTATTCCTTTTCACATTTGGTGCGCGTGAGTGTGTGTGTGCGAGGGGGGGGGTGGATGTGTTGGGACTGTGTGTGTGTATGTGTGGGCATGGGTGTGTGTGTGTGTACTGTGTGTGTAGAATGTGTGTGTTTGTGTGTGTAGAGCGGGTGTGCTTGTTTGTGTATGTGTTGCGACTGTGTGTGTGTGTGTGTGTGTGTGTGTGTTGCCACAATATGTGTGTGTGTAGTGTGTGTGTGTGTGTAGTGTGTGCTTGTGTTTGTGCGTGTATGCTGCGACAGTGCGAGTACGCGCCTAGAGTAAAAGATTTTATTTAGATCGGGCTTTATATAAATGGTTGGTTTCAATATTGTCATCATCATCATCATCATCATCATCATCACCATCATCATCATCATCATCATCATCATCATCATCATTATGATTATTATTATTATTATCCAATATTATTATATAGCATCCCGTAGTGTTGTTGTTGTCGTCGTTGTAGTAAATCTGATAACGCTAGTAAGTTGGCAGTAATTATGAATAATTCATTCTTCCTCGTTAGCATAATGTTGAACGTGTTATTGTGTTACTGTTGCTGTCCCCTCTCCTTCTTGGTATACCGTCTCCCTACTGTCATATAAAGCGCTATATAAAAACGATTAAATAAAATAAAATAAATAAATATTACACTGCAGTATATTACAGTGTTGATCCGTCTCCTAAATTGTTCAGAAATGGCCTATCATTGTTCGTTTTTTTCTTGATTCGTTAGGCCATAGACCAGGTTAGGCTAAAGCCCCAGTCACTGCACCGCAGCAAGAATATTAACACTTTAAAAAAAAAAAGGATTATTGCTTATTTTTCCAAGTAAATTTTCCAAAGATGTCAATTGCCTATGTTCAAACGCCTTGAATGTGGAACATCTGTTATTACACTGTCCGCTTGTGAACAAATTATTTACAAAAAATAAAATTGACACTATTATCAGGCAGCATAATAATATAAAAAACATATTAGCTGATAATGAACTGATGCTGAAAATTTCATCTATTATATCGTGTAATCATATAGGAAACCTGGTATAATTGTGATTATTGTACGCGATGTACTTTTAATATTACGATGTTGATATTTCAATGTTAAAAGTTGAATTGTTTAACGGTTATAAAGACTTCCTTTCAGTTTAAAAAAAATTACTTATGATTATTATTATTTTTATTTTATTTATTTATTTAAAAATAAATTAAGTCTAATATCACTTAATTAGTTTACAGATTACAAAAAAATTGATTGATTTAAATATCACTTAATTAGTTTACAGACTATAAATACATTGATTGATTGATTGCTTATTTTATCGGCTTCGTATGTGTCTGGAGAAAATATTTGAATGGCTTGCCAACTTGAGGTGGGTTTTTTTGTTTTTTGTTTCGTTTTGTTTAATTTTGTGGATGTAGTGTCAGTTTATACCTGTGGAAAGCCGCACCCTACGCGTGTTTACGTCAACCTTTTAAACGTATGCCAGAAGCTGTACGTCATCAATAACAAAGCAGGTGTGATCCTTTGAACATTGTGGCATTTTCACACGCACTCTCTCTCTCTCTCTCTCTCTCTCTCTCTCTCTCTCTCTCTCTCTCTCTCTCTCTCTCTCTCTCTCTCTCACTCTCTCACGTACACACACCCGCTCGATCGCACGTACGCACACACACACACACACACACACGCACACACAGGTGCGCGCGCACGCGGAATATAGAATGTCTATAATAAGGCCAAAAATAAAAATGTCAGAGCATTTATTTGCGTAGGGTTGAAGTCATCACATAAGTTGTTAAGTTTTCTTATTGTTTTGATCTCAGTGCATGCATCTAACGGCGCTCCGGTTGTTGAACTGTGTGTGTGTGAAAACGATGTTACAGGAATGCGTTGATTGGTAGAGTTATGTCGCCAAGAAGTGTAAATCGGTCTGGAAATGGTAAACTCGCAAGTCAACATTGTTTTCTATCTTAGAAGCGGGAGACGGACCGCTATTCTAGGGGCGGATGGAGGTGGGGTATGGTGATGGCGATCGGTGCGATTTCTTTCACCTTCTTAGTGATAGACTGAATGCAGGACAACAGAATCCTATCCTATCCCGTAACTCGAAGGCCGTTGGGGCACCACAGATGATTGTTTAACCAGCGTACTCCATTTTTCTCTGTCCTCAGCAACCCTCATGGCTTCGCTCAGTGTCTCGAATGTAAGTTGTACTCCCACCTCTTTTTCCGAATCCCGCTTCTTCTGCTTCCTTGCACCTTGCCTTGCAGGATGGTCTTCGCAAGGCCTGATGCTCTGGTGACGTGGCCATACCATCGGAGTTTCCGTTTCTTCATCTTTGTGAGCATGTCGTCGCGTTGTCCAATGGCTTGTGTAGATGGTCTGTAGGACTTCGTCGTTGGTAATGTGCTGGGTATAGGAAATGCCCAGAAGTCTTCTGTAGCCCCTCATCTCCATGCTTTGTATTCTTCGTTGTAGGTCTGCTTTGAAGGTCCATTTTGCGCAAGCGTATAGGAAGATTTAAGGTGACAAGGGAACGCAACAGCCTTACCTTGGATGCAGTAATCTTATTTAAGTTTCCGGTCATCGTTTTGAGTGGAAACGGTACAGCAACAAACATTCTGGTATTGTACCGCCGGTACATTACGCTCCTACCGGTATGTTTGTTTGCCAATACTGGGCCGTTCAATAACTGAACATTCTCCGCGACACGTTGTTGCCGGGAACCATCTAAATATGGAACGCCAATGTGTGTTTCATTAATTTTGTCCTTTCGTACGGGGCGCAGTTGGTTTAGTGGTGTTCACGACGGCAAAACAATTTGAAAGAGTTGAGTGTTGATAACAGTGCAGACACAGTGGTTCCATACTGGATGACGGCCCCTGGGGTGCGGAAAATGTAACATGACCCTGATGCACAGGCCAGTGCCCCTACTCCTTCGGATGAGAGTATAAACCGAGGCCTAGTCTGTGCACGCACGCCGTTCAGCGCACAGATTTTAAAGATCCTGACGCTCATGTCCTAGACGGGTGAGTGCCGGTGCTACGCAAATATACTCAGTGCGCACTAATTCCTTTCTCCCTCTGCTTGCCCCTCCCCACCATCCCCCTCCACCTATCCCCAGTCGCCCAGGATTGTGCTGCTGAGTTGTCTTTGGCGTCAAACCATGCGCCTACGGCTATGCACCGATCAGCGCGCGCCTCGAGTCTCTCTTGAGCTTCTTTGTAAAAAGCGCTATATAAGAAGGACACATTAGAAATATTTTGTTTAATAAATACTGACCAAATAGAGATGTTCAGTAGCAGTATAGGCATTGTCGGCGTTTTCCGTGATGTCCTATCTATCCTATCCTATCTATCCTATCCTATCCTATCCTTTCATATCCTATCCCGTAACTCGAAGGTCGTTGAGGCACCACTGATGATCGTTTAACCAGCGTAGGCCTACTCCATCTTTTTCTGTCCTCAGCAACCCTCATGGCTTCGCTCAGTGTCAAGCCAGTCCCTTCTCGAATGTTGTCCTCCCACCTCTTTCTCTGTCTCCCTCTTCTCGTGCCTCTTTGCACCGTTCCCGTGCTGCCGTTCCACAAAGGAGAACCCCGGTGTCCATTATTTTCAATACATCCGACTTTTCCTCATGTGCAAGAGTTGCGGGCCTTTCGTGGATGGCAGAGTTAACCTGAGGTTCGCCTGGCAGACCTCTACATATTATATATGACCACGGATTCCAATCCAGGGGAGGACAAGATAAAAGTGGTCGTTTTCCACTGTCCGTCTTAGCAGTATCATTGCTCTGGTGGTTCAGTGTTTATTTAGGTCCCTAACTCTTTTTCTCTTGGCTGGGATGGTGCTATCCCCCGTCTGCCATGTTACCAATGGTGGGTGTGGATGTTAAACTTCAATGTTCATTTAGGCCTACGCGATCCCATACCGGATATAAGGAGCGATCGCTGTCGCAGCAGTTAACCGATATTTCTGTCTTACCGTTCCAACACTACTCATCAACATGGAACACACCGTGGAGAAACCTTTAAAAAAAAGATAAAAAAAGGTCACTTTCCCACGATAACCTGATTTTAGATCACGATCACCAGCTGTGCGCGGTGAGTAGCTCCACGAAATCGCCTTTAAAGCCCTTCTTAAAATGATTTTTTTTAAATATTTTTTTAATAGTAACTGTGGAAAGTTAAAGTTTTGATATCCATACCCTTAAAAATGTTCATATATTCTTATTTCTGCGTCCACACATTACGCGAGAGGAACGGTGCCAGTCGATGTTAGGATTCTATGGCACCTTATGTCAAAGTGCAAACAACAATGAGGTCGAGATTCGTTCTTAGAAAGACATTAGAAACGATTTCGTGGAGCTACTCACCTCGCACAGCTGGGGGATTGTGATCTAAAATCAGGTTATCGGGGGAAAATGTGACCTTTTTGGGGGGTGGGGGTGGGGGTGGATAGGAGGAGGGGTGGGTGTTTGTCCACGGCATACGCTGTGTGTATATTCCATACCCTCTGTGAGTGCGAGTTTGAAGAATATATAGGCTAACCTGTTGGCACATTCCATGCAGTAGCCTTCACACTCGCGCGCACCCTGTTTATCGTCTGATTATATATTTATGCAAGTGCGCTGATCGTGTATAAGTGTTTAGGCGAGTGTGGTTTTCATGTAATTATTTATGCAAAAGTGTGTGTTTTGCATGCAAGTGTTTAGGCGCGGGTGCGGATGTTTTGATTAGGAGAAGGGCCAGGCGTCGAAAAAGCTGGGGCTCGGCGTCTACAACATCTATGAAAATCCGGTCCACCAGTTACAAAAGAAAACGTACGCCACAAGAGAATGACTTAAGTTGGGTGCCAGTCAAAAGGTCCACCAGTTACAAAACGTACGCCACACAGCCTTACGTCTTATACAGTTTTGCTATAGACGGACCTCTCCACACTGACTTCTAGATTTCAGAGGGGTCTACGTTAATTTTGTTCACATTCTCTTCTCTGTCTTTCTCTGTCTCTGTCTCACTCTCTGTCTCTTTCTCTGTCTGTCTTTCTCTCTTTGTGTGTGTGTATGCGTGTGTGTGTGTGTGTGTGTGTGTGTGGAGTGGTGTGGTGTGCTGTTGTGTTGTCATGTTCGAAAATAGATTTAATTTCCTCCGGCCCCTTGCTTGGGTCCGAAAAATGTTGAGAGAGAGAGAGAGAGAGAGAGAGAGAGAGAGAGAGAGAGAGAGAGAGAGAGAGAGAGAGATCCTTAATTGCCTCCTCTCTCTGCTCAAATGAAGATAAAAAGATTTATGCTACGCCTTAATCTTGAGAGCTCATCACAGAGGCGCCCCCCATGACAGCTCCCAGTGTTAACGCAATCTTGAGATGAGCTAGCTCGCTAATTAGGCGTGTAAACTATGCACAGTGGATGTAGCATGCTCGCGGAATGTTAATGCATCCCCCACAGAGCTCGCTTTTAGAGGAAAGCGTAAATCTCGGCGAGTATCGGCTACGCTGTGTGTGCATGTCCCTGTGCGCGCTGTCTTGCAAAATGCTGTGGTAATCCCATCGCCGTAGCTCAAGTGGTAGAGCGTTCGCCTGGCACACCGATGACCCAGGTTCGCGTCCCGAGATGGGCAAGATAAATGTCATTTTCACTGTCCATTTTAGCAGTATGATTGTTCTGGTGGTGCAGTGTTGATTTAGGATCCTACCCTTTGTTCCCTGGGATGGCTATCCCCGTCTGCCATATCGCCAATGGTGGGTTAGTTAGTCATTGTTTATAGGGTCCAGCGGTGTAGACGATAAAACTTCAATGCTGAGTCTCTGCTGTCGTCTCTGGTTTAAAGGAGAAAGGCAGTGTGATATGCTTCAGGAAAGGCGTAATAATCGGACTGTACGTGTGGATTTGCTTGCCTTCAATTAGGAACCTAATAATCGAAAATACACCCACACATGCTCAAAACACAAACACATGCGCCAACTCTGTCCCAGTTTGTTCTCTGTCTGTCTGTCTGTGTCTATTTGTTCCTGTCTGTCTATCGCTGTCTCTCACCGCTCCCTCCTTCTTTCCCTCCGGCATCGACTCTCATATTGACCCTCCCTCTCCATTATCTACCTCCCACCCAGGGCCTTTCCGTTTTTGTTTCAAGGATATTTGTAGACACATTTAATTCTTTCCTCTTTCTTTCTTTCTTTATTTTATAATTTATTTGATGTAATTTTTTTTCTTCTTTCTTTTGTCCCTTGTCTTTTTTTCCCTTTCTTTCTTTCTTTCTTTCTTTCTTTCTTTCTTTCTTTCTTTCTTTCTTTCTTTCGTCTTTCTTTCTTTCTTTCTTTCTTTCTTTCTTTTTTTCTTTCTTTTTTCTTTCTTTCTTTCTTTCTTTTTTTCTTTCTTTTTTCTTTCTTTCTTTCTTTTTTTCTTTCTTTCTTTCTTTCTTTCTTTCTTTCTTTCTTTCTTTCTTTCTTTCTTTCTTTCTTTCTTTCTTTTATCATTTATTTTATTTTGCTTTATTTCTCTTTTTTCCTTTCTTTTCATTTCTTTCTATATTACTTTAAAAAAAAATTTCTTTCTGTGTTTTATATTTTATTTTTCTTCTTTTTCCTCTTTTAAAATTTTTTCTTTTTCTTTTTTTCTTTCTTTCTTTCTTTCTTTTTTTTGTTTTTTGTTTTTTTGTTGAAGCTTCAGTTTTTTTCTCAGTATCAACGCCCTTTGAAGCTCAATCTGAATAGCCTTGGTCTGCTCACGGTCAAAGATTTTGAGATTTTGAGTGAAGAAGAAAAGAGGGTCGTGCTATGTTCAAGAGAAATTGAGTCAATCAGCAGAGGCAGACGAAACCTTTTGTTTGGTTCCAATGAGTATAGCTTCGATCTTGTTAGCGTTGAGTTGAAGTTTGGATACCCTTGGTCTGCTCACCGTCAGTTGGCCTTAATCGTAAGTACTTCACCACTGATGCCACAAAATGCTCATTACATCTCTTATCCTTTCACGAGTGGACTACTGCAACTCACTTTTTTTTTTCTGGCTTGCTTGCATCATCCATCCACCTCTTTGAACGCGTTCAAAATTCTGCAGCTCGCCTGATCTTGAAAAAGAAAAGGTCTGACTACATCAACTCACTGCTTTCCTTCCTTCACGGGCTGCCTGTCTCACACGGAATACTCTACACAGTTAACCTTCTGTGCTTCAAGTGCATCAACGGTTCTGCTCCTTCCTACTTTTCAGACAGCATCCACCTGAACACACAATCACGCAACCTCCGCTCAGCTTCTGACTCTTCGAGTCCTTCGAACCAAACTTGTTCTTGCCGGATCCCGCGCTTTCTCTGCCTTTGGACCGTCTGCTTGCAATCAGATCCCACTTTCTCTCCGCAGCAAATCCTCAATCTCCTCCTTCAAACAGAACCTAGCAACTCATCTCTTCTCGCCTTCCTTTGCTTATTAACCATCTTCTACAGCAATGATCCGCATGGTCTCTACAACCCACCATCTGCCAGCCTGTATAGATTTTTGTGTTGCTTTTTTTTTTTTTGCCTCATCTTTTTCTATTTGGTATATCCCTTTGTTGTCATCATGATTTTCGTTTTTGGTGTGTGAATGCATGCATGACAATTGCACTTTGAGCCAATTTTAAAAAAAGGAAAAAGCGCTATATACATATCATTATTATTATTTGTATTATCGTTGTAATCATTTGCCTGAGTAGACAGATGCAAACTATACATTCAGTCGTGTTCCAATAGTCACGAAAAATGTGTACAAAAAACGTCATTACTCGTGGAAATATAATACATTTGAATGACTAGCCAGCTTGTTTCTTTCCCTTTTCTGTATTTCCTCCTCCCCCTTTTTCTTCTTCTTCTTCTTCTTCTTCTTCTTCTTCTTCTTCTTCTTCTTCTTCTTCTTCTTCTTCTTCTTCTTCTTCTTCTTCTTCTTCTTCTTCTTCTTCTTCTTCTTCTTCTTCTTCGACGAATGTATTTCTGGCTTCTATAACGCAAGGGTCTAATCACTACTTACGCGTATAATAAATTGTTTTCAGCCACCACTTAAAATAAAATAGCAGCCTTGGAAGATTTTATTGACGATGGTGTTGCAAATAACAAACCCCACGAGGGAGAGCACTCGTCTAGACATCTCTTAATGAGGTTATCGTTAATTCCGGTTAATGAATGTATAGATGTCATCACTTTTCTGTGGGTGGCTATGACTGCAGTAAATTTAAAGTATAGCCTGTAGGATGTCGTAGTGTTCTTTTTCCCTAATGGAGGAAGGAAGCGAAGAAACAGAGTAGGACGGGGGAGGTAGAGAGAGGAGGAAGAGGAAGGGAGAAAGGAAGGAAGGAAGGAAGAAGAAGAAGACTAATTGAATGAATGAAGGAATGACCGTTGAAGTGAAACCTCTACTCCCACCATTGGTAATGTGGTAGACGGCGATAGCCATCTGAGGAAAGAGGGGTTAGGGATCTCAGTCCACACTGAACTACCAGAACAATCATACTGCTAAGATGGCCACTTTTACTTTGACCACCACGGGATTCGAACCTGGGTCATCGGTGTGCCAGGCGGACGCTATGTATACACTGCACCGAGAAGAAGAGGAAGAAGAAGAAGAAGAAGAAGAAGAAGAAGAAGAAGAAGAAGAAGAAGAAGAAGAAGAAGAAGAAGAAGAAGAACAACAACAACAAGAACAAGAACAAGAAGAACAAGAAGAAGAAGAATAAGAAGAAGAACAAGAACAAGAACAAGAACAAGAAGAGGAAGAAGAAGAAGAAAAAGAAGAAGAAGAACAACAACAACAAAAACAACAACAAAAGCAACAAGATGGTGAGAAAGAAGAAGAAGAAGAAGAAGAAGAAGAAGAAGAAGAAGAAGAAGAAGAAGAAGAAGAAGAAGAAGAAGAAGAAGAACAACAACAACAACAACAACAACAACAACAACAACAACAACAACAACAAAAACAACAAAAACAACAAGATGGTGAGAAAGAAGAAGAAGAAGAAGAAGAAGAAGAAGAAGAAGAAGAAGAAGAAGAAGAAGAACAACAACAACAACAACAACAACAACAACAACAACAACAAGAAAAACAAGAAGAAGAAGAAGAAGAAGAAGAAGAAGAAGAAGAAGAAGAAGAAGAAGAAGAAGAAGAACAACAACAACAACAACAACAACAACAAGAGCAAGAGCAAGAAGAGCAAGAAGAAGAAGAAAAAGGAGGAGGAGGTTGAGGAGGAGGTTTGGAATATTTCAAAGTAGGGAATCGGCGAAGACATACCAAAAAGAGACAATTGACGTGGAGATGAGAGCAAAGAAGAAGAAACTTAAAAACAAAGAAGCGAGACGAAGGGGAACAGCAAAAAGGACATCATCGTCGTCATCGCTATCATCACCATCGCCATCATCATCATCATCCTCATCATCATCATCAGTACCATCCTCAAAAGTCAAGATACTTTTTGGTGCTACAATAGATTGTATTTTAACTAAGCAGTAACTAATGTTTTGTGAATTGTGCTTTTTTTGAAGGAGAGGAAAGGGGTAGGGGGAGGGAAGAGGAGAGGGTTTTCAGAAATAGGCATGAGCTTTACGAAACTATTAAGTTTAAACAAAACTAAAACTGTAGAAAAACAGATAAATATAGCGGGTACTGGTAGTGAAACGACATTTTGTGTGCCTGTGGTTGGTGGGTATGTTAGTGGTAGTAATGTAGGAGAGTGAATAAAGATATTATACAGCGCAACCGAGACAAGTCGAATTATAAATACTAAATTATAATGACGTTGCCATCTTCAAGAAGGTAGTCATTCAAACGTATGCCAGTCATCATTCAAATAGAAAGTCTAAAATATAATGATTATTAAAAACGATCCGTGAAGAAGTTTAGGCAGCAGTGCAATCACTGAAGAAGGAGAAGGCAGCGGGAGTGGACAACATACCCGCGGAATTGCTTCAAGCAGGAGGAAAAGAGATGATTGACGCCCTCACCATTATCTGTAACAAGATCTGGCAGAGTTGGGAGTGGCCTACACCATTGACCCAGTCGCTTGTCATCATTCTTCCCAAAAAATGGTAATGGTAATGGTAATGGAGTGTTAAAATTACCGCACCATCAGCCTCATCAGCCATCCCAGTAAAGTCCACCTGACAATAATACTCAACAGGTTGAAACCCCAAGCTGAACAAATCATAGCTGAAGAACAAGCAGGATTCAAGGCAGGACGAAGCACCACTGAACAGATTTTCAACCTCGAGAATAATCTGCGAGAAATACCTACAGCACCAACAACATCTACATCATGTGTTTGTAGACTTCAAGAAAGCGTCTGGCCACGTCACCAGATCAGGCCTTGCCAAGACCATTCTGCAAGGCTGGTAGGCAAGGAGGAAGAAGTAGAGGGAGACAGAAAAAGAGGTGGGAGGACAACATTCGAGAATGGACTGGCTTGACACTGAGCGAGGCCATGAGAGTTGCTGAGGACAGAGAAAGACCGAGTACGCTGGTTAAACGATCATCTGTGCCCCAACGACCTTCGAGTTACAGGATAGGAGTATATAGGATAGGAATTAATTTGTTTTCTAATATCACAGATGTGAACAGACGTTAAATAAAACAAATATATTATAATTGAGACTAATCAAGATGGTCTCCCTCTTTCAAGTCTGAGGAGAAGGCCTCCTCCAGTCTCAACTATCCCCCGTTGGGGTGCCGGGGGTTTCAGTATAAATAGTATCCCCACTTTCTGGAAATTTAGTGCTTTAAATTCCCACTGTCGCTGTCTTTCTCATTTGCTCTTTCTCATTCCTGCTCTGTTCTATCAATCTGCTATACTATATTCTTCTTCGCTAGACCAGTCATCTACCTTTTTTCTTGAAAACTCTTCCGGGACAAGATTCCTTATTTGTGTATGAGGTCTGTTGGATCAGCATGGGAATATTGGACGCTTTCTGCCAGGTGGTCACTAGGGCTTCCTATGATGTTATTATTTAGCAATGTTGGCATTTTATATGTATGTGTTTTGTTGATAATTTATAATGATGTTTGTATTCTATTTTGTTTTTGTAAACGGGGGTTCGATAAATTAGAGTACAGCCTCAGCCGTCCCCTGCGTGGGATGTCTTTATTGTAAAGTGACTGGCTGGTGGAGAGCTTTCAGTTTTACCACTAGGGTTGTTTCAGCAGATCTTTTGTGCGGATCAGGGGTTGTCCGGTCCTGATTTGGCTCGGAAGAATCCGCTGGACCTAAAGCCATAATCATGTAATGTAATGTAATGTAATGTAATGTAATGTAATGTAGTCTCAACTACACTCCGTGTGAAGATTATAGAGCGATCGCACCAATAACGAGTTCGTCTGCACTTGTTTTCATTTCGCTGACAGTAATCTTCCAGGGTGGCTGAAACAGGTGAGAGGAAGTTCATAACCTACATCCGCCCCGTACAGCAATATAGGTCCTTCTCTATCATCACGTGGACTGTGTTATCAAAACAGACACCCATGTCGGAAACGACTCGCCCCAGCCTCTCCAACCTTTCTCGCTCTCCTCCAAGTCACACACACACACACACACACACCCGCACACCCCCCTCCACACACACACAAGCGTTGCATGCACACGCACGCACGCACAGGAAATTATTCTTCGTAACAACAGCAGGTGTGTTTTGATAACGTGAGACTGGGACATCATGGCTGTAAGAAGACAACTCACAGAGCATCAGAGATTTTAGTTGGGTAATAATTATCATGATTGCGGAAATGATAAATACGGACTCTGTACAGTCACTTATAGTATCAGTGCTGCTCTGTGTGGACGATTAGAGTGCGCATGCACGTTCTACGGGGTCGATAGATCAAAATTAATTCCCCACTCCTTCGGATGAGAGTATAAACCGAGGTCTAGTCTGTTCAGGCACGCATTCCATTACACGGACTTCAAATACCCCCCCCCCACCCACCCACCCCAGCAAGCATTAGGTCCGTTCTTCCCATCATGTGCTCAGTTTTCTGCGCGTCAGACAATGCGCCCGAAGGCTGCAAGTGGGCGCATCGGTCCTCTTGAGTTAGACCTTACATCCGCCAGCGCCTTGAGCAGCTCTTGAGCTGTAAAAGCGCTATATAAGAATGAAGAAATAAAATTTTTAAAACTTTGGGAAGGCAAATGCAAGTGTTGACGGTACGGAGCTAACAAGAAAGCAGTGTCCAAGTTTCTCTATACATGTATTTCGCTAAACGATGCGTCAGAAAGTTATCCTATTCGTCAGCAAGTTATCCTATTCATCAGCAAGTTACCCTATTCGTCAGCAAGTTACCCTATTGAAAAATAAATTGCTTATAACCTGGTAAAGCACGTTCTCGAAACAACGTGTATTGTGATCCTTACAGTGGTTGAATTCAATTGCCCATCTCCGATTTAATCTCACAGTGAACGAGAACAGCCCCGCATCGGGACATTGTCTCCCTGGACACTTTCCCCCTAGACATTTCCCCCTCCCCCCGAATTCTTTCACCCGAATTCCGCTCCCCCCTCACCCCCCCCCCTTTCCCGTGTCTTTTGCCTCCTGGGACTGTCCCCCCCCCCCCCTTTCCCGTGTGACTCTTTCCCCCTAGGACTTTTCCCTTGTTACAATGTTTTTAGATCAACTTGCAAAATCGCAATACTGTAGCGGAAAGAAATGACACCATGCTTGCGCCTATGATTTTATCAAGATTCGGCAGGGGAACTCACTCGCGCTAAACATTTCCACTCATTTACAAATTGGTGGAACATTTGTATTGTGACGCGAGAAGTGAGCAGTGTTAGCCACTGTCAATGAAAATCTGCGAATCATAAATCTTGTGACTGTCGTCTTGATTGCCAATCTTCTTGTCCAGTAATACAAAATGTATCAATGAAGAGAGTCCGATTTCAAATTAACGGAGAGAGGAGCAAGATGCATTGTTAACAAGAATTACATAATTATATTTAAAACAGAAAGAATTGGCCGGTGGAAATCGAAACTGGGAATGCGAGAGAAGTCAAATGGACGGTTGCAAGACCGAAATCTATGTGCTTCGGACAACGATGCAGAAGGAAGTCAACGAGCATAATCTTCACACTGACTCACACAGACAAGAAATTATGTTAGGGAGGAGTTCACTAAAATATGCATTTAAAAAAAGTAAAATAAAATAACGGGGAAGGGGGACGAGGAGGAGGGGGGAAGGGGGAGGAGGGGGAATGAAGAGAATGGGGATGGAGTGGAGAGAAGAGAGAGAAGGGGCGGGAAAGTCCTAGGGGAAAAAGTCCCAGGGGGGGAAAGTCCGGGTGGAAAAATTCGGGGGGATAAAGTCCGGGTGGAAGTAGTACAGAGGGAAAGTGTCCTAGAATCGGACAGCCCAAGTTGGCCCGTCGCCGGAAAACTTAGTTTTGACTTACGTCTTTTAACGTCTTACGCCAGCTTAAGTCACTCACGCGCTGTCAGGTGACAGGCTGATCTCGTCACTGTCAGATAAAATCAGAGATCGTCAGTTTATATTCTACCACTGTAAGGGTCCCAGCACGTTTAGTTTCGTGCAAAGGCAATACTATTTTTACAAACGCTATAAGCAAATTTTCATTAAGGAGTTAATTTCAACCACCCTGCAGATTCCTATACGGACTTTAATCGTCTCCAGTGCTCTATAATTACATTAGTATTGGAGGGGGGGGGGAGGGAGGGGAAGGGAAGGAGGAAGCGGAGAGGGGATAGGAGGGGGGGGGGGGCGTGAAAGTAGGTGTACCTAACCTCGGTACAGAGATCCTTTAGACTTACAGAAGCTGCCTTTAGCATTTCCTTATCTAGGCCATAGGCAGATTGATACTCTGTGTTCCGGGATTTGTTTAATTTTCACGGCGCAAGGAATACAAGTCCATATGGAAAGCACCTGAAACGTCTCATCTGGTCCGGCTCCAGATAAAAAAATGTGCTTATCTGAAATGTTGGTGCACCAGTGTAAGTTTGACTGAAATGTAAGCCCACTTCGCACTTTATATTTAGATAGTTATTCATTGCTTACAGGGTCCCAGCGATGCACATGTTTTGGGACCCTAATAGGACATGATGTCCTGAACACAAAAAAACAATAGGACATGATGTCCTGAATACAAAAAAAGTAATAGGACACTGGCATTGTTGCCAAACAGTCTTGTTGTTTACTTGGTATTACTGAACAGTAAAGAGGCACTTCGAAACAGTGAAAGTTCAATTCTTGAAAATGTAGCGTTTTCTCTTGCTTGCCCACTTCTTTACAATCCGGTAAAGATACTCTTTTGAAGCGTTTTCAGTGTACACCCTCTGAGATATCAAGACGTTAAATGTTTTCTGCGTTACTGTCTTTGCCGGTCCAGCGGACTTCAAAGAGCCGAATCAGGACCACAAAATCAAGACCACAACTTGGCTGAAAGAGGACTCGCCCCTGATCCGCATAAAAGATCTGCTAAAACAACCCCAGTGGTAACACTGAAAGCACTCCACCAGCCGGTCACTGTACAATAAAGGCATTCCACGCAGGGGACGCTGAGGCTACATGTATAGTACTACTCTAATTTATCGATCCCCCGTTTACAAAAACAAAATAGAATACAAACATCATTATTAAATATCAACAAAACGCATAAATATAAAATGCCTACATTGATAAATAATAATATCATAGGAAACCCTAGTGACCATTTGGCAGAAAGCTTCCAATATTTCCAAGCTGATAAAACAGACCTCACACACAAATGAGGAGTTTTGTCCCGGACGAGTTTTCAAGACAAAAAGGTAGGTGACTGATCTAGAGAAGAAGAAAATAGTATAGTATATTGATAGAACAGAGTAGGAATGAGAAAGAACAAATGAGAAAGACAGCGACAGTGGGAATTTAAAGCACTAAATTTCCAGAAAGTGGGGATACTATTTATACTTGATTGATTGATTGATTTATTGTTGCTTTAGGTCCAGCGGACTCTTCCGAGCCAAATCAGGACCGGACAACCCCCGATCCGCATAAAAGATCTGCCGAAACAACCCCAGTGGGAAAATTGAACGCCCTCCAACGGCCAGTCACTTTACAATAAAGACATCCCACGCGGGGGACGGCTGAGGGTTGACCTCAACTACGCGAACACCCCGGTTACAAAAACAAAATAGAATACAAACATCATTATAAATCATCAAAAAAACACATACATATAAAATGCCTATAGTGCTAAATAGTACAATCATAGGAAGCCCTAGTGACCACCCGGCAGAAAGCGTCCAACACTCCCAAGCTGATCCAACAGACCTCATACACAAACAAGGAGTCTTGTCCAGGAAGAGTTTTCAAGAAAAAAGGTAGGTCATTGATCTAGCGAAGAAGAAGATAGTATAGCAGAGTGAAGGACAGAGCAGGAATAGGAAAGAGTAAATGAGGAAGACAGCGACAGTGGGAATTTAAAGCACTAAATTTCCATAAAGTGGGGATACTATTTATACTGAAAACCCCCGGCACTCCAACGGGGGTACTGTTGCCGCAGTGAATCTGTCTTGCCTATAAAGGGGTGTCGGATAGTGCAGTGGTTGGAGCACTCGCTACTGTGTCGAAAGTGAAGCACCGTCCGGTGCGGTTAGCACTTGGATGGGTGACCGCTAAGGTGTGAAGCGACAAACAACAACGCCCCCAGTTGACTCAACTGTGATTGAGTACCTACTCTCTTGAGGGTGGGGAAGGAAAAGCAGCGAGGGAGAGAGTTGGGCATCACCCTCATTACGCTGGCCCAAGATAAGTGTGATCTCCAACATCACGCTCCCCTACGGCCACAAGGCTATGGGACTACCTTTACCTTTACCTTTACCTATAAAGGAAAGACAGGTTTTCAACTGTGGCTTTCACTGTTCCCTTTATAGGTTTGAACAATCTACAGTGGCAAGATTGCTCATGACCCCAAGGGGTTACTATTTATACTGGAATGATAATATGTAAAGGTGTTTGTGATAGTGTAGAACTCGAATAGTTTTAGGTTTATTTGCTTTTTTTTTTTTTTCGTGAAGATTAAACCGTTTGAGTGGCTGATTCGTTTCGCCGAAGACACGCAGTCTGAACCCTCCCTTCCTAGTTACATTTACATTACAAATGGCTAGGTGTGTTATCTATTGCTGCGCGATCGAGGATCCACTTTCTTTCTTATTTTATTTTATTTTATTTTATTTTATTTGCTTTGGAGGATCTATTATTGGCTAATGCCCCCCGAGGTCAGAGGGTGTCGAGGCACACACCTACACGCAGCACATGTAGTCCAAGCCCAGAATGCAGCAAAATGTTTAATTTTGCTTTTTTGGGTATCCAAAATAATTTTTACTGCATCGGAAAGATAATAATGTACTCTATCACATATCCAAAATGTAAAAAAAAAAAAATATCGCAAAACAAAGTTATTGAGCATTTATTATCTAGCCGTGTACTATGGCATTCCGTTCAGTTATTGCTTGCTTTGTAAGGCCAAAAACTACTATGGCAGATTACTGACAAAACAGCTTCTCCCCCCCCCTCCCCTCCCCCACCACCAAATTTGATGTCCATGATATTTAAGACCTACTATTTCAAAAAAGCCTGGTAGCCATTAAAAAAATGGCGGCCATTTTCAAGATGGCCGCCATGCCGATTAAACTCTTGTTCTACAATATGAAGTATACGACCAAGATTTCGACCTACAAGCGCCACATTTGGTATACATGATACTTAAGACCTACTCCTTTAGAAAAGCTCAGTGGCCGTTAACAGAAAAAATATGGCGGACATTTTTCAAGATGGCCGCCATGCCGACAACACTTTTGTTCTACAATAATTATGGAGTATGAGATCAAGATTTCGACCTACAAGCACCAAATTTGGTCTACACGCTACTTAAGACCTACTCTTTTACAAACGCCCGGTAGCCATTACCAGAAACAATATGGCGGCCATTTTTAATGATGGCCGCCATGCTGATTACACTCTTGGTCTACAATATAAAGTATGAGAAGATTTTCTCCTAAAAGCACCAAATTTGGTATGTCTGATATTTAAAATATTTTCTTTTAGAAAAGCTCGGTAGCCATTAAAAAGAAACAATATGGCGGCCATTTTCAAGATGGCCATAATGCCGTTTATACTCTTGTACTATACTATGAAGTATTAGACGAAGATTTTGCCTTACAAGCACCAAATTTGGTATACCTGTGACTTAAGACCTGTTTTTTTTTTAAAAAAATCCCAGTAGTTATTACAAAAAGAAAGATGGTGACCATTTTTCAAGATGGCCACCATGCTGATTACACTCCTAGTCTATAATAAAAACTACGTAATTAATAAAGAAATAATAGTATATACATTAAACAAACACATTTTTTAAAATGTACAATACCATAAATTAAGTGATGGAAGTAACATTCTTATGCATTGTTTGTAATCTGAAGAAGAGCATAGCTCGAAAATTCATTTGTCTTATATTGTTGTATAATTAAAAGTATCTTTGATATTTTTTGTTGTGTTCATGACTTTTACTAAAGAATCTATTCTTTAGGTTATCGAAATCGCTCTATACAAATAATTAATTGTTTGCAGTCTTGCTTCCATTCTTTATATAGAATTATTTATAGCCCTAAATACTATGGTTTTGGCCTTAAAATGCAAACTATCAATTGTTTTACAAACGGAATGCCATAGCCATGCTGTGCTTGAATCAGCACTAGAAAACGTTTCATTACACGAAAACAAAAACATAATGCAGTGCTGGTGATAGAGCCAGAATGTTAGATCTCAACGCTATTGTCACTCATGTCTTCTTCCATTTCTTCTTCCTCTTCCTTTTTCTCTTCTTCTTCCTCTTATTCTTCCTTTTCTGTGTACTTCATGACGTTTAAGCAGATTTCACCTCGGCATTCTCCACATCCAACAGTGCAGACCAATCCATGTCGTCGGCATGAACACCTGGTTGACGCACAGTCAGTTCTGCAATTGCAACGCACAAGGTTTAGAAGATGGTCTGGTGCACTGGTTCCTCTCTTGCTACAAAACTCCAGCAACCTACCCTTGAATTCTAATGTTCTTATAGGTGTCAGTTGATAATGATCATCCTTTGATCTTTTTTTTCCCTTTGCTTCCATTGTCACAAAACAAGCACTTTGGACCCAAACCACTGGTGCCAGAAGCTATGTTCAGTCCAGACAACCTGTGTTTTCGAGGTGATGATGACTGATTCAGCTTGCTCATACCTTTTTTCACATGGTGCTTGATTGTGAATGTTTGTCTGCAAACAGCATGTACAAGATCTCCAAGAACTGCGTGTATGTATACTTTCCTCTGTTTACTAGCTTTTTTTTTTAAAAATAGAATCACATCCTTTTTGTATTAGCGTACGAACAGGGTCAAACGCGCGATGAAAAGTAGCGATGCTTTGCATCGATACTATTCTCATAAGGATCCATCCGTTTAGGAAAGTATCGCTACTTTTCTCAAAAGGATCGCACATTTTCTCAAATGGAACGCCAATTGCGAAAGTATCGATGCTTCCTGAAAAGTATCGATGCTTTGCATCGATACTTTAGCTCGAGCAGTTTCATCGCGCAGTTCCGAAGTTTACCGAGGCGAAACACACTGTTTCTACAAAACTGAAATCGGTCAAGCTAATGAAATAATATACATGTATTATGTAACATTCCACCAATTGTCCTTTGCAGAGCAAATTAATTAATAAATATAATTTTTCCAAATAGCTAAATTTAAGAATTACTATTAGTTAATAAATAATGTGTTCCGCTTTAGTTCCGATCAAACTTTTGGAAAATTTGCATACTGTGTATTCGGAAGAATTCGGAAATGCGCGATGAAAAGGATCGATCCTTTCGTAACGGAGCGATGCAAAGTAGCGATACTTTTCAAAAAGTATCTATGCAAAGCATCGCTACTTTTCATCGCGCGTTTGACCCTGTTCGTACGCCATACAGGGCAGCGACCACAGCAAGCAGCAAGCGGAGAGCGTCTGCTGGTGACCTATTTAGCCATAACTGAAAACCGGCAAGTTTAAAACTATTAGATATTGCGCGTTATATTATTTATATTTTAATAAGGCAAACTCAGGGGAGCAAAGAAAATGTTTGCTTAACTCAAAAGACACGGTGGGATTTAATGATGGTGAATATTCCAGCAATTCATCTTCAAAATCCTCTTCCATATCTGTGAAGTCACGCTGACAGTGTTGAATGGGCATGTGGGCGGAGTTATACTTCGCCCGCAAGGAAATTCCCGCGTATGACTGGCAAAATGTGCAAATACCGTTTTAGCAATTTTTAATTCGTTGTATCTCCTAATTGCGCTAATTTTTTGTTTTACATTTTGGTAAGATTGTTCAACAACCTAAACTCTTTACATTTGCCTTGTTTTCATTTTGGATACCCTAAAAAGCACCTCTAAACAATCTGGGCTTCGGCTAATGCTTGATACATCTCTGACGCTCAGCTAGCCTCAAGGTCGCCTGTCCTATTTACTAGATTTTCCTTCATAAAAATCAACCAAATCCGTGACCTCTGACCTATTACACTGGGCCGGCAGGTGCAAAGAAACAAAACTAGATTTTCACAGGTGAAAGTGACAAAGATCTCCCCAGTGTATCGTTGACAGGAAGTGTCAAACTGTCAACGCGCACGTGCCGGGCGCGAGCCGAAATGACCCCCATGATACCCCTGGGGCGGTATTCAGAAAGGGCAATACCTGCCGGTAATTTATCATGAGGACGGGTAAAATCCTTACTTTCCGTCGGTTTGGACTTATCTGGAATTCAGAGAAGCTGTAACTGCCCTGCCACTCGGCCAAACGGCCGATAATTTTACCGACGCTACCTCCCTCCGGTAACTCGTACCCTTTGCCTAGGTAAAAATGGCAAATGCAATTATTTTCGCAATGATTCTGCATCGGAGACGAAGGAACGGCGTCTTTAGGGACAGATTAAATCCTCTAAATATGCTAGATGATGTCGAACATTACAGGAAATTTACATTTTGAAGAATCGACATCGTGCAAATTGTGGATGAAGTAGGAGAGGAGTTGAAACATGCGAACCGGCATCCTCACTTCTTCCTTCACTGCAGCTGTGTGTAGCACTACGTTTCCAGTTCTATTTATCCTTGTGCCAGTAAAATTGACGTAAAATACTTTCTTTTTTATGGTAGATTAATGACCAAAGCGAAGTACGAAAGTAAGATGTTTTGGGTTTCTTCTTTTAATTCTAATTAAACGAAATATTTTTGATGGAAAAAGTTGCTTTTTCCTTCGTGTTATCCGTCGTCTGCTAAGAAAGCTGTTGTGGCGTTGTCATCGAAGAGCGCTTGCGTAATTGAGGAGGATTCAAATTTAGCTCAAGGTAGGGACCTTGCCAGACCTGATAGTTCTCCGCGAAATCGCGGAAATCCGCGAAAACGAAAACGAAAAAGAAAAAAAAAAGATAGGAAATGCGAAACAATCTGCAAACACTGAATTTTTTTTAAATTTTTTTTGTTGTTTTGTATCGGAAGACGAAAGTTGCTTTACTCGCTTCCGGTTTTGCGGCGCCATACTTTGCTTTGGAATAGTGGTGCAGCGTTGACAGTTTCTGTGTATATATTTTCGCCGTTCAAGTTGTGGATTTGTGGACGTCATCAGACTCATTGGACTTCAAAATGTCTGTCACAAGGCGTGACATAGTCGCACGTTCCGCGGAAACCTCTCTTAGATCACTATTAGGTCTGCTTGCGTCAGGTAGGCCTTTTCAATACCTAGATAAGTTATTTCTTTATGCGTAAAATTTGTTTTTCTTTTCCCTTTTGGGTGGTCTGCCATGGACACGGATTCTGCCATGTGTGTTACCATGGAAAAAGTGCACGCGCGTGCGCAACAGAGGGGGATATTCCGGGCAAGTTAAATTTAGCTCAAGGTAGGGACTATGCGTAAGGTAGGTCTTTCTGAATACCGAGATAAAGATACCAGACATTTTCTCCAACCCTGAGGTAAGATAAAACTGCCGCAAGGTCTATATAATACCTTGGGACAAATAACCTATCGGAGGGTTGCAATCGGGTCTTTCTGAATACCGCCCCTGGAGTGTGCGTCACATCCTGTACCGACAGAGGGCGTTGCGGTTTGATTCGAGCAGACGACTGAAAGATGACTGACAGCTAGTGTACTCTTAGGATAGATAGGCGTGCCCTGTTGGAAGCACGCTGTTGCTTAGGTAATTGCTGCTTTAAACGCAGTCAATGAAAAATAATCACGTAGGATTACTATTAAATGTGTAAGGAATCTATATGAACGAGCTGAAAAGTGGGGATTCCAGTCCGAATGAATGTCATCGGAAAGGATGAGGTAGGTTTGGGAATGGAGTGTGGTTGAATGGCCCTTGTAAAACAAAGTCTGCTGTGTCTCTCAAAGGTCTGAAAACACTTCTTTTATAATTGTTCGTTTGTGTGTTGAACACTTTTTCCCACTATTGAACAAAACAAATCCGCCCTAAACCTTGCCCCATCTCTCTCTCTCTCTCTCTCTCTCTCTCTCTCTCTCTCTCTCTCTCTCTCTCTCTCTCTCTCTCTCTCTCTCTGAGCCCCCCACACCCGCACCCCAATCTTATGAAGCTGAAATAAACGTTGCCTTTATTGTACATCATACATGTAAGAAAATAATAATAAGAATTATTTTCTCTCCCCCTACAAGCTCACTTGTGCTCTTAGATACTGATGATTTTATGCAATGTATATATATTGTTTCGTTTTATTGATTTCCAAAAAAAAAATGCCTGTGTGCTAGTTAATGTGTTAGTGTAAATCCGCTCAGCTTTGTCCCTTACAAACCAATTGATCTTTAGAATTTCTATAAATGTTGAATGCAAATATAAAATTGAGTGCAACCCCAGTCCCCCATTCCTTGCAACGCATGTTATGTACATACATGTGCTCTTACTCAAGTTTATCTGTAAACAGGTAATCGTTTTAATGTTGTTTTGTAGTTACAGTAACTCTCTCTCTCTCTCCCTCTTTCTCTCTCTCTCTCTCTCTCTCTCTCTCTCTCTCTCTCTCTCTCTCTCTCTCTCTCTGCGCATCTGTCTGTGTTTTTGTCTGTGAGCATATCTGTGTCACTGCACCATGTCCGTGCGTGCTCGTGCATGCATAATTTGTTCACCTCAGTTTCTTTCAACGATTCCACATATACTTTGTTTGGTCTTAGGGCATGGGGGTCGGCCCCCAAACTGCAGGCTGTATTTTTGAAACATTTTAATCTTTGAACTCCCTCAAAGGTTGGATCAGTTTAATAATTTGATCCTTCCTATTAATCTGAATCAATACTGGTGTATCGTAGCTCGTAAACCCTAGTGCTGATCCTACACAAAGTTTTCGCTGTATGGTACTTTTCAGCTTTTAATGGATTACACCCTCTCAGTAGGAATTCTTTGCCTGCTTTGAGTTCTGCTTTTTATAGCATAAAGCTGTTTGAATGGCAGTAATCTTTCCAATTGGTTTGTTTTAGCTACCGAATTCCAAGGCCAATTATATAGCGGTTAGTTCCATTTTGGGGATTATGATTTTGTTCCAAACTTTTCTCAGTTAAAAGTGACAATTTGTTCAAGATAATTGCGTTGTAGAATTTTATGCGATCTTTGGATCACATTTTAACACAATTACTGTGTTTCTGAGAGAGAGAGAGAGAGAGAGAGAGAGAGAGAGAGAGAGAGAGAGAGAGAGAGAGAGAGAGAGAGAGAGAGAGAGAGAGGTTATCAATAGATGTCTACTCGAACCTTTATTAAAAGACACTGACAAAAACCTATTACAGTCCCTAATACCACTATAATATAATATTAATAACATTATTTTCGATGGTGCATGATAATAGCCTATATTGCATTAATGCCTATAATGAATGAGCATATTGTAGGAAAGAAGTACAAATCAATGAACATAGAAGTTTAACGTCTACACCCACCATTGGCGATACGGCAGACGGGGATAACCATCCCATGGAACAAGGGAATAGGGACCTAAATCCACACTGAACCACCAGAGCAATGATACTGCTAAGGTAGTGACAAATGACCACTTTTATATATGGTCCACCACGGTAGTCAATGCCGGGTCATCATTCGGATGAGAGTATAAACCAAGGTCTAGTCTGTGCACGCACGCATTCCATCGTATGAACTTTAAAGATCCTGACGGTCATGTCCTAGACGGGTGAGTGCCGGCTACACACCCAGCACGCACTAGATCTCTTCTCCCACATCCCCGGTCGCCCCGCATTGTACTCAGTCATCTGGGCGTCAGACTATGCGCCCAAAGGTTGCAAG
>CM072511.1:155701550-155704050 GCA_036898135.1 Oncomelania hupensis
TATTATTATTATTATTATTATTATTATTATTATTATTATTATTATTATTATTATTAATTGCTCTATCGCAAAGGTCATGACCAAACACGTTTTGCTCAATATTTTAAAAAACAGCCGAAGTGATTTTGTTGAGTTTTTGTATACAGGCACTTCAAAACATGGGCCATCCGTCAGTAGCAGTCTGGTTGTCGGTTCGTTGGTTGGTTCGTGCTTTTGGCCTTATCTTAAGAATAACTGGTCCGAAATTCCTCATTTTTACTGTGTGGATACTTTATCTGCTGTTAAACATGTCGTATCGTTCCTATTTGTCCTTTGTCAAAGGTCAAGGTTATTGGGCTTCACCATTTTCTACACGCGTTTTGCGCTGTATGTAAAAGGTGGCTGAGCCGTTTTTGATAATTTTGTCTTGCAGGTAGTTCAGATTGTGGCCTATCTATCATTTCATGTTTCCCTTTTGCTTCGTTAGGATAAAGGCGAGCTCAAACACCGATAAGAAAATTAACGCTTTTGAAAATGTTTATTTTTCGGCTACGTGCGTCAGCATCTGGAATTATCCTTAAATCGCTTTCCATCTTGCTTATTACTCTCTTCTTCTTCTTCTTCTTCTTCTTCTTCTTCTTCTTCTTCTTCTTCTTCTTCTTCTTCTTCTTCTTCTTCTTCTTCTTCTTCTTCTTCTTCTTCTTTGTTACGGCTTCTCTTAGTCCTTTTCTCATCTTCCTCCCTTTCCTCTTCTCGCTTCCTACCTCCTCCCCCCTTGATTAATCCTTTCCTTTTTTTTTTCTTCTGGCTTGCTCCTCGTCCTTCAGTACGTTTCGCTTTCTCCTCCTCCTCCGTCTCCTCCTCCTCCACCCTTCCTCTTCCTAGATTTTTTTTTTATATTTTCTCCTTCTTCCTCCTCTGTGTGCGCCCAGTTTGCCTTTGTGTCTGTGGCGGAAAGAGAGGCGATTGGTTGGTTGTCTACCTTCCATTTGTTGGTTAGACTAGTCTTGGTTGGCTCTTGCTGTGCTGAATCCTTTGGAGTGGCGATGGGGTTATGCAGGAGAAGGCGATACGACATATGTTCTCCCCGCCTGACCATTCATTTTCTGCTTTTGATGGTGGGCATTTTATGCAAGTCAGTGGCAGTGACTTGTATTGAGTGCTGTGGCAGTAATAGCCGGCAATCCGGTTTACTTTCAACACGCTTCATCGCCTTGCAGGGCAATTATTTTTATGTCCCTTTTACGAGGGATTAAAAGAAAAAATAGTTCGGGTCGGGCCGTGTTCTCAAGGTCGTGGCGGAGAGACGGGAGTCAAATTCACCGCTCGGCTACAAGTGGTGCACAGCGACCTGGAACAGGGTGATGCTGGACCGTGGTAACTGTTGAAGGCAGTTTTTCACTGTTAAAGTCAGTGAATGGAGACTGTTTGGGCGTATTCTTTGCGGTTCCAGACATACCAGTTTCGAACTGGTTCTGTCCTCCTCCTCCTTGCCCTCTTCCTCCTCCCCTGTGGCCTTGGGTCTTTTTGTCGATATCTCCTCCTCCTTCTCTGCTTCCTTTGTGCTTCTGGATCTGTCTTTCGCTCTCACCCTTTATTTCCGTTTGAGTCTTGTTTGTCACTCACCTATTTCGAGGAAATAAACAATAATCAATTTTACTATAATTATCGAATGTTTAAGCTAAAGTTTGAATTTGAAAAATATTTGCATGTTCTACCAACAAATCTTGCAATATCTGTTCTAAAGTTTAGGACACTTAACCACAGAATGCCAGTGCAGAGAGGCAGATAATTTAACATCCCTAGACACGAACGTGTATGTCAAAAATGTAATAGTGGCGATCTTGGTGACGAGTTTCATTATTTATTTTTGTGTTCACATTTTTGTAACTCGAAAAGAGAATTATTAAAATCATATTATTAGAGATACCCCAATGCCATCAAATTTCAAGAATTACTGTCATCTAATAAAAAGTCAGTATTATTAAAGCTTGTAAAGCTAATGAAATTAATTATTAAACAATTGTGACGTTGTTATCCCATGTCAAAAATTAATTATTAAACAATTGTAACGTTGTTATTCCATGTCAAAAATTAATCTAGTTCTGATATTCACAGGTTGTGTGTAACAAAAACCACTTCAGTAGTTTGTCATTGGATGTGTTTAGATTGAATTGTATTGTTAGTTATGATTCTTAGTTGCTATCCCCAATAAAAAATTTTTTCTTTTCCACTCTCGATCGCTCTCCTCCCCCACCCTTCTGCAATCCCTTTGTGTACATAAATAGTTTTAATTTTTAAAAAAAAATTAAATTTTATGTAATTAATTATTTTGCATGTGTGTGTATATCATTTTAACGATGTCCATGTGCCCTTAATGTGTTTTTTTAATGGAATAAATTTGCCTTGCCTTGCCTTGCCTTGCCTCTTCTTCTCCTTCTCAACTCTGACTTTTTCTAGATCCCTTCTCTGCTCCTGTTTCATGTGTGCTTCATTCAGTTCACCACCCCACCGCGTGAAC
>CM072511.1:155706550-155719050 GCA_036898135.1 Oncomelania hupensis
ATAATTTGTACCCTTACTGTTCTGTCTTTTGGTGTATTGTAGCGAAAGCGATGTTTTATCGAGTGCATGTACTTATATGTAATGACTATGTAAAGCGTGGTGAGTCTGGTCATAGGCTGGAGTATCCGCTATATAAAAATCCGTTATTATTATTATTATTATTAGTTTCAGAGAAAAATGTGCAAAATAAATAACTAAATTAAAATTTAAAAATTACATCACCATAATAACGTTACTCGATAAACAAACGTCATCACGATGACGCCACTACATAGACCATAGTTTTGTTTAAGGTTCAAGTCATCTGTAGACTCTAATTATAAAGGAAGTTTAAATAAAAATGTTTTAAAATACTTTAAAATGTTCTGTTAAAATTACGCCAGATGATTACGTCACTCGATTTGCATAAGTTTGGTTTTACCTTCAAGGCACAGGTAAAGTCTAAGTACATTCCAAACTTGAACCAAATCCCTCCAGTTATTTGAGAGAAAATATGATTAGAAAGAAAACACACACACACACACGCATACACACACACACACGCACACACATACACACACAAAAACAAATTATGACGTCATCATGATGACGCCACCCAATATGCATACTTTTTTGTCACCATTTCCTAACTAAACACCAAGTCTCAAAAAAAATTAGTTTCAGAGAAAAATGCGCAAATATTACCTCCGGACGCGGGACGGACGGACACAAACAAAGACAATAGTTCCAGAGTTTGACAGCTCGGGAACTAAACAAATAAAAGAACCTGACAGATATATACTCACCTATTGAACGTCTTACACCAAAAGAGGATTTACGAGGCTGTTGTCTAGCACGTATTCCGCTAAAGTTTGGAAGATGACGGTTGGGGTATTGCTGGGAGAGTGTAACTAAATAAGGAGAGAGATAAAGAGAGAGAGATACAAGATACAAGGAAACTTTATTATCTCACTCTTAGAAATTAGGACATGTTTTGCAGGCAGTTAAAGGAAATCATCAATCAATTAAAAGAAAACATAACACATGTTGGCACTTCACATTCACATAACACAGTTGGCACTTCACATTCTTACTGGACATCTATACATCTATATATAATTCTCTTTCTTGCTTATATTAATGTACAGATAACAGATTGAAAAATTAATAACATTAAAGTAAAAGACATTCATGTTGTATTTTTAAATGTATATAAGATCATACAAATCAATTCTAATGACAGAGATAACTACACAAACAAAGAGGGGAGAACTTATATTTTACAAACCTACATAACAGCTGTCATTGCACATATTATCACCTACTACACAGGCGACAAGTGATTAAAAGGAATCGTATAAGTAAAATCACTCTCTCTTTTTTACACACACGCACACACCTACACCCCCACATAACCGTCAAAAATCATTTATACTTAATCGGAAGTTCGGTCGACTTTGGTACAAAGCTGCATTTGGTCCTAACAGTGGAAAATGTAGGCACTCTAAAACGGCGAGCAGATGGTAAAAGTGTATAATCATTAATGCCTTGCAAGGACGTGTGTGGTGTCTCTCGCAATCTCTTTAGCCTTTCGCACTGCACGGCACTCATACAACTCAGTCAGACTCTTTTGTTTCTTTCCAATCACTTTCTCGCACACTTTCACCACTCTGTCAAGCACATTCTTGTTCTTCACGTTTAGACCTCCATACCAGCAGAAAAAGCCAAATGTTAAAACAGATTCAATAAAACATCTGTAAAATTTACACAAAACAGGCTGACTGACGCCTAAGGAACGTAGTTTCTGTAGGTAGTATAATCTTGACTGACATTTCTTGTGGATTACAGCAGTATTTGAATCAAAAGTGAGTTTATTATCCAGTACAGTTCGAAGGTATTTCTACTCACTCACACGCTCAACTTTCACACCATTAATCATCAGATCAGGAATAACAGTCGGCCCCCTACAAAAATCTATGAGCATTTCTTTAGTCATTTTGACATTTAGGTCCAAGTAATTCACTTTGCACCAGGTGGTGAAACGGGCAACTTCCTGAAAGTAAACAGAATCAGATTGTGAAAGATCTTGAAGGGCTGTATCATCAGAATATTTAATAAGAGGGGTGGTATCAGTATCATTACAATCATGTGTGTATAAAGTGAACAATACTGGAGAAGGAACTATTTGGCTCGGAAGAGTCCGCTGGACCTAAAGCAATAATCATGTAATGTAATGTAATAAAAAAGAACTGTACCTTGAGGTGATCCTGTGGAGGTGCTGAGGGAATCAGATATAGCATTTTGAAAACAGACAGTTTGAGACCTGTTTACTAGAAAGTCTACTATCCACAGGATCAGAGAGAGAGAGAGAGAGAGAGAGAGAGAGAGAGAGAGAGAGAGAGAGAGAGAGAGAAGAGAGAGGGAGAGAGAGAGAGAGATGCTTTTTTTTCCGGAGAGAGAGAGAGAGAGAGAGAGAGAGAGAGAGAGAGAGAGAAGAGAGAGGGAGAGAGAGAGATGCTTTTTTTTCCGGAGAGAGAGAGAGAGAGAGAGAGAGAAGAGAGAGAGAGAGAGAGAGAGAGAGAGATGGATGCTTTTTTTCCGTATGGTATTTTATTATATAGCGCTTTTCCAAATTCAAGGCTTCGTAAAGGTCCTGGCCGATACAGGATCTAACTCCAGGCTTTGTAAAGGTCCTGGCCGATACAGGATCTAACTCCAGGCTTTGTAAAGGTCCTGGACGATACAGGATCTAACTCCAGGCTTTGTAAAGGTCCTGGCCGATACAGGATCTAACTCCAGGCTTTGTAAAGGTCCTGGCCGATACAGGATCTAACTCCAGGCTTTGTAAAGGTCCTGGACGATACAGGATCTAACTCCAGGCTTTGTAAAGGTCCTGGCCGATACAGGATCTAACTCCAGGCTTTGTAAAGGTCCTGGCCGATACAGGATCTAACTCCAGGCTTTGTAAAGGTCCTGGACGATACAGGATCTAACTCCAGGCTTTGTAAAGGTCCTGGCCGATACAGGATCTAACTTCAGGTTTTGTAAAGGTCCTGGCCGATACAGGATCTAACTCCAGGCTTTGTAAAGGTCCCGGCCGATACATGATCTAACTCCAGGCTTTGTAAAGGTCCCGGCCGATACATGATCTAACTCCAGGCTTTGTAAAGGTCCTGGCCGATACAGGATCTAACTCCAGGCTCCTACTTGCTGCCGTAGGAGTATCGCCTGATGCACCAGACACCTGAGCACAATCCAGGGCGACCGGGGATGGGGGAAAAGAAACCTAGTGCTTACTGGGTGTTTTGATTGGCACTCACCCGTTTAAGACATGGGCGTCAGGATCTTTGAAGTCCGTGGGATTTAAAGCGTGCATGCACAGACCCGACCTCGGTTTATAATCTCATCTGAGGTCAAGTTTGATTGATTGATTGATTGATTGTTGCTTTAGGTCCAGCGGACTCTTCCGAGCCAAATCAGGACCGGATCTGAGGTCACGTTAAGCGCATGTCAGTCTCGGCATAGTCAAACAAAAACACGACTCGGGCTTAGGACCCTTCAGGCCAAAGGTATTATCTAATACCGTAAAGCAAAGTTATTAACTCTTTGACGCAAGTATGAACTCTTTGTTAACAAAAGATAAACCTCACCAGAAGACGTGTTCTTAAGAAATCTGTCCTAGGTGTGATCCCCGAAGAAAATAATAATAATAATAATAATAATAATAATAATAATAATAATAATAATAATAATAATAATAATAATAATAATAATAATAATAATAATAATAATGGATGCTATTCGTGCCTTATTTCTAAATCAGATTGAAAGCGCGGCCATCTGTAACCACAACATACACGTTCAAATGTTACAGACAGTCCTACAAAACAGAAAACCCATTGATAACTCAAACAACTGGTGTAGACTTGTATCCAATACCATTAATGAAGAGAGTGAGGAAATCGGAGTACCTGGAGAAAACCCTCTGTGACCTGGAAAAATATGTTTTCATTTCACAAATCCGCATCGAGACTGTATGGCTCTATTTGAAAAATAGACCCCATGTCATATCCCGAGGACATCTTGCATCAACGCTTAGTAATGAAGTGTTGAATTGAAATGTGATTAATATAGCACTCAAAGGGCAGCTCAAGGCGCTCATCGGAGACGGGATCGAACTCGAGCCGCCCAAGACGCTAACTTGCTGCTTGATGCGCAGTGTAAAGTGTCTTGCATTAATCAGGACGAAGATTTCCAAGAAATGAGCTGTACATCAGGTAGCGTCTGGCTGCTTGACGTAAGACAACACGCTGTGTGTGATTATGTGGCCAGACCGTTCCTTTGCGGATATTAGATCATAATTCAGCAATATTCCTTGGGAACCAAGCATATTGGAGATACACAATTGATCATGAATCAGCTGTGTCAGAAATATCTTTGGGTCATGAGTCAAACTCTGACCGCGTGACTGTGGTGTTCGTGCTGGGGAAAAACCCAGTCCATATTCCGGTCCATAAAAAACACACACAAAAACACGCTATCTTGCGCTTCTATCGTAAAGATGATTTAGTTGTCATGCGGAACCTGCAATGCCTCCAGTTTGTGTCTGTATTGATTTATGTCGTCGAGAATTGTTCTTGTATGCTGCGCTCTTCAAGCTCAAAGAGCTACTAAAGGCTTTGATCGTAGCCCGAGGTTAGTGGGCACAACTAACCAGTCTAAACAGATTATGCCTGGCTCGTGTACCACTGTATCCATGAGGCACTCGTGCTGCAAGTGTGTGCGTATTATGATTGTGAAGCGATGGACCACTGAACCCCTTCCCCCTCTCTCTAACCCCCTTTCACCAGCAATTGATGATGATAATATGAGGACAATGATGATGATGGTGATGATGATGATGATGATGATGATGATGATGATGATGATGATGATGATGATGATGATTAGGAGGAGGAGGAGGAGGAGAAGAAGGAGTACGTTGTTTTGGCTTTTTTTTTTTTTTGCCTGGTAGTAATCTAAAAATATAGATGTACATATTCTACGTTGAAATTATGATCTATAAGCTCGTGATGCAGCGATTGACATTATATTTCTGAAAACAAAATCTTTTGAATGTAGTATAATTTAGAATGTCACAGTTCATTACCGTAAAATCTTTTCCTAAATCTGTGGTACCAGAGACGTGCCCACGTTTTCGCCAACCCAAAGATGCCATCAACAGTTTCTTGCATTTTCGTTTTTCAGTGCTGGCATATTTCCGTCGCGGCTACAAAACATCCGTGTCTGAAGTGTCATTAATTGGTTACCAAGGTTACTGGATGATGTCATGAGTGGGCAAAAGGCACGCCAACTGTCGCCCAGACTGCACGATTCTGGAAAACCCATTCCAGACGTCTATGGACTTCCGTTATTTTCATAAGGAGTCATAAAATGCTGGCACTCTAAATCTTGATAAATCTTCTTCTTCTTCTTCTTCTTCTTCTTCTTCTTCTTCTTCTTCTTCTTCTTCTTCTTCTGCTTCTTCTTATTCTTATTCTTCTGTAAAATGTTGGCACTCACCCGGTACACATTGGTCGAAGGCTACCAGAAACCTATCATATCCTATCCCGTAACTCAAAGGTCGTTGGGGCACCAGAGATGATCGTTTAACCAGCGCACTCCTTCTTTTTCGTAATCAACAACCCTCATGGCTTCGCTCAGTGTCAAGCCAATCCATTCTCGAATGCTGTCCTCCACCTCTTTTTCTGTCTCCCTCTTCTGCTGCCTCTTTGCACCGTCTTGCAGGATGGTCTTTGCAAGTCCTGATGATCTGGTGACGTGGCCAATACCATCGGAATATCCGTTTCTTCACCACTGTGAGCATGTCATCGTGTTCTCCAATGGCTTGTGTGGTGGTCTGTCGGACTTCGCCGTTGGTGATGTGCTGGGTATAGGAAATTCCAAGAAGTCTTCTGTAGCACCTCATCTCCATGCTTTGTATTCGTTGTAGGCCTGCTGTGAGGGCCATGTTTCGCAAGCGTATTGGAAGATGGAGATGACAAGGAAGCGCAGCAGCCTTATCTTGGAACGTACACTGATGGTCCTGTCTTTCCAAATGGGCTTCAACCTTGTCATGGATGCAGTTATTTGTGCGATCCTGGAGAGGATTTCCTGTCGGGACCCATTGTCTGATACAATGGTTCCTAAATATTTGAAGCTATGCATCGTGTTGAGCGATTGGCCTTAGACTTTGATGTCCATGTTGATGCCATTGGTGTTGTTGGTCATTATTATTATTATTATTATTATTATTATTATTATTATTATTATTATTATTATTATTATTATTATTATTATTATTATTATTATTATTATTATTATTATTATTTTTATTATTATTATTATCGAGGATTTGTATAGCGCACATATCTCGCCGTACTTGGCGACTAAAGGCGCTGGCCGATACAGGATCTAACTCAAGCCACCCGGTCATCAATTTGGTCTTCTATCTTCTTCGCACTTATTTCCACTCCAAAGGCTCTGGAGGTGGTGTCAAGCCTCTGTACCAGCTGTTCAAGTTTTTGTTCCTCTCCAGCCAATTCATCAATGTCATCCGCAAAACGGAGGTTGGAGATTGCTCTGCCCCCTATGCAAACTGTGGTTTTGTGATCTGCAAGAGCATCTGACATGATGCGCTCTAGGAAGATGTTGGAAATTGTTGGAGAGAGTAGGCATACTTGACGCACACCGATTGTTGTTCTGAACCAGTTTCCGATGGCGCTGTTGTGAAGGACTGCACTGGTATCTTTGCCATACAGGTATTTGATGACCTCAATAATTTTAGGGCTGATGTTGTACACTCTCATGGTTGCCCACAGAGCTGCATGCCAGACTCGGTCTCTTGAAGTCTACAAACACATAATATAGATGATGTTGGTGTTGTAGGTATTTCTCGCAGATTATTCTGAGGTTGAAAAATCTGTTCTGTGGTACTTCGCCATGCCCTGAATCCTGCTTGTTCTTCAGCGATGATTTGTTCAGGTTGGGGTTTCAACCTGTTGAATATTATTTCCAAGAGGACTTTACTGGAATGGCTGATGAGGCTGATGGAGGTAACTTTCACACTCCTGAAGGTTACCATTTTTGGGAAGAGTGATGACAATAGACTGGGTCCATGTTGTGGGCCACTCCCCACTCTGCCAGATCGTGTTACAGATAATGGTGAGGGCATCAATCATCGCTTGTCCTGCTTGAAGCAATTCTGCGGGGTATGATGTCCATTCCCGCTGACTTCCCCTTCTTCAGCGATTGCACAGCTGCCTCAACTTCTCGGAGGATTGGGGAGGATTTCTTCCTCCTCACTGTTTTGGGGACAACTGATGGGTCTCCGTTTGGTGTGTGGTTGTAGAGGTCAGAGCAGTACTATGTCCATCTATCCAAGACTTCTTGTTCTTCTGTAAAGGCATGTGCCAGACTTTGTATCATGGAGATTTTGGGCTGTGGTCTGGTAGTCCTTCGTACTGTTGTTCTTGTTCAGACTGTTCTCTATTTCCTGGCATTGATCTTCTATCCAGTTTTCCTTTGGCGTGCGCATGCTTTTTTGGATGTCGCTGTTGATTTTTCGGTAGGCATCAGCTCCCTGTGAGGTGTTCTTTTTTCATCTCTCTTGTCACACAGGTCCAAAAGTTCAGGTGTGATCCACGGTTCTTCTTTGGGCGGTGCTTGCCAAGGTTCTCAGTGGCGGTATCGGTCACAGCTGACTTGAAGGTGGTGGTCATGGTGTTGACATCTACTTCACCAACTCCCAGCATGAGCAGTAGTGCAAATTTCCCCTCAATTATGGCTTGGAATATTTCTGCTACGTCCGGATTTTTCAGTTTGTCCAGGACGAACTTCAGTGTGATGGACTTTGCTGTGTTTACTCTCTTCAAGTGGAGCCGAAAAGACCTCATCACGAGATCGTGGTCACTTCCGATGTCTGCTCCTGGGAAAGTGCGAGTCCTGCCAATGCTGACGCTTGATCTGAATCGTTTCTTGGCCATGATGTAGTCAATCTGGTTATGATGCTCCCCGCTGGGACAGTGCCAGGTCCATCGTTTGGATTTTGTATGTGTATAAACACAATGTATAAACAATGACTAACTAATTTGTATTGTATTGTATTGTATTATATTGTACTGTACTGTACTGTACTTTTCGTCGTCTTCTCCCCTCCCCCCTTTTTGCTGTTTTGTAATTCCTTTAAGATACAGTTTGGTGTATTATGTCCTCTTGACTAAAGTTCAAGATCTGGAGTTGTATTTGATTGGCTGTTAGCTACATCTAGGCATATCGTTTCAGACTGAAGTTGGCAGCTGAATCAGACCTAAGGCAATGATTCGCAAAAATCGCGTGCTATATCATTATAATTGCGATTGTTTTTATATGTATTTGGACCGAAGAAACCGATGATAATATCTTTTAGCCTGGTTCCCTAATAAGTAATCGGCTTTTTCTTTCCACCCAGTAGGTCTCCCATTCATGATTCCCAAATGTACTTACCCCACCCCCACACTCAACCCAAACGGTTAGAAACCAAGCCGGCATTAAAAATCAGATGAGATCGATAGATCAGGCGTTGAAGTATCGATGTCGTCTGCTCAATGTGTTAGCACCAAGGAATCCCCGCCTTTTCCGGAACAGCACCGCCATTCTTCTCCTTTACCAGCCACACATGGCAGCTAGTGAAATTATAGGCTAGGAAGGGGTGGGCATTGGTTGAAGGAGAAAAAAAGAGCTTTGAAAGCATATAATAATATAACCTTCTTACCAGTCTGAACGCAGATTTTATGAAAATGAGCTGCAGTTATATTTTATAATTATTGCAATTAGATAGAAGGAAATTATCTGCTTTTATACTCTGTTGTTATTACTATTAGTTACCTACTTATTTATTTTATAGCAACTAAATTACCTACTTATTTATTTTATAGCAACTAACAAACTAATACATTATATTGATGTGGCCTCAGATGACTCCTTATGATGAGAGTATTAACCGAGGCCTACGCAATGCACGCACGCGTTCCATCGCACGCGAGATCCTGACTCTCATGTTCTAGAGGGGCGAATGCCAGTTACAAACGAGTAAATACAAACCTGGAAGCACTGTTTCTTTAGTATAAAAGTGAATTTGTGAATTATGTAATTAACTAAACAATCTTTGTAGGGCCTAACTAACTAGCTAAATAAACTAAATGAATAATCAGACTTATATTGTTGTACAAAAACTAACTGCAGAATGTGGCGCAGTGTTGATTCTTTTATTGCTGTGGTGTTGAATTTCATTCACAACCTGACTTGCGCACAGAGTATCTGAGACAGCAGGCATAGCTTGCACCAGTATACAGTTAGTTACATGTGCGCTGAAAGATGAAACTATGATAAACAGCGTGCGTTGACCTTGTGAGGACATGTAGATTTGGTTCTCAAGCTACACCCCCAACTGATAAAATAGAACATTGTATTGTACTTATCAGTTAAGTATGTGTCTCTGTGTCTGTGTGTGTGTGTATGTCTGTGTATATCTGTCTGTTTGTCGGGTCTGCCTGTTTTTTTAATTTTATTTTACTTATTCATTAATTTATTTGTTTTATTTTATTATATTTTTTGGCTAATGTTACAAACACTTGTACCAGACGGTGCCATAATGTAGTGTTTCAAGACACACACTCTTGTTTCAAGACTTGAGCGATGATTGTGCTTTAGTGGCTCACCGTCAATTCACGCAGTCTTATATATTATATAACAAGCACCCCAGTCCGCCCGGCTGTGAGCTGTGAGTGGATACCTGGCTTCAGTAGAACACAGTATAAAAGATATAGCATCGATCACTGTGTCATTTATTGTACGTTTTTGGAACACCCAACACCAAGTTACCTCACACATACTTGTATTCGATACAAAATGGGTTTCTTTAAGAATGTAGGAATCGGAAAGCACTTTTTTGACGGAAAGACCGCAAATTTCTTCTAGAAATGTAAGAATCTAAGTCAAAATTGGCTCTTTCCGTCTAAAAAGTTGACCTAGTTCGTCTCCTATAGGCGACGAAATAGGTCGAACTTTCTTCCAAATTTCTCCGAAAATGGACTGTATTTTCTCCGTCCCGGATGCGATATTTATTTTCCCAACTAGAGTCAGGGTAAAACCCATGTCGGTACAATAGTACCACAACTGGTACGAACAATTATTCCACTTCCGCTTTCCTTGTCCATGTGTTGCTCTTTCGTCGATGATCTTGCATGATACAATAATTTTGATTCAGTTTACTTTAGTCATGTCTGCTAGGTCGACTAAGAGGGGATTTAATTCAAACATTTAAAATTTATAATAATATGGTTGATTTAAATTGGAATCATTTTTTTACTAAACCTGCCTGTGATATAACACGTTATCAGGAAGGAAAAATTTTTAAACATCAGTTTAACAGTAACTTGAGAAAATTTTCTTTTACTAACAGAATAATTAACGATTGGAATAACCTCCCTGAAGAAATTAAAACTAAACCATGCACTGACTCTTTTAAAAATTACTTGGATACTTCACCTAAACTTAAGTTAAAGAACGGTTTTACTATTTTGATGAATAATGATTAGGCAAAATTTTTATGCATGCGACAGACCAATAAGATTTACATTTTAAAAAGATGGGACATACCAAAAGGCCTCACAGCCCCTACTACTACTACTACTACTACTACTACTACTACTACTACTACTACTACTACTACTACTACTACTACTACTACTACTACTACAAAATGTTATGTAGGCCTACCAATTTCGAGGGAATATATTTTTCAAATTGACTTAATTACCTAAACAAATTATTTAGCTATTAATAAATATTATTATTCTATAGTTTTAGCATTAACTATGATGTGTAATTTAAGAGAATATTATCATTTTCTTGTAGGTTGAGCGACGACAGATACACTTTTGGCATGTTATTGTTAGTACAGGACTCACAGTAGCCAGTATGCCTACGTACATGCGTCGTCTGCAATCAGCCTTGATATGAAAGTTGGCGGAGGTGACAATTTGACAGACTTTAATCTGATGCTAATAAATCGAAATGCTAATAAATATTTATTTTAAAACTTTTTTTTTTACATCATCCAAATTATCCAACCAGTCTCATAGCAAAAGGTTTACAAAACAGAGCACAGCGGCTGTTGTTCGGATGGCTACACTCGGAGCGTACACTCGATTCACATTTTACGGAAAGATTTAGAACTTATTTAAGAATTCTAAAATCTGTTCGTGTGTAAATTTTGATTATTTGAGTGATTTTGAATCAATCTGCTTATCTAAAGGGTTATTTTGTCATTAATCAAACGAAAATTCCTCAAAATTTATTTTTCTGTCTTTCGATTTCTAGCCTCCAAACTACAGTGACCGCCATTAAGAAGAATCGTCGACAAAAGTGCGGAAGTGACACGTGTCGTAATACCGTACCGGTTGTAGAACTTCTATACTGACTAGGGCTTGTGCCTTGACTCTAGTTGGGAAAATAAATATCGCGTCCCGGATAGTGCACTCCTGTGTACTTACAACTGCACTCCCAAGCACTAAAAGAGCACTCCCGCGCACTTAGAACAAAATGAGGTCATGAAACAAAATGGGTTCCAAGCAAATAAACCCACTTTGTAATCAAAAAGACAGTTCTGAAACCCATTTGGTCGCTTTTACAAGTTCACGTGAACCTGTGTGTGTGTGGGTGTGAGTGTGTGTGCGTGTTGTTTGTTTACACACAGCAAAGAATTCATATAAGACCACTTCATCGTTACCTTCATTGTCGGGGAGAAGATTTGTGCACCGACCTAAAAAAAATCTAGCCCTAAGAAAAAGGGAGGTCCATATAGTCCTTTTCATTCTCTGCCAAACCAAGCTTCAGGTCACGGGATTATTTTTCTTCTGGTACTCTTTCTCTTCAATAATAGCATTGGGAGTGTAGTCAATATGGGAGTGGGATCAAAATTTAACATTTCGTTTCATTTCCGTATTTTTACGGCCACTTGCCTCTACATGACACGTTTGAATGATGAATGTGTGCTCATTTTCACGTATGTCGGAGTGTATACGTAACATGTGAGCATATATGTCGGTTACAGATCACCGCGCTTTGAAACGGATTTAGAAATAAGGCGGGTATATTCTCATTAATAATAATAATAATAATAATAATAATAATAATAATAATAATAATAATAATAATAATAATAATAATAATAATAATAATATGTATTATAATATTATTATTATTATTATAATTAAAATAATTATAATTATTATTATTATTATGGATGATGATGATGATGATGATGATGATGATGATGATGATGATGATGATGATGATGATGATGATGATGATGATGTTGAAATCTACTACCAAAGAATATTTTAGTACATAACAGAAAACCTTTTTGCCCGAACGATAAACCTACTTTGTCCAAGGCAAACTTCGTGTACTGGAGAAACAGTGTCTCGGTGGTCTTGTAA
>CM072511.1:155724050-155794050 GCA_036898135.1 Oncomelania hupensis
CGAACCCCCGTTTACAAAAACAAAATAGAATACAAACATCATTATAAATTATCAACAAAACACATACATATAAAATGCCTACATCGCTAAATAATAACACCATAGGAAGCCCTAGTGACCACCTGGCAGAAAGCGTCCAATATTCCCAAGCTGATCCAACAGACCTCATACACAAACAAGGAGTCTTGTCCCGGAAGAGTTTTCAAGAAAAAAGGTAGGAGACTGGTCTAGCGAAGAAGACGATAGTATAGCAGATTGATAGAAAAGAGCAGGAATGTGAAAGAGCAAATGAGAAAGACAGCAACAGTGGGAATTTAAAGCACTAAATTTCCAGAAAGTGCGTTAGTAGTAAGAAAGAACTGGACGAGATTGTGTTTGATAATAATTGTATGTATTATATTTGTTTGAAAAGTTGTTTTTTTTTCTTCTGTTCTTCCTTTCTTATTGGCTGAGATGCAATGTGCTGAATTCTCCATTGTGGGTAATACACATTTGTTGACTTGATCATCTTCGGTTCCTGAAACAACCGGCAAGGGGTGGTTGAAAAGTAGCTCTCTAGTGAAAATGGCTAATTACCATTAGCACTGCATTTGCATGAAACAAAATGTATAGTGGGGCCTTACAGCTACAGACTAACTTCTGAGTTCTTATTTCTTATCCCACAGTGACGAGAGCGGCGCTTAAGTATTTAGAAGACCACTTTTAGTGGTAGGTTTAACATGTAAACGTCAGTCTTCATACAGTGCATTTCTTGGCTCGATTTGACGTTGCTCTTCATTCATAACTTCATTCATCAGCACAACTTATGTTATCTGATGAATAAAAATTGATACAACAACTTCATTCATAACTTTGTTTCGTGACATAACGGAGGAACATAGGGGGCTGGAAAATGGGAATTTGGATTGGATACGGAGCGTGGGTGGGGTGGTGTGAGTAGCGAGGAGGTGAGGGGTAAGCGGGAGGGGGTTATCTCTGTGGCGGGGTGGTAAAAACGATTTGGCATCTTGCGAATGCTAATGCTGCACACAAATATAACATGCTTCTCCATACCTGTCATTGCCCAATTGAACTACTGAGTTTAGTTTCAGTGGGTAGATTAACGTCCCCGGACACAGTGCGTATAGGGGACAAAAGAACTGCTGAACTAGATACAGCCGTTATTCCTTTTACTGTCCCCCCCCCCCCCCCCCCTTCACAATTATATCCCTTCAGTTCATCCACAATCATATTCCCGTCTCCTTTCAATTCATAGTTTCATTTCTTTGAGAGTTACCGTCCTTATATTTCATTGATAAATTATGTCCCTTGAAATCCTTCATATTTCAATGGTTGAAGTTATCGTCCTTGAGTTTCATTCATCTTTTCATAAAGTGCTTCGAGGTGATC
The DNA here is from genome assembly GCA_036898135.1 of Oncomelania hupensis. Classification (NCBI taxonomy): domain Eukaryota; kingdom Metazoa; phylum Mollusca; class Gastropoda; order Littorinimorpha; family Pomatiopsidae; genus Oncomelania; species Oncomelania hupensis. Next base: position 155,725,440 of record CM072511.1, read on the forward strand.
GAAATTGCAAGAAGAAGAAAAAAAGGTCTCATTCACGCTACGAGACGATTATTGTGTTTATAGAGCTGTCAAGATTAGGCGTTGCGAAATGTTCATAATAATAATAATAATAATAATAATAATAATAATAATAATAATAATAATAATAATAATAATAATAATAATAATAATAATAATAAATTCAAACTTTTTTTATACAATATTAATGAATGAATGAAAATTTACTTAGGGCATAAATATTTTCACACCAGATGCATGATCCCTGGTCTGTAAAAAATAAAAAATCTAATAATGTCTAACATTTGCACAAAGTGAATCAAAACTTTATGTCCAAGAGTTCTAAAGCTAATTTGCCATTGCAGTAAATATGGCTTCTCCTGTGGGTTCGGGCACTGAATAGAATAGAACCAGTGTTTCCCGGTGTGCCGTAAGAGGCGACTAACAGGGGTAATGTCAGCACGGCATTACGAGGCGAATGTCTTCTACACCATAGACCAATATAATAATATATATTATGGTCTATGTCTACACAGAAGTCACGGCCAGGGCAGAGCAACCTCACGTTATTATAGGTTCAACGATCACGTGTTCGGGGCCAAAGCGAGCCACACTGTACTCGTAGAATTAGGCTGTGCCCCTGGAGAGGATTGGGTCATGCCAGTTCTTTCTTGCCCAAGAAAAGATTAAAAGAACTACTCACTCCATACCGGATCGGTCGTCGCCCGTGTCACCAAGGACCGCGCCTTCCGTTGGCCACCAGGACGGAGGTGATAAGTGGGTTACTGGTGGACAACTCAACAAGATCCGCACGAGAGACAACATCGTCATAGGAACCTGGAATGTCAGGACCCTAATTTCGGATGGAAAATTAGAAGAACTGGCATACGAGCTGGACCACTATCGATGAAACATTTTAGGTATCAGTGAACTGCACTGGGGAAAGGCCTAGGTAAAACAACGACCGACAAAGGCCACAAGCTTTATTTCAGCGGGAGAGATGACAGGCACAAACACGGCGTTGGATTCTTGGTCCATATTCTAGCCACTGTCTTGGGTTACCGCCCAGTCTCCAGTAGACTCATTACCATCCGTCTGAGAGCAGCCCCTTTCAACATCACCATCATCCAGGCCTATGTCCCAACATCAGACTATGACTGATTGATTGATTGGTTTATTGTTGCTTTAGGTCCAGCGGACTCTTCCGAGCCAAATCAGGACCGGACAACCCCCGATCCGCATAAAAGATCTGCCGAAACAACCCTAGTGGGAAAATTGAATGCCCTCCACCGGCCAGTCACTTTACAATAAAGACATCCCACGCGGGGGACGGCTGAGGGCTGACCTCAACTACGCGAACACCCCGGTTACAAAAACAAAATAAAATACAACCATCATTATAAATCATCAACAAAACACATACATATAAAATGCCTATAGTGCGAAATAATACAATCATAGGAAGCCCTAGTGACCACCCGGCAGAAAGCGTCCAACACTCCCAAGCTGATCCAACAGACCTCATACACAAACAAGGAGTCTTGTCCAGGAAGAGTTTTCAAGAAAAAAGGTAGGTCATTGATCTAGCGAAGAAGAAGAAAGTATAGCAGAGGGATAGGACAGATCAGGAATGGGAAAGAGCAAATGATGAAGACAGCGACAGTGGGAATTTAAAGCACTAAATTTCCAGAAAGTGGGGATACTATTTATACTGAAACCCCCGGCACTCCAACGGGGGGAACTGTTGCCGCAGTGAATTAGTCATGCCTACAAAGGCAAGACAGGTTTTCAACTGGGGCTTTCACTGTTCCCTTTATAGGTTAGAACAATCTACAGTGACAAGATTGCTCATGACCCCAAGGGGACAGACTATGACGACAGAAAAGATGATAATTTCTATGAACATCTGCAGGCTGTCCTTGACCAAGTGCCGAGGAATGACATAGTCATAGTGCAAGGCGATTGGAATGCCATTGTTGGCCAAGATGCGTACCACAATTAGGGAAACATAGGTGGACCCCACAGCAATAACAAGACAAATGACAGATGTCTGAGACTCTTGGAATTTGCCAGATACAACAATCCGATATTGGCAGACACGGTTTGTCACCATAATAAATCCAGACGATGGACTTGGCACAGTTTCAGCAATAGAGCATCACAACCAGATCGACTACATCATGGTACTGTAGTAAAAAAAAAAAAAACGCTTCAGATCAAGCGTCAATACTGGCAGGACACGCAATTTTCCAGGAGCAGACATCGGAAATGCCCACGATCTCGTGATGAGGTCTTTCCGGCTCCACTTGAAGAGAGTAAACACAGCAAAATGCACCAGACTGAAGTTCGACCTGGACAAACTGCAAACAACTTGAGGTGGCAGAAATATTCCAAGCCATATTTGGGGGGAACTTTGCACCACTGCTCATTTTGGGGGCTGGTGAAGTAGATGTCAACACTATGACCAACACCTTCAAGTCATTTGTGACAGATGCCGCCACTGAGATCTCTGGCCAGCACCGTCCAAAGAAGAAACCGTTGATCACACCTGAACTTTTGGACCTGTGTGATAAACGAAGAGAGATGAAAAAGAAAAAGAACACCTCACATGGAGCAGATACCTACCGAAAAATAAAAAAGCGACATCCGAAAAGCCATGCGTACATCAAAAGAGAACTGGATAGAAGTTCAATGCGAGGAAATAGAGAACAGTCTGAACAAGAACAACAGCAAGAAGACCTACCAGACTGTGAAGCGGCTGACAAGTGTTAAACAGCCCAAGGTCCACACGATCCAAAGCAAGTCTGGTATTTCCATTACAGAAGAACAAGAAGTCTTGGATAGATGGACAGAGTACTGCTCTGACCTCTACATCCACATCCCAAACGGAGACCTATCAGGTCTAGAACGTCCCCAGAACAAAGAAGAAGAAGAAATCCTCCCAATTCTCCGAGAAGTTGAGGCAGCAGTGCAATCGCTGAAGAAGTGGAAGTCAGCGGGAGTGGTCAACATACCCGCGGAAGTGCCCTCACCATTATCTGTAACACGATCGGTCGGAGTGACGAGCGGCCTACTCCATGGACCCAGTCTCTTGTCATCACTCTTTCCAAAAAGGGTAACCTTCAGTAGTGTGAAAACTACCGCACCATCAGCCTGATCGGCCATCCCAAGTTCTCCTGAAAAGAATACTCAACAGGTTGAAACCCCAAGCTGAACAAATCATAGCTTAAGAACAAGCAGGATTCAGGGCAGAGCGAAGTACCACTGAACAGATTTTCAACCTCAGAATAATTTGCTATGAATACCTACAGCACCAAGAACATCTATATCACGTGTTTGTAGATTTCAAGAAAGCTTTTGACCGACTCTGGCATTCAGCTCTGTGGGCAAACCATGAGAGTGTACAAAATCAGCCATAACATTATTGAGGTCATCAAAGGCCTGTATGACAAGGCTACTAATGCAGTCATCCACAACAGCGCCATCGGGAACTAGTTCCGAAAAAATACAATCGACGTGCGTCAAGTATGCCTACTCTCTCCAACACTCTCCGCATCTTCCTTGAGCGCATTATGTGAGATGCCCAGCACGAAGGCATCGTCAGCATAGGGGTTAGAGCAATCTCCAACCTTTGCTTTGCGGATGACATTGATAGATTCGCTGGAGAAGAACAAGAGCTTGAACAGCAGGTATAGAGGCTTGACACTACCTCCAGAGCCATTGGAATGGAAATAATTGCAGAGAAGACCAAAATGATAACCAACAAATCAATGACATCAACACGGACACCAAAGTCTAAGGCCATCCCTCAACACGGTGCATGGCTTCAAATATTTAGGAGCCATTATATTAGACAATGGGTCCCGAACTGAAATCCTCTCCAGAAATGCACAAACAACTGCTGCCCTCACAAGGTTCAAGCCCATTTGGAAAGACAGAACCATCAGTCTATACTCCAAGGTAAGGCTGCTTCGCTCCCTTGTCATCTCCATCCATTTTCCTATACGCTTGCGAAACATGGACCCTCACAGCAGATCTACAACGAAGAATACAAAGCATGAAGATGAGGCGCTACAGAAGACTTCTGGGTATTTTCTATGCCCAGCACATCATCAACGACGAAGACCGACAGACCATCACACAAGCCATTAGACAACACGATGACCTGCTTACAGTGGTGAAGAAACGGAAACTCCGATGGTATGGCCACGTCACAAGAGCATCAAGCCTTGCAAAGACAATTCTGCAAGGCACGGTGCAAGTAGTCAAAAGAAGAGGGAGACAGAAAAAGAGTTGGGAAGACAACATTCGAGAATGGACTGGCTTGTCATTGAGCGAAGCCATGTGGGTTGCTGAGGACAGAGAAAGATGGAGTACGCTAGTTAAACGAACATCTTTGGTGCCCCAACGACTTTCGAGTTTCGGGACAGGATAGGACAGGATGGCTTATCTCTCTTAGAACAGAGGCACAGGCACCCAATAGATTAACGCGGCGGTGCGGGACGACCATGATCCAAGGTGTTGTTGTAAATGAACCAAACGGGAGTATAGTACTGTGTGCCTGTAGTACTAAGTGACGCCTAATGACTGTTTCAAACAAACAATCTCTTTGCTAAACTCCGCGAATTGAGGTTTTCGATGAACCGAGTGCCATTTTAAGCTGCGTACAGGCTTATTTGATAACTTTCACCTCATTAATGTAAATTGTTAAACTCTTCTATGATCAGAACTGCACTGGTAGCCTTGTCACACTAGTCATCAAAAGCCTGTATGACAAGGCTACCAGTGCAGTCCTCCATAACAGCGCCAGGGGAAACTGGTTCAGAACAACAATCAATGTGCGTCAAGGATGCCTACTCTCTCCAACATTCGTCAGCATCTTCCTAGAGCGCATCATTTCAGATGCCTTTGCAGATCACGAAGGCACAGGCAGCATAGGGGGTAGAGCAATCTCCAACCTTCGTTTTGTGGATGACATTGATGGATTGGCTGGAGAAGAACAAGAACAGCTGGTACAGAGGCTTGACACCACCTCCAGAGCATATGGAATACAAATAAGTGCAGAGAAGACCCAAATGATGACCACCAACACCAATGGCATCAACATGGACATCAGAGTCCAAGGCCAATCCCTCAACACAGTGCACAGCTTCAAATATTTAGGAACCATTGTATTAGACAATGGGTCTCGACAGGAAGTCCTCTCCAGGGCTTCTTGTCTCCATTCTCATAGGACAAGGGAGTCTGACTACAACTTATGTTAATCTGATGAATAAAAATGGATACAACAACAACAACAACCTCTCCAGGATCGCACAAACAACTGCTGCTCTGGCAAGGTTAAAGCCCATTTGGAAAGACAAGACCATCAGTATACATTCCAAGGTAAGGCTGCTGCGTTCCCTTGTCATCTCCATCTTCCTATACGTTTACGAAACATGGATCCTCACAGCAGATCTACAACGAAGAATACAAAGCATGGAGATTAGGTGCTACAGAAGATTTCTGAGTGTTTCCTATACTTAGCACATCAACAAAGACGAAGTCCGACAGACCATCACACAAGCCATTGGACAACATGAGGACCTGCTCACAGTGGTGAAGAAACGGAAGCTCCGATGGTATGGCCACGTCACAAGAGCATCAGTTCTTGCAAAGACCATCCTGCAAGGTACAATGCAAGGAGGCAGAAGAAGAGGGAGACCGAAGAAGAGGTAGGAGGACAACATTCGAGAATGAAATGAATGAATCAACGAAACCATCAGGATTGCTGAGGACGGAGAAAGACGGAGTACGTTGGTTAAACGATCATCTGTGGTGCCCCAACGACCTCAGAGTAACGGGATAGGATAGGATCTATGATAGTTAAGCTTACACGCTTATGGCAATATTTCAAAAAGTTTAAACAAATTCAGCATAAAGATCACAAGCATGAGTGAAGAGGCCGAAAGACAGACATTTGGAACTAGTTTCACACGTACTGGAAAGCTCCGACAGCATGTAGAAACCATACACAGAGGAATTGTGGGTGCACAGAGTAATCAAACTTAAAGTGAGTCGGAGACTTTTTTCTTTATAAAAACAACAAGGAAGTAGAGAGATAGAGAGAGAGAGAGAGAGAGAGAGAGAGAGAGAGAGAGAGAGAGAGAGAGAGATAGAGAGAGAGAGAGAGAGAGAGGAAATAGAGAGAGAGAGAGAGAGGGTGAGTGAGAGAGAGACAGAGAGTACAGAGAGGTTGAAAAATAACTGTATTGATGCTGCTGCTGCATCGGGAAACTCTGGGCCGCCTCCCCCGGGGAAGGCGTAGTCGCAGCCAGTGGCGCGCCCAAACCCTACCTACCTAACATTATTTTGTGAAATTTTGAAATATTTTGCTGGTGGAGCAAACCGGAGTACCCAGAGAAAACCCCCGAGACGTTGCCCGAGTCGAAAGTAAATAATATTCGGAGAAACATAACGCCCAGATGCTGGCTCGAACCCACACCTGTCATTGTATTGACAATTACTTATAAACTTTGGTGATCTTATAGTGGCAGAATGTACTCGCTGACTCCTGATTTTATTCACAGTGACCAGTGCCGCCCGTAATGACCCGTGCGTCTGGTATACAAGTTAGTTTTGTTGTTGTTTTTTAAAGAAAAAGGTCTCCGACTCACTTTAAGTTTGATTTCTCTGTGCACCCACAATTCCTCTGTATATGGTTTCTACATGCTGAACGTGTGAAACTAGTTCCAAATGTCTGTCTTTCGGCCTGTTCACTCATGCTTGTGATCTTTATGCTGAATTTGTGTAACCTTTTTGAAATATTGCCAAAAGCGTGTAAGCTTAACTATGCGCTGTGAAATCTAACAAAAACAAACAAACAACCTCAGGCATAACTATATCACCTGTGACTGAAAGACTGTGAACAGGTAGGGTACTTACGTCAGAGCTCATCGAAGACAGAGCTGACGATACTGGTTTGCTCCATCTATCTATCTATCTATCTATCTATCTATCTATCTATCTATCTATCTATCTATCTATCTATCTATCTATCTATCTATCTATCTATCTATCTATCTATCTATCTATCTATCTATCTATCTATCTATCTATCTATCTATCTATCTATCTATCTATCTATCTATCTATCTATCTCTCTCTCTCTCTCTCTCTCTCTCTCTCTCTCTCTCTCTCTCTCTCTCTCTCTCTCTCTCTCTCTCTCTCTCTCTCTCTCTCTATCTATCTATATGGGGGATTAGCTAGTCCTGTCAAAGTTCCACCCTAATCTAACATTACATTATTATTGCTTTAGGTCAAGCGGACTCTTCCGAGCCAAATCAGGACCGGACAACCCCCGATCCGCATAAAAGATCTGCTGAAACAACCCTAGTAGTAAAACCGAAAGCTCTCCACCAGCCAGTCACTTTACAATAAAGACATCCCACGCAAGGGACGGCTGAGGCTTCACCCCAACTTATCGAACCCCCGTTTACAAAAACAAAATAGAATACAAACATCATTATAAATTATCAACAAAACACATACATATTAATGCCTACATTGCTAAATAATAACATCATAGGAAGCCCTAGTGACCACCTGGCAGAAAGCGTCCAATATTCCCAAGCTGATCCAACAGACCTCATACACAAATAAGGAGTCTTGTCCCGGAAGAGTTTTCAAGAAGCGAAGAAGACGATAGTATAGCAGATTGATAGAACAGAGCAGGAATGAGAAAGAGCAATTGAGAAAGACAGCGACAGTGGGAATTTAAAGCACTAAATTTCCAGAAAGTGGGGATACTATTTATACTGAAACCCCCGGCACCCCAACCCAGTCTTTTATTTCTGTTCTCGTGATTATTAATATTTTTTATGTTCCACCTCCTTCACACCCCCACAAGCTAACTGACAGCCGTCAAGCGAAACCAACCCCATTATCAACTTCAATCTCACATCCTGCAAAAAGACCGAAACTTCCGAAGCTGTTTTATAAGCAACTTTATCTAGAACAATGTTCATTGTATAAAGGATATGAACATCTTTTTACGGACGGGTCGAAGAAAGGAGGCTCCGTTGCAGCTGCGTTGGTCTCTGGGAGACACCTCGACCAGCTTTTGCAACAGCGTATACCTGATTTTTGTTCTGCTTATATAGCTGAGCTCAAGACAATTCAGTTAGCTATGAAGCAGGTTTATCAATCCAAAAGATCCTCATTTTTAATCATGTCTGATTCACTGTCAGCACTTCAGGCTCTTTCCCGAGAAAGATATCGCACCCTTTTATGGCCGAGATCGATCCATGACCTCCACACACAACTTGTTGTGAGGGTAAAAAGATAGTTTTTATGTGGGTACCTAGTCACATGGGCATCCGCGGCAATATTTCAGTGGACAAAGCGGCTAAAGAAGCTCTGCATCTAGATTTCCCTTCAGAGGTTTTTCAATTTGTTCCATACTCTGGCCTGCGTTGTATGACTTGGTCTTATTGTAAACAGCTGTGGCAGACTGAATGGTCTAATCAAATCAATAACAATTTATTTCAAATTCTTCCAGATTATTCTGATTCTTTGCCCAACTTTGCGTCCACTCGCAAAGAAGAATCTGTTTTGGCTCGCCTTCATATCGGGCATACTTATGTCACCCATAGTGTTCTTTTAAAAGGAGAAGAACCACCGTGGTGCTTTGCATGTGATAAGTCCTTTTCCGTCCGCCATTTTATGTTTGAATGTGCTGATCTAGTTGATAAAAGAGAAAGATATTTTGGTTCGATAGCTTTAAATGAGATTTTAAAGGTTTGCAACAGTAAACACCTGTTTCAATTTTTACATGATGTTGGTTGGTTTTACCGCATATAGGTCATGTCGTCTTGTTTATATTCTTGGTGAAATTTTGTTAGTAAGGCTGGTTTTATTGACATATTTTCTCATACTTAAATGTTAGTAGTTTAGTCTGATTTTACTTAGTTTTGTGTGGTCCTGATTCTGCTCTTGGCAGTCCGCTGGACCCTATAAACATTGAATATATATCTATCTACAGCCGGCTGTCGCTTCAAAAATGGTGATCAAATGACATTGCCATACTCCACGTGAGATCGGACCAAGACCTTGAACACAAGGTCAAAACTATTTTTGTCCCGAAATGCCAAGGGTCTTTTTACGACTCTAATTATCTGATTTGCCTTACTGTTTGCTTTTTGAATGTGCTGATCAAAACATATGCTACCCGTTTCTCACATTCGCCCCAATTCAATCTACCCCCAACATTGAAATTCTTGAGTGGTAATTTACAGTGTTTCTACAACATGCAGGTTGTAATGTTGTTATCTGGACTTGTGTACATGTATGTGTACAACAATACATATCACACTCAGGCCGAAGGGCAGCCAGAATTCCTTTCACATCACAGGGGCATTACTCAAGTTAGGTGCCTTATCCTCTATTGCAAAGCGGTAGATAGCGCACAGACTTACGAATGATTGAGTCCTCATTCTCTGATACGTAAGCGTGTGCGCTATCTACCGCTTTGCTGTAAGGCTAAAGGCACTCACCTTGTGTAATGCCCTGGCGAACATCTTGCACACCTCTTACTGCAGGTTGGTCACGTACTTCCATCTTGTTGTTGTGTTGTATAAATACACATTCATACACACAAGTATACAAACACGCACACACACAAGTATGTAAAACACCAAGACTGTTTTATTAAGAATGTAAGAATCGGAAAGTGGTTTTTTGACGGAAAGAACGCAAACTTCTTCTAGAAATGTAAGAATCTAATGCAAATTGGGCTCTTTCCGTCTCAAAAGTTGACCTAGTTCGCCTCTTATAGGCGACGAAATAGGTTGAACTTTCTTGCAAAATTTCCTGAAAATTGACTGGATTTTCTCCGTCCCGGATAGAGCACCCCCTTGTACTTAAAACACTCCCATGCACTACAACTGCACTCCCATGCACTAAGAGAGCACTCCTGTGTACTTAGAAAAAAGTGGGTGGCCGTAAAACACTGGGTGGCTAATACACACACCCATTTCCTGCATAAAAAGCAAGGTTAGTCACCCATTTCAAGGCTTATACCACCGCACATACACACACGCAATTCAAGGAAGTTTTGATTTGGATGGGAAACGAAACAATGATGGGAAATGTAATCATTTTCGTTTTATCAGCATGAAGTGCATTCCATACATTATAGAAACGCCGTTTTATTAGAATTGACAATGATGATCAAAGATCAGTACACTTCCTTCTGCTTATTATTTCCTGTATATTAATTTGCTATGTGCGTATTATAGACACTACCACTCTCACAAAGTGAGCGAGAGAGAAACACATAATTTTATAACCCCTCCCCACCTCATTCCTCACACACATATTCACCCGCACACACATATTCTTCTCTCTCTCTCTACCTCTCTCTCTCTCTCTTTCTCTCTCTCTTGCTCTTTCTCAAAGCAAATGTGATTATCTCAATTCAAAGTTCAGATTAAAAGTTTGCATGAGTTTCTTTGAAGCCGTTACTGTTGGTGTCTACCACGTATGAGTGTTTTCTAATAAATCAGATACCAAAAAAAAAACATAAATCAAAGACTCCCCCGTCTAAAGCGCTGCACACACCAGTCCTAACTCTTTCTTTTCCCTGATACTTTCTCTTATCTTCTTCACCTTTCTTCTCCAGAGCTTGAAAATAGGCACGCGCAGGCATCCTAATTCTAAGCCTCACATTTCCACAACGTTGGCCAGACATTTCAGTAGAGTACGTTACAGGGCAAACAGTCACCACCATATTTGTGTACGTGTGGCATCAGAAGGACGGGCAGAAGCGCTTGGTAGATACCGTATGCATGGGTGGAACCTTGAATTTATGATGGATTTTTAGTATTATTTGTCAGCTGATACATTGGGACAAGATAATGTCTATGTTCACAAAGTTCTATGCTTTGGCACAGTATGTTCTCACATCTCTGTATTCCCACAGACCTACATAGCGGATGAACAGTAATTGGATCCCTGCTGAATATTGATTGTAGCTTTTGAAAAGAGTATTGCGTGAAACAAAATGTGTCGTGACTCTTACAGTGGTAGAATGTAATTTGTCGTGGACACATTGAGCTCTGGGCGCATAGAGCCGTGGACACACGGGGCTTTGGGAACGTAGGCATGTCCCCACTGGGGTATGCATCAAACACCGACTGCACTGAGACATCTATATATTAATCGAGCAGCCTTTTCAGATCACGAGGGGCCGTTTTAGCCAACCAGCGGCTTTGTTGTGAAGTTAATTTCGAGCTTCAGTTGGCTCCAAGTTTTACAGATTACAGCTGAACTGTCCATATAATTGCTTCCACGCGAGTTTTGCCATTCGGCGCTCGATCACCCGCTGCCGATACAACGAAACTTAACATTCTTTTCGATCGCAAAACGGCTTTAGTTTGCATTTTACTCCCTCAAAAAACACTGTAAAAACACATGTGTGAGACGGTATTTTTAGAACCAATCATTTTTGTCCTTAGCCCTGCCATCATTTCCGCATACCATTTCTACCAAGGATTTCGTATTTTATTCCAAATCGCTTTTAATCGATCGGCGTTCGCTATATTGTTGTTTAATCCAGTTTCAAATTTATAACACTATTAAAATCGACGGGTTCAACACGTTTTATGATATGGGACCTAAAATCAGTTTAGAGAATTATAGCATCCGGTGGTTCAATGGATAAGGCGTTTGACTGTCAATAAGGAGACCCGGGTTCGAATCTCGCTTGGTCCTTTTTTTTTTTTTAAAATAAAATTTAATAATACAGAGCGAGAGAGATATAAGAGAGATATAGATAATAAAGAAAAAGAGCGGAACAGAGGCAACTGAAAAACAAAACGAGGTGCAAGTAAAATGCTAAAAAAAAAAAAATAAATAAATATATAAATAAAAATAAAATCATAGCACGGGTATTAATAACTGCTTCATATTCTTTTTTTTTTCATTTATCCATGATGCGTGTACTTCTTAGAACACTTAACATCTTATGCTTTTTAAAAAAAATTAGGTATAGGTAGGTCTGTTTAAAAAAAAAACATTTAGAAAATAACATTATAGTTTTATTGTAAATTTCATCATAGCATAATTAATTGTCATTCGATTCATCAGATTCGATTCATCAGAAAAAAATATTAAATTAAGAGCAAACTTTACATTAAAAATAAATATTTAGAATCTAAATTAAAACTGAATTGTTCCCAAATAAATATCTGTAGGGACTAAAGGTCCATATTTACATTTACATGGCTTGGTGCTTTTTTTTATGATTGCCTCAATTTGGTATTTCATTGGTATGTATTATAAGGAAAAAAGTTCTGTGCATGCAGTGATAGCATTGCCTTATTGTTTTAATCACATGCATGTGCAATAAATCAGTAATGCTGTTCTCCTCAAATAAATGATTATTGTGTTTTATTACAATTATAAGTTTATTTTTAATCTATGTCTCTTTTTAGTGATTCACCACTGACAGTGTACTTCAGCCTTCCACTTCCAGAATCATAAACACAACAAAGATTATTATATCAAAGATACTTTTATACAATGTGAATTAATTTTCGAGCTAATGTTAATTAAAAGTATCTTTGATATACTGTATATCTTAGTTGTGTTTATGATTCTGGAAGTGGAAGGCTGAAGTGCACTGTCAGTGGTGAATCACTAAAAAGAGACATAGATTAAAGATAAACATATAATTGTATTTTACTTTCAAAATACTTAGCAGTTCCTGTTGTGTTTACAATTTCTTCCACTTTCAGGCAATTGATATTTCCTACATGTAGTTATTGTACCAACACCACAACATAAACTATACACTATGTAGGGTGTCGGATAGTGCAGTGGTTGGAGCACTCGCTACTGTGTCGAAAGTGAAGCACCGTCCGGTGCGGTTAGCACTTGGATGGGTGACCGCTAAGGTGTGAAGCGACAAACAACAACGCCCCCAGTTGACTCAACTGTGATTGAGTACCTACTCTCTTGAGGGTGGGGAAGGTAAAGCAGCGAGGGAGAGAGTTGGGCATCACCCTCATTACGCTGGCCCAAGATAAGTGTGATCTCCAACATCACGCTCCCCTACGGCCACAAGGCTATGGGACTACCTTTACCTTTACCTATGTAGGCTATAATGGAACATTATAGTCTCAAATAAATTTGACTTCACTCAGTGGCTGACAGCTTGGACACCCAAAGATAACCTATAACGGGCATAAAATCAGCAACACAACAACAAAATATAATAGATACTTTTAATTATACAACAATACAAGACAAATGAATTTTCGTGCTTTGCTCTTCTTCAGATTAAAAACAAACATAAAATGACAAAATGCTGCAGAATGCACAAAAAAAGTCACTTCCAGGAAAATTTTTGAAACGGGCATATAACATCAGGCCCAGCAAATGGGTCATCAAAAATTTATTTGGACGGGTAATAACTGCTAGTAATACTGAAGCAGGGGTTACATGGGAGTATGCTACGAAATTCCATGGCAGAATCGCCAGGCAGTGTCGCATGCATGGGTGGAACGTTGAAGTTATGATTAAATTCTACAGGGAATATCAGTTGTGGGTGGACTGATAACTTTACAGTTCATGGCAAAAGGTTGCTGAAGCGTGGAAATTGTGATATTGTAATGTGTGTATGTGTTTTAGGTCCCAGTCAGGCCGGAGAAAATGTATGTGTAAAGAAGAGACGGGGTAATCTTAGAAGAAGATAAGTAGGAATAAGAAAAAGCAGGAGGGGGAAAAGAATCCAAAGAAAGAAAGAAAAAAAAAGAAAGAAAGAAAGAAAGAAAGAAAGAAAGAAAGAAAGAAAGAAAGAAAGAAAGAAAGAAAGAAAGAAAGGAGAAGAAGAGCATAACCCTAATAGAGATGGAGAAAGATAGGACGTTTTAATTTACATGATTATGAGACAGAAGGGATAGAAATAGTGTCTTAACTGTTTCTGAGGGCGCGCGCTTTTGTGTGTGTGTGTGTGTGGGGGGGGGTGTGTGTGGTTGTGTGTGTGTTCTTGTGCGTGTGTGATATTATTTGTCCACTAAATATTTATGACAGAGTGATGGTAGTAGACAAGTTTTAATCAATGCACATATGAACAACATTGTTTTTTTCAATTTCATGTTGCTATTAATGATTTAATTCATTTCTTTCGTAGGAGACATGTTGATGTTTAAATGCAGAGGGACACTGCACACAATTCTTCTCGAAGATAATTATTTATAGAGAGGACAGTGGGGGGGGGGATGGAGGGGGCGGAGAAGAAAGGAGGAGGGGGGGGGGTGAATAAAAGATTTTGCATTGTATTAATAATAATAATAACGGATTTTTATATAGCGGGTACTCCAGCCTATGACCAGACTCACCACGCTTTACATAGTCATTACTTAAAAATACATGCACTCGATCAAACATCACTTTTGCTACGATACACCAAAAGACGGAACAGTAAAAGTAAACACTATTTACAACTATGTACACAAATGACAAAAAAGACAGAAATAGAATAGCAAAAACCTATTCACAGCTATGTATATGCCCGGTTAGACCCAGGAAGAAAAACAGTATAAATATTAACAGCCGTGTATACATTTTGTATTCTTTAGACAGATTTAAATAAACGAAAATGCTTGTTAAGTCGTTATACCGGCAATCAGTCAGAACAGGCGTAAGGCCAGTATAGGAGTGCCAAATCCTTACGAAGTGTGTATGCAGTATAACGGGAATCCTACCCCCACTTTCGTATGTATCCTGTCATTGGTGTAACACTCATCCTAGGACGGCGAACATGGTATTCAATCAGTGAATAGTTGGGTTTTCCCATCCTCGATAACAAAACGCTGCGTAGGCGTCGGCATTCAAAGTCGCGATCGATTTCCCATCGAACTGAAAAGAAGAAGTGCTAGTTCAGGCAAAAGGACCCAATATTTTCCTTGTCAGGCTGGATAGAGGCAAACAGAAGAAGTGGGGTGGTTGATGGCGGAGTGAGGGAGGGAGGAGGAGGGGGTGATGAAAGGAACAACGAGAGAGAGAGAGAGAGAGAGAGAGAGAGAGAGAGAGTACAGGGTGTTTGAAAAGTAGAGAGAGAGAGAGAGAAAGAGAGAGAGAGTACATGGTGTTTGAAAAGTAGAGAGAGAGAGAGAGAGAGAGAGAGAGAGTACAGGGTGTTTGAAAAGTAGAGGAAGGAGAGAGAGAGAGAGAGAGAGAGAGAGAGAGAGAGAGAGAGAGAGAGAGAGAGAGAGAGTACAGGGTGTTTGAAAAGGAGAGAGAGAGAGAGAGAGAGAGAGAGAGAGAGAGAGAGAGGGTGAGTGAGTAAGAGAGAGACAGAGAGTACAGAGAAGTTGAAAAATAACTCTGCATTGACAATTACTTATAAACTTTGGTGATCTTATAGTGGCAGAATGTACTCGCTGACTCCTGATTTTATTCACAGTGACCAGTGCCGCCCGTAATGACCCGTCGTCGCCGCTCAGATCTTAATGTGTCTTATTACGACGTGTGTCTTACGTCAGGAGTTCGCTCTCGCCTTGTGTAGTGACAGGCCTCTTTGCGGTGCTCGTGACACTGGATAATGACCTGTCGTATAACTATTATTACTTCTCTCTCTCTCTCTCTCTCTCTCTCTCTCTCTCTCTCTCTCTCTCTCTCTCTCTCTCTCTCTCTCTCTCTCTCTCTCTCTCTCTCTCTCTCTCTCTCTCTCTCTCTCTGTAATATTTTAATGTTATATATATTTGGATTTTGTGACACTTTATTATCCCTTTTAATCGAGAAATTCTGGGCCGACTTCCCGGGGAAGGTGTAGTCTACAAAACTAAGAAAGGAAATTCAGGATGCTAAACGGCAATATAAGGAAAAGGTAGAATCACAGTTCGAGCGCGGTAACCTGGCTGATGCGTGGAAGGGGTTGAAAACCCTGTCCGGTCAAGCGAAGCTGAAGTCAACTAACTGTGACCTTCCTGTTGACAACCGAATTAAAATGTCAGAAGAACTCAATTCATTCTACTTCCGTTTTGAACGCGACGATACAAAAGACGACGTTGATGATATTATTTCTCGTTAGAACAAACGTGGTGATGCTATAACTGATGCAGTTGAGTCATGTGGTGATGCTGACTTTGAGATCGATGGTGCCACAGTTGAGTCCATGTTTAAAAGACTGAATTTGAGAAAGGCCACTGGCCCTGATGGTATAGGGGGTCGGACCTTGAAGTGGTGCGCTGCACAGTTGTGCTTAGTATTCAGTCAGCTATTCTCGTGGTCAGTCAGGGACTGTGTTGTACCTAGTGTATGGAAACACTCTATCATCTGTCCCGTGCCCAAAAACAGTAAACCCAAAGAACTCAACGACTACCGCCCTGTTGCCCTGACATCCATAGCTATGAAATGTCTCGAACGGATTCTTCTGTCTCGTCTTCTTTGTCACACTCAGCCTTTCTCTGACCCTCTTCAATTTGTATACAAACCCAATCGTAGTACCGACGACGCTACTCTGACGCTTCTCCACAATGCTTATGATCACTTAGAGACCTCTGGTTCCTTTGTCCGTATTCTATTTATAGACTTTTCTTCTGCTTTCAATACCATACAGCCACACCTCATGGCTCAGAAGCTTTTGTCTTACACTGTCCCTCCTAGACTCGTCCTGTGGATCGTTCACTTCCTCGTGTCCAGATCTCAGGTCGTCCGCTTTCACTCTGCCGTCTCATCTCTCAAACAAACATCCTCAGGAGCTCCTCAGGGTACGGTTCTTTCTCCGGTACTTTTCACGCTCTACACAAACGACTGCAGAGGAACTGACGCCACACCGGTCATAAAGTACTCGGACGATTCTGCCCTTGAGGACCTGTCCAATTCAAATCCTGTGTATTTCTCTGCAGTTGATAGGTTCAGCTCCTGGTGCAAACATAACTATCTGGACTTTAAGAAAATTAAGGAACTGGTCATTGACTTTCGTAAAAACAACGCTCTCATTCCAGACCTTGTCATTGATGGTGTTACAGTCGAGAGAGTCACTCAATACAAATACCTGGAAACCATCATTGACGAGAAACTGAACTTCACTGCAAACACCCAGGCCATCCACAAAAAATGTCAGTCTAGAATTTACTGCCTTCAAAAACTTCGAAATCTCCAAGTCAATAGCCGCATCCTTCAGACCTTTTACTCTTCTTTTATGGAGTCCGTTCTTACCTTTTCTTTTATCTGCTGGTATGGAAGTTTGTGTGTAAAAAACAAAGGTGTGCTGGATCGAGTGGTGAAAGTCTGTGGGAGGGTTGTGGGAGTGAAACAAGAGAGTCTGCAGATGTTGTATGAAAGACGTGTTGTGCGGAAAGCCAGTTGCTTTGTGCTGGATCGCACTCTTGTGCTTGCGCACCATTTCCAGCTCCTGCCTTCTGGAAGGCGCTACCAAACACCAAGGGTCAGAACTCTCCGAACGAAAAACAGTTTTATTCCAAAGGCTGTCTCATTACTTAATAAATGACACGTGTGTGTGTGTGTGTGTGCATGTGTGTGAATGCGTTTGTTTGCCCAAAATAATTTCATTTAACATTTGATGTCGTTTAATGTTAGCATGCATAAGTGTAATATTCATATGTGACTGTGCATTTTTATCCTCATTGTCATTATGATTGTTGTTATTATTATTATTGTGATGTTTATTCCTTGTTGATTGTAATTGTACACCACAATGTAATTTCATGTAAAAGATAATAAAGTTGTCTTACCTTATCTTATCTTAGTCGTAGACTGTGGCGCGCCCAAACCCAACTTACCTAATATTAGACGTGTTGGGTTTTTTTACCTGATAAATCCCCCGAGACGTTGCACTAGCCGAAAGTAAATAACATTCATAGAAACATAACGCCCAGAGGCTGGATCGATCCCACACCAGTCAGGCGCCATTGGACAAGGAAAGTTGGTCTCGCCTTAGACAACGCGGCCACAATGAATGATGATAATAATAGGTGCCTTTAGCAGGAAAGACGTGCAAAGTGAGCGCTGTGCCTCATATTACTGTGACTGCACGTAGCTCAGGCTGTAACAAGCAAAACACTAACATAAGGCTATATTAATTGAACGATGATAATTATTGGTGCCTGTTGCAGAAGAGAAGCGCAACGTGCATGGGGCTATGCCTACGGGTGTAACTGCCTGTAGCCCAGATTGTATCAAGTTAGAAGACATTACGCTAGTATCAAATGAATGACTGTAATTATTTTGGTGTGTTGCAGAAGAGAAGTGCCGCTTTGGGTTGTGCCCAGTGGGCAGTATGAAATACGACTGTGACTGCCTGTTGTACGTCCATCAGAACTTGACATGGGTCCAGGCCAGGCACTATTGTTCCAACATGTCGGGCAGGCTGGTCCTTGTCTCTTCCAAGGTCATTCAGAAACACATCAAAGCCTTTGTCAAAGCCCAGCTAGGTAAATATCATCAGCATTCTCGTCGCCGTCGTCACCACTATCTTCTGCTGCAGTCCATTCATCATCATCATCATCATCATCATCATCATCATCATCATCATCATCATCTCATCATCATCATCATCATCATCATCATCATCATCATCATCATCATCATCATCATCATCATCATCATCATCATTATCATCATCATCCTCATCATCATCTCCGCGGTCTTCATCTTTATCATCATTATAATAGTAACAGCAGTAGCAGCAGCATCGTCCTTATCGTTGTCACCGTCGTCGCCACCACCCTCTGCTTCGTCATCATTATTAGCAACCCTCGTCCATATTGTTTTTGTTGTGGTTGTCATTGGAATTCATTCTCCATGTTGTTGTTGTTGTGGTTATTTCTCGTTGTTGTTTTTCTCTTCTTGTTCTTCTTCGTCGCCTTCTTCTTCTTGGTGGCTGTTAACACACACAATGTGTGCATGACTGTGATGTGGTGTGGTGTGTTGCAGGGGCCAGTGGCTATAAAAAGGCCACGATCTACACCGGTCTCATCTTCACCAAGGCTGACATCGCACGCCCGTATTTTATAGGCTTACCAGGAGACGTGGACTCAGCTGCCGACGGTTGGTACTGGCAAACCCTCAACAGCAGCTTCCTACGGCTGATGAACCAGGACTTCCAGTTCTGGAAAGACGGTCATCCCCACCCCAACAAGACTCAAGCCTTTGGGATTGAGTCCTGCATGCATCTAGACGGCAACAGCAACTTCCGCTGGGTGTCGTCCCATTGCTCGGGAAAACAGCAGTTCATCTGCCACTTTGCCGCCGTCCCCAGACGACGCGACGAGGAGGATGCTGAAAAAGAAGAAGACTATAGAAGGAACGGGAGAGACAGACGGAAGCATAGAAAGGGACAACGGCATCGAGGCAAAGGAAAGGATAAAGAGGAAGAGGAAGAGACAGGAGGCAGAGGTGAAGATGAAAACGATCAGAGAGAAAATGGATAGACTAAAATGGCTGTATTATTCATTTGACCAAAAATATGTCTGGCATAACTTTGCTAATTCTACCCATGTTTTTTGGCGTGTGTGTGGAAACTGGTAATTTTGTCATGACTTTCCTAAGGCTTTAGGTGTGTGTACTGATAAACTGGTGTATTTGATGTGCTGGTTTCACCGTTTACACAGTCATGAACTAGTGGATCTTCTACATTGTTGTGGCCGATGTGGCTGGCTCAATGAAAATTTTCTGGAAAATTATTAATTGCACATTCTGTTCAAGAGAGTGGCCTGAACACTGCAGTATTTGAGGTACTGATTATTCCAAAGAAAAGTACAGTCTGCATCTTTGGGATCGTGGAGTTTAGCTCAACGTGAACTGTGTTGCCAAGACCTTGAGGCAACCTTTTTTTTTTTAATGCTGGGCTGTGAATAATGTTTGTGCATTCTGGGTGTGTTGCTACCAAGGACGACACTGACCAGTACCAGTGAACATCATCATCAGCATAATCAGCATCATATCATCATCATCATCAGCAGCAGCAGCAGCATAATTCTTCTTCTTCTTTTTCTTCTTCTTCTTCATTCTTCATTGTCGTCGTTGTTCCCGCGTCTACCATCACCACTGTTATCGTAGTTATCCCCAAAACATCAAAGTATGACTGCTATTGGTGATGATACTTGAGAGAAAAAAGTACCCCTTGGTTCTTGATTATTATTATAATAAATAGTAGTAGTAGTCGTAGTAGTAGTAGTAGTAGTAGTAGTAGTAGTAGTAGTAGTAGTAGTAGTAGTAGTAGTAGTAGTAGTAGTAGTAGTGTGTTTTTAACATATCTATTATTTGAGTGGTTTGGATCAATAGTTATTCGTCATCTTATATGTGCTATTTGCAGTGGACAGCATTACCAGGTTGTAAGCCTAGGTCTGTACTCGATATAATCAATATTGGCAGGCTTCACATTTCCTGGTGTCTCAGTTTGAACATTGAACAGACTGAAAATGAGGATGAATATATATTATTTAGCTGTTTGTTGTGTTTATTTGTTTATTGTTTAATCATGTGCGACTCCGTTACGCTTGTAGAACTGAACTGTAAACTGTGCGCTGCGTCCGATTGTGTGTGTGTGTGTGTGTGTGTGTGTGTGTGTGTGCGCGCGCCGAATTATGCAATGGACTGGATTATGCTGTGCATAATAGGATGGACTGGATTGGGGTGGTTTTATTGTTGTTATTTTGGTCTGTTTTTTTTTTTTTTTTTTTTTTTTATAAATAAATACTTGGTTTATTACAGTTAATTTTATCTATAACTTTGTGTAAATATGATGGAAGGAACGGTGGGGTCCGTATGAGGGGCTGGATTGTTTTTTGTACCTAACGTAACGAACTGCATGGGTTAAGATGGACTATAAATGTCCTGTCTGCGAATGGTAGCTTGGATCGCTTTGTACATTGCATAATTATTCTGTGTGATGGACTGCATTCTTGTGGGGTAATGTTGTGCACTAGACTGTTTTGTGCGTATAAACTTTTATAGACTGGATCTTTTTTTGTGTGTGTGTGCACAGCATGTTTATCCAGGCCTACTACTTCCTATGGACTGGATTGAGATGGACCAAACTGTCTGCATGTGATGGACTGGATTGTTAATACTCACATCGTGGATTAATGTCTGTGTGATTTAGCCAGGAGCGGCTACGTACAAATTATTATCTTTTTATTGGCACTGTTTGTTTCGGCATGTCCAACCGAACGTGTCAAAGCGGATGTATTACTGATGCAGCCTACAGTACAGTACGCAATACGTTAAGCGTTTTTGTGGTTGTTGTTGTTGTTGGGGTTGTTGCTGTTTCATTTTTTAAAATGGTTGTTGTTTCTGTTGTAAATGTTGTTTAATGTGTGCATAACATCTAACCTATTTAGTATTTATTTTATTTTATTTTATTATTTGTTGTTGTTGTTGTTGCTGTACGTACGTTGTGCACTCGATTTAGTTTGCGCTGGCTTTTAGTGTGATACATGTCAAAATCTGTATCCGATATACAGGTGAATGTTTTGGTTTGTGAGCTGGGCGGGTTTACTGTGATCTGAAGGATGGCTGAAGAGCATGGGGACGGTTTCCAGGTGTGCTAACGTAGTGATGGAGATGATAGAGAAGAAGGAGAAGGACAACCTTTGGGTTTGTATCTTGTACGTTGGATCGGCGCGCTCGTGTGGACGTTATCTCCCCATCCCATTTAGTTTGTCTTTTCCACATGAGGGGACATAGTAGGCGCATTAACGATGATCAGATTACATTACATTACATTACATAATTGTTGCTTTTAGGTCCGGCGGACTCTTCCGAGCCAAATCAGGACCGGACAACCCCCAATCCGCATAAAAGATCTGCCGAAACAACCCTAGTGAGAAAACTGAATGCCCTCCACCAGCCAGTCACTTTACAATAAAGACATCCCACGCAGAAGACGCTGAGGCTGCACTCTAATTTATCGAACACCCGTTTACAAAAACAAAATAGAATACAAACATCATTATAAATTATCAACAAAACATATACATATAAAAATGCCTACATTGCTAAATAATAACATCGTAGGAGGCCCTAGTGACCACCTGGCAGAAAGCGTCCAATATTCCCAAGCTGATCCAACAGACCTCATACACAAACAAGGAGTCTTGTCCCGGAAGAGTTTTCAAGAAAAAAGGTAGGTGACTGGTCTAGCGAAGAAGAAGATGGTATAGCAGATTGATAGAACAGAGCAGGACTGAGAAAGAGCAAATGAGAAAGACAGCGACAGTGGGAATTTAAAGCACTAAATTTCCAGAAAGTGGGGATACTATTTATACTGAAACCCCCGGCACCCCAACGGGGGTGATGATCAGATAATGACTAGTAGTATAAAAACAGTATTATTAGTCTTGCGCTATACGCTGGTTGAAAAGTAACTCCCTAGTGAACATTGCTTGGGGGACTTTTTGTTCGTCAACAGTGCCGCCTTTGCATGTAACAACATTCTATTGTGGTCCTTACAGTGGTAGAACTGACCGCTGATAGATGCTATCCAGTGAAGACAGCAGCGTGCAAAAGCTGTACTAATTTTTTTTTTTTTAAAGGCTATAAGCACGCACACAATGAAGTATAAATTACTCATCTTCTTCGAGAAAAGTGGAGTTATATTTCCTTTTTTCGACACAGCACCATTACTGTACCAAAGACTATATTACTATGTTACAATTTATAATCGTTGACTGTACTGATCGTGTTTGGTCCTGTTCGCAGGGGCATTATTCAAGTTAGGTGAATGTACCGGATCTTCGATATTCAGTACCTTAGAAGGCACACAACATAAAGTATTATAGATACCTATAATACGATATCTTTAAGACGTAAGGCGGTGTGCATTCTACAGCCTTGCTATCGCGGATCCGCTACAGGCACCTAACTTGAATGATGTTCTCGTGGCCTTGTTGCAGCTGAACAAGCACTAACGACCTTTTAGTGATGGATAAATGCACGTTGACTGTGAAATGTACTTTCCTGTATAAACAGAGTCGTCTGTCATTTACTGCGTTTTGTCGCCTGCCCTTGTCATGAGATTATGATCGAGTAAGACATTTTACAGTTGTGGAGAGGCGCGGACTGCTTTCAATAGTGACTAGTATCATACACAATAGGCGTGTCAATGGCTGAGAGGTGGAGTGAGGTGTTGATACGAGGAAGGCAAACTGTAGGCCTTCTGTATTGTCCAGTTACACAGGAGCTTCAATGATTGTACTTCCTAGGCTACATAAGTGGAGCATGTTGTATTATTATAATAAAGACACAACATAGTTTTATAACACTTTTACACGGAGACTTGTCATCGACCATCGATATTATTATTTACTCTTATTTTTTGTATTTCTTTGTTTGTTTATATATTTATATTGTACGTGAAATGGCTTTTTTTCATTCATTTCATTCACTTAAAAAAAATTAATTATTGTGTGCACCGTGCAATGTTTATTATTTTTTGTGTACGATCTGTGATATCGATATCAAATGATTGGCTGTTTCGTGTCAAAATTGGCTATTTTGGTGTCAAAGTGACTCTCATAAATATGTTGTTGTTACTGCTGTTGCTGTCTGACAACATATAGGTCAGCTAAATCTATTAAGCGTTTATTGTGGTAAAAGTTTATAGTTTAAAAGTTGTAAGTATTAACTATGTATGCTGTTAGCAAGGTCTAACATTGGGTTGACAACAAAGTTTGTGCAATACACATGTTGTGATTGTGTGGGTTTTTCAAAAGAGAATTGCACCGGAGATTAACGATAGCGTGTTGGACATAGGTAATCCTCATTAGCTGGCGTCCTCCTGGGAATGTCAGGATTATCGCAAAGATCTGTCCCACCACCACCATCCCCTCTCCACCCTTGTCTAATGCCAGTGGTTACAATGTGTAGATAGATACAGCTTACACATTGATGGCCATTTCTTTGTTCCCAGCTCCTAGATGTGTAAGCTGGACATACTGAAAAATCGGTACCCACCGCCGCAGCTCAAGGGGTTGGCCTGGCACTCCGATCACTCAGGTTCGAATCCCGAAATTAAACAAGTGGGCATTGTTCACTGTCCATTTTAGCAGTAAGGTAGTTCAGTGTTGCGTTAGATCCTTACCTTTTTGCTCCTTGGGATGGTTATCCCCGTCTTCTGCCATATCGCCAATGGTGGGTGTAGACGTTAAACCTCGTTGTTTATTCATTCATTTATGCTGAACATTAAATTATTAATTTTTTTTATAGCATAAGAAGACCGCCAGAATGAAGACCTCAGTAAAAAAAAAAAAAAAAAAAAAAAGATCCTTAGGCCAAGAAATACGTATCCACAAATGGTCTTGCCGACAACATAAAAAGGAAGGAAATTAACTTTAAAATGAAAGCATAAAGAAGTCTTATCCAAAAATATTTATAGAATCTAAGGTTGACATTGGGTTTCCCGCCACCACCACATCGAAAGAACAACAAACTCCATGTAAAACTAACAATATACCCCAACTATAGTCAGTCGTCATACTGATGTGGGCCAACTACAAAGATTATATTTATTATGTTCCAAAGCGGTAAGAAATTCAAGAATTTCAATTCAGTGACAGTTTTTTTAAAAACGCCAGTTGACATACTTGTGATAAGTCCTAAAGCAGTACAAAATAATATCAACATTTCAGTAAGTCACACACACACACAAAACAGAACCGAACAGTCTATTAATAAAATTATAATATAGCTTAAACTTAGCTGCAGTGACTCAGTCGTCCGTGTCGTTATACATCGCAAGTGCGTATCTCGGACCACGTGGATTCGATTGCCTTCTCGTCAGCAGTAGGCATGCACCTTTAGACCTGCTGCCTTTTCCCCAAACAGAGACACTTTTTTTTTTATTAGGCTGTATTGTGTACAATGCAAAATCAATGTTTGTTCTTAAAATGACAATACGGACCGCTGTGCACACCCGAAGTTGAACCACAACAGACGTACCCACCTGCGATCGCCACTGGCGTATATGCAGATCCAGTTCCAGACACCAGCGAACTTCTTCTGCGAATAGTATTCTTACTGCTAATTGTGGGGGACAATAACAAGTTTTGAACCTGAACTATTTCCTGCCTGCGGGACCTGGATTTATGGAAATAGTATTGGAGCGAAGCGTGACATTGCTCGTTGGCTTGTATATTTGATCAGAGAACTCATTATATAACAAGTTATTTCGTTTGACTGCTAATTAACAACTTGGCGAGGGGACATATAAGCTGTCAATATAAGTCATCAAGATTGCTAATGTTTTTATCACCCTTTTCATCTTATTGTTTATTTATTTGAATGTTTTCTAGATTGTTTATTTCTTTGAATGTTTTATAGTTTATTTCTCTGTTTGTTTGGGTATTATTAGTTTTGTTCTGAGCCTCCATCTGGTTTTTGATAAATTCTAATTAATCAAAATCAAAACGTGTTGAAAGGTTTCATCCCTTGCTGCTAATTAACAGTAATGTTCGTTTCCCTCTCCTGTTGATTTGTGTCATGGTATCATTTGTTTGTTCTGCGCCTCTGTTCCTTGTTTTTTGATCCCCGTTAACTGACCGATCAATCAAATCAAAGGATGATGAAAAAGCTTATGCCATTTTATGTGGCGGGTTGTTTTTTTTTAATTTTTTTTTTTTTGGTTATGATTGTGAGCTACCTCATAAATGACGTTTTTTTGTTGTGAGATGATGCATTGTCACGTCAAACCGCCATCCAGAGGAACTGTTATGGTTTTGTTGCAACCGTTTTTCCTTCAGTGTAATAACATTAAACTGCCTTCGTCATCCCTATGGCAAACGTTGTGTCGTGTTCTGTATGGGCGCTTGAGATATAGAGTAACGGAGAGTAGAGGGCACTGAATTTCATGCTTGTAGGAGAGGGAGAGGGAGAGAGAGAGAGAGAGAGAGAGAGAGAGAGAGAGAGAGAGAGAGAGAGTATGCGTTTGTGAGCGGGCGTGTGTGTCTGCGTAAAGAATGTGTGTGTGCTGTATAGAAGCTGTGCAATCAATCATTTTGAAAAATGCAGTTTACACACCTGCACTGTATTTTACATTTGGATAATTTTTGAACAGTTACCTTTTCTTATGCAGCAGGCTCAGTTGTTCAAAAGTGTGGTTGACAGCAGTGTGTATATTTTACCTACTGTTTTTGATGGATGATGATGATATGATGATGGTGAGGGTGATGATGATGATGTTAGTTATTCATTGCTTACAGGGTTCAGTGGACTGCAAAGAGCCGAATCAGGACCACAAAATCAAGACCACAACTTGGCTGAAAAAGGACTTATCCCTGATCCGCATAAAAGATCTGCTGAAACAACCCCAGTGGTAACACTGAGGGCACTCCATCAGCCGGTCTCTGTACAATAAAGACATCCCATGCAGGGGACGCTGAGGCTATACTCTAATTTATCTAACCCCCGTTTACAAAAACAAAATAGAATACAAACATCAATTTAAAATATCAACAAAACACATACATATAAAATGCCTACATTGCTAAATAATAATATCATAGGAAGCCCTAGTAACCATTTAACAGAAAGTGTCCAATATTCCCAAGCTGATACAACATACCTCACACAGAAATAAGAAGTCTTGCCCTGGAAGAGTTTTCAAGAAAAAAGGAAGGTGACTGGTCTAGTGAAGAAGATCGTATAGTAGATTCATAAAACAGAGTAAAAATGAGAAAGAACAAATGAGAAAGACAGCGCCAGTGGGAATTTAAAGCACTACATTTCCAAAAAGTGGGGGTAGTACTTATACAGAAACCACCGGCACCTCCACAGGGGTAATGGAGGTGGTGGTGGTAGTTGTGACAACAAAAACCAGCACAAACTTAAAAATGAACACCCAACATTGTAGTAAATGACATTGAGACATTTTATTGGCTACAGTGACATCAAAAAATATGACCAAACAAAATATACAAATATTATATTAAACTCCTAAATTATTTGGCAATGCACACCTCAAGTTACTTAGGCTAAACACTTTAGCAATGGAGGTTTGAAATGACTACAATAAGTTAGTAACACAGGCTACATCACATTATTATGTTATGATTGCTAAACCCTTAATACTGAAGTGTCTACCCTTCCTTAGTGTCTATTAACATACATTGTTTTCAGCTTACACTCCAGTGTATTTCCGAAACTTAAAGCAATAATTATAAAGCAACATTATTATATAACGAAGAAGCAAAGTGTAAAACAAACGACTATTTGGAAACACCTGAAAGGTTGGGAAACAGTTCCAGCACACTACGCTATCTCAATGAGACAATCCATATCTCTTAAGTCTCAAAAGTGAAGCAGTTTGTAAATTGTCCAAATTTGTCTTTTCCTCCGTTTTGGTTCTCTAAAACTAACTAGCTAGCTGTCATTCAAGTTGTGCAGCGTGTCTTCATTTCCCAACCTGCGTTGTGAAAAACTGTACATTTGTTTGTCAATGTAGAGAAAAAGGTCACAATAACGATGATGATAATACCAATGCTAAATCTAGAACACCTGCGCAAGAGCGAACAGATAATGATGTTAAAATAATTACATAAAACAATGCAAAGAAAGTGTGTTTAAAGCCTGTTTGGGGAATAATTTTGTTGTCCGAGACTTGACAACTTTTTTCTAATTTTCTCCTAGTTATGTTCGAATATGAACAAATAACTGTTGGCTTTCCAGGTCCAAACACCGAACCATGGTAATAGTATTTTTTTCCCTTTTTGTAATTTTTCTCACTGTAAATCTATTAAGACTTAACGGTTTAGGAAAGCCAATCTTTCACTATGGAAGCACATCTACAATGTCTCCGACTCACTCAGTAATTCTCACTCTCTCTCCTCTCACACGCACAAATGCAGGTACATAAACTTATCGTTGCTTTCACCTACTCTGCGTTCCTTAAGGGCCAGCTTAACGTGTAAAAAAAAACCAACAAACGTCCTCAAGAAATTCCTGTTTCAGTAAAAATTACCACTAGTGCAAGCCAAGTAAGATCCTTGATGAGAAAGGACACACTAGATCTGTTAACTCACACCACCACATCAATAACGTCACACACCCACAAAAAAGCTATCTACAAAATTTACTTTGAATGACAATGTCAAACATCAATGAATCAAACATATTGCAGGGGACAAAAAAAAAGAAGTCAAGCTGATAGCTATCCCATAGAGGACACCAAACAAAGTGTGTGATCGAATCGTATGACTCAAATAATATGATCCGGAAATTAATTTATCTCTATTGATAGAAAATAAATGAGTGGCTCAAATTATGACACGTCTCCTAAATTCATTGCACTGACTACCATGGGTTAGTCCGAAATACAAATTATAGATACACAATTTCTAACGTACAATTTCTCAACAACTGGGTTGAAAATTTAAAGACAAACCCCCCCCCCCCCCCCCCCCCCAAAAAAAAAATCACACAAATTAAATATATATATATATTTACTTTTTTTTTTAAAATGGATGTTTTAAGATCATTTTGATAGCATAATAATTTTTAGCCATTAATCAAAGTCACTATTCACTTTAATGAAAAGGATCACTGAGATCGTAATAATGCCTTCATCTTTTTCCTCTTTTTATTTTTTAACAAAAACCACTTTCCAATTGCAGTCAAGATCTATCGGCTGTAATACTGATAATTTTGTGTGACTATTATGCTCCATTTATATCCATCAAACTTAAATCGAAATTTTTTTTTTAAAATTTATTGGCCGAAAAATGATATGTTTGGGTATATGAAGATAAATGGTAATTATTAAATATTTACATTTTAAAGAGTACTGAGCTGTTATCAATCTTTGTTTATCATGTCCTTTGAGTGGCTATCCCCAGGCAATGTGACTGGATGTGACAGAAATGTCCAAACCATTCGGATGGCAATATGTAATGACGTTATTCAAGGGACACAACCAGCCAAGATTAGTACAACAGTTCAGTTGTGGAGTTCTTGACATACTTTGAGAAACTGAAGGGAAGGGAGGGAACCTAGCGTTGGCAGGGGAAAAGACTCGACATTTGGTTCCAGAACGTTAACAACATTAATGACAATAATATCATCGGTGGGCAGAAAAAAAAAAAAAATGCAGCACTTTGAATGTCTGTACAACAATAATCTCAGTCACCAAACAGAAGCAAAAAAAAAAAATTAAAAAAAAATAAAACATATTTTTAAAAAAAAAACGTTATTAAACAAACTAATGCAATTTAAAAAAACAATGATAAATACGTACACAAAGTTTACAAATCCCATTGAGTATTGTTAAATGAAATTGCTACCATACACTGACTGCCATGTGGGAAAAATATGAACAAAAAAATCCGGGTAAAATAATTACATGTAAATGCATAATACATTTCTCTTTGAAAAAAAAAGTTCAATTAGCAAAATGACATTTTTATTTATTTAAAAAAAAAAATTCTTTCTTAATTTGTAACCTCCTGCTATTTGAGTTTTAGGGAGTAAAGCTGTTCGTAAAATGTAAGTAAATAATATGAAATAATACGGAAATACAGTGACAGTCTGGGTAGTTATAATGAACATATCAACAAAAGAAGACATCAAAATGATGTGAGCCAAACTCCCAAAGAAGTGGAGTGGGAAATATCAACCTAAGCTTATTAAAAAAAAGAATACAAAACATTGCATTGGCGTTGCTGTATTTTTAACAATTTTTTTTTTTTTTTTTAGGAAAAGAAATAAATATTTGTTATAAAAGCCAGCACATACAACAACAGAAACCTAATTCAAAACCTCCTCTAAAGTCCTCTAGGACATGAACAAAAGACACTAGTGACAATTACAATAAAGGAAAGCAAGCACATATTCAAAGTCAAGATCTTCAACGGCCGTTTTAGACTACAGCTAGAAGCAACAACATCAAAGCACTTCTATTATATAATTAAACATACAAAAAAGGTCAATCAGCGCACAAGTGAAAACATGTCTTGTTAATTTGTTTCACAAAAATTATTTGGTTCATTTTTATGCATGACTTATTACATTTTAGTAATCGGATTGCTTTGTTAATTTTTCCATCAAGTCAAAGTTGTGCCAACAGTTTTCATTTGACATTACAACATTTTACTAAACAGCAGAAATAATTTCCTCATGATTCTAAAGAGAACATCTACCTAGCAGGTCAATCTTGAACTACCGAGAACCAGGTTGATTCATTGCATTCAAAAAATCCAACTTTACAGAATCTCAATTTCTGTTTGAGGACAACCTCCTCTCTCCCCCCTCCCCCCTCCCCCCTCCCCCAATGCCCATCTTTCCCCAATGTTAAAAAGCATGTCCACCATCATTTAACCACACTTTTTTTTTTTAAACATTTACAGTTAAATTTCAATATGACTCAAGACTTGTACAATTTGTGACTGTTCGCCGCAAAACAATGCGACATAACAAACATAAATAAATCAACATTTTTCTACATAACAAGGCATTTATGTCTGCCCCCTACTGTTCATGATTAATGCATGGAACAATTCTTAACAAGTGCAGTTTCCAAATTGCACACAAAGGAAATTTCGGAATGAGAAGAAAGAGAAGAAAACGAACTTCAGTTAAAGTTTAAAAAATAGGGGTATTACCCACAGCTCAAATGCCAGCAAAAGACAGATTTGACGACTTATATCTCTCCTTCCTTCAGTCACAGTTTGTACCCCTTCAATGTCCATCCTGCCTAGAGACAATTACAGGCGCTGCAATGTGTAAATAAAACTACCAAAATGCTCCTCGAGTCACTCTTTTTTTCTATGAGATATGTGCGCTGTATAAATCCACGTATTATTATTATGATTAAAATAATTACGCACGAATTCTCAAAACAATAGGAAAAAAAGATAAACAGAACAATAAATGCAAAAAAAAAAAAAATAAAAAAATAATAATGAAGAAAAGAAAAGAAGTGCTAAACATTGAGCAGAGTAAGTCACATAAGAGACCTTGGGGAACAGAAGGTTCCGGTTGGTGTTTGTTCTTTTTGCACAAAGGCTGTTCCACAAGACTAGGCTTAGTGCACTCACAGAAATACAAAAACGACAAAATAGGAGCTAAAACAAAATTTAAAAAAAAAATCCCTATGTTTTCAAGATTTGTAAAAATAACAAGAGTATACTGACAGACTTGAAAGAGAGGAGCAAACATTCTAAACAAAAAAGTTTGTAAAAATCCAACTGCTTTTTTTAGGATCACAAAAATAGCCTGACAGGATATTTATGCTGATAAGACTTGGACTTGGAAAGCAACAAAAACAACAAAAAAAACAACAAATAAATAGGAAAGACAAATGTCAGGAATATGTGGAGTAGGAAAAATATATATGACACAGAGAATTTATAATATTAACAACGTAACACCAGTATTTTTACTATTAATAACCTAACAAAAGTTATAAAAATTAACAACCTCTTTATAATATAACCTAACAGACTATGATTCCAGGACCGATGAAATCAACTTCAACGGGGTTTGTTGCTATGCTCGGTGAGAAGAAGAAGAAGAAGATGGAAAAGAAGCATGTGGAGTATGGACAAAGGCAGAGGCGAAGTGCATCATGTTAGGATATCCTGGCCTCTGGCGTTGCTCACACTCGCAGACCGTCGCGCTGAGCGTTCTCCAGCCGGTCGTATTTCACCTCCCGTGTACGGCATATCAGGATGCAGGTGGTGATCAAGCCCAGGATCTGTAATGCAAAACAATCGGATACAATGCAATGCAATATAGTATGCATATGTTATGTGTGGACTACAAGACAATATGCATTAGAAGACACAGGCCCTCCTGAATTAAAAAAATAAAAATCCAATTTGAACAATACATATAAGCAACAGAATATTACGAGACACAAGCATGATACACAAAAGCACCACCGAAAAGAAAAAAAATCAGCATTTAAAGAAAACTTGAAGGGCAAAGCCCATATGACTCACATGCTCCTTCTGGAACTCGCAATATTTAACATAAAAATGAGTGCCCAGAAAAAACAAAATGAAACGATAGCATTAAAAGGCTAAGTAATACCGACTTTGATCTTTTATGCTCTTGACCTCCAATTCCAAATACACTCATGTATTATAAAATAAACTACAGCAAAAAAAAAAGGTGACCTTAAAATGACCTTGAACTTTAGTGACCTTGATGTGATGTTGACCCTCATCATGTGACTTCTTATGCATGTCTGATCAAATAACCCAATGTTGTTGCATACTATGGGTTAAATAAAC
Source organism: Oncomelania hupensis (assembly GCA_036898135.1). Classification (NCBI taxonomy): domain Eukaryota; kingdom Metazoa; phylum Mollusca; class Gastropoda; order Littorinimorpha; family Pomatiopsidae; genus Oncomelania; species Oncomelania hupensis. The sequence continues at coordinate 155,757,671 of CM072511.1, forward strand.
AGCCATTAAATAAAAAGCCATTCCAATGTACGACGACCAATTTTGTGTACGTTTTTGCAAGGCCTAAAATGACCTTAACCTTTAAGATCAATGCAAAAACAGAACATTTATGAAAGATCAATCTATAATCTCTAAATACAACAAGTTTGGACTTTATATTTCTCATAGTCTAGGGTCAAGGTTACTGCAAAGTACCTAAACTAACTGACTTTGGACAGCTCCAGTTACCTTGGAGTGAAATTTGTATAGTATGTGTGGCTCATTGATCTCTATCATGCATCAAAGAATCATAAGTTCAATATAGCCTAGAAAAAAAGCGAAATGTTTTGAAAAAATTGTCATTTTTTCACTAACATTTGTTGACTCTGTGACCTTGACCTTGAAGTGAAGTCAATCATTCACTGATCATTTATAGGGTCTCATAGGTATACACTATCTTACCAAGATTGATTATGACAGTTGAAATAGGTTCTGAGTACTTGTCCACTTTAAGATTTTGCACAGACGACACACAGAGGACGGTAGACACCATATTTTTTAAATGTAATTTTTGGACTAATTAGGAATCATCTCGCACAGATTTGCAAAAATCTGGAAATTTCTTTTGTTTTGTTTTTGAGAGGGGAGGGGAAGGGATGGGGCAGGTACATAGACTCATACTGCTATGCATACCAGTCAAAAACTGCACTTTAATAATAATAATAATTTATTTTCTAAAGAGCAAAACCAAACGTAAATCGTGCTCTAAGCCCTTGTACCAATACACCCACACACACACTCGCAAAGATAAATATTTAAACAATATGATACAGCATTGCCTGTTCCTGGCGAAAAATGCCAAAGGGACTTAAATCGGCAAAGAATATTTCATACTTAAATGCTCCCAAGCTTGAATGCAGGCCCATTCACTGACGTAAATGCGAGTTGCTTGAATACGGATTGTCTGCGAGTTGTTTTAATGCTCAAAGAAACTGAGCAAAAGCGCAGTGTACCTGTATAACGGCGAAAGATATGGTGACACTGGCGATGTAGACCAGGTTGGTGGTGAACTTGTGCTCCAAAGCAGACAGGCAGCCCTGTAAAGCAACAAAACCAAACATTAAATTAAAACAATTAATAATAATAACAATAATAGCAATGATAGCGCCTAGGCAAATAGAAATACCTCCAGAGTTGGCTGTTGATACTGGAATAAAAACCAAAGTTTTTTCAGTGTTTTTATTTTTGTTTTGTATTATTCTGTCAATGAAAACAGACTCACCTCATGGTAGACATCAGTGCCTGTGACTTTGTGAGAGCAGATAGACAAGTTGGCCTGGTTGATGCAGCAGGAGTCAGGGACTGTCTGGTTGTGAGTGTCGTAGTATGTGGTCTTGTTCCAGTCCCCTGAGTCAGTGATGCCGCAGCAGTGGAGCTAGGTACATACACACAAACCATTTTTTACACTCTTAAGTACATACTGAAATAAAAACTCCATGTACTGTAATATTAATCTATATCAAAACATGCACCAAAGCCTTGCATTTACATGCGTGTGAGCACCACATGCCTGCACCAACCCATGTACATAACCGCCCCAAAATAGTGGAACGCACACAAAGCAATAATCACAAAATAGTTACTATCATCACAGAACACTAGAAGCCAACGGGAAAAGCTGAGTGCTGATTCAGCCCCCAAAAGCTGCGGGACGACCTTCTAGCTTTCATGAAGACCCTAAACACATTTTCCTGTCAAGCGTAAACCAGAGGTGCCTACCCCTCCTTGTTTATTTTGTGTAATGGGCTGCTTGAAAATGTGTAATTTGTGTAATAACATTCGCGGCGCAACAAGCGCTGAAAATATTAGCCAAGAAGTACATACAACAGACGCAAGAACGAGGACATTTTTATTTAAACATTAAGCACACGTTTTGTTTGCAAGCAACATTGTCAGATATTTTAATCATACTGCTTTAGATGCTCTGCATAGCATGATTTTGCAGCTTTCACATCCACTAAACTCATCTGCATCTACAGTCCTATTTGTCTATATAGTAGTGTGCGCTTGAACTTTTTAAAACAACTGATGGTCATTCTCTTGTTTCTTCCCAAGCGCAATGAGCATGAACTGAATACCTGGAATAACTGTGGACTGCATCGTTGTCATCCTCATCATAGTTTTATGAGCAGAGGCCCGAGTGTGGGTAGGGGTGAGGAGGAGGGAGTATTGGGATGGGAGACGAGCAGACAGCTAGCCAGTTGCTATCAACCACTTCTTAGTGTATTAACAAATTATAAACCATTAAAAGAATGTAGGGTGCGTTAGTTGTATTGTGTGCGCTCGGCAATGTGTGTATGTGTGTGTGAGTGAGAGAGAGAAAGAGATTGTATTTAACTTGCTGTTATACGGTATACCCTTGGGGCAAAGGAAGGAGGAAATGGGGGAGGGACAAGGGGGAAAACTGAAAGTGAAAGGGTTGACAGGTGCATCACATTACATTACATGGTTATTGCTTTAGGTCCAGCGGACTCTTCTGAGCCAAATCAGGACCAGAGAGGGGTTTATCTTAAAATATTGTAAAATGGATCAAATCTTTAAAAAAAAAAAAAACAAGCCTTTTACTCTGAAATATGCAAACAAACTTTCACACGCAACCTCTTGAAAAATCTTGAAATCTGATGTATTAAAAATATGTTCTCTTGCTTCAAGCAAATCACTAAAATCAGTCATACCAATACAATCCAACCAACACTGACAGATGCAAAAATAATGCCGAATGTAAACAAAAATGTGTAATTGCTATATTAATATTGTGCGTGCATTGTGTGAGGGTATCACAGGGTGTTCTATTGTTTTGGTATATATTTTTTTCTCTTTTGCCAGCACTCGTGAACACTGCGACACACCCAAAAATTGTTGCTTGTAAAGAACAAAGTTACCTCCTTCTGCACAAAGTCAATCTGTTCCATCATGACAGTGTCGTTGGTGTAGCTGTCCAGGGCTTTCTCCATTCCACTCCTCACAGTCTTCTCCACCTATTCAAACGTTAAATCGATCAATCCTACAAAGTACATCATTCCCGCTGCAGCCACAAAGGACTACAGAGCTTGCGTACATACTACATTCATAGTAGAGACAAACAGTAAAACGGTCACAAGACCAGGGTACACCTAGGTCAACATTTGCCATGCGAAGTTGTGCACACGGGCCAAAGTTGTAAGAACTCATCTAAAATGACAGTTCAAAAAAAAAAAAAATTCTCATTAAAATTGCTGTTGCCACAACGTTCCTCACTGTTATATCAACCAAACTTCAACATAATAACTGAAATAACTCGGTGTGTGCGTGTGCGTTTTTTTGTTTTTATTTGGGTGTATGTGCATTTTATTCAAAGTTTTGTTTATAACTGCATAACGGTTTGGGCAAACACATTTGGTTTTTGGTTAATCTCGAAAAACTAGCACTTGGACTGACAGCATTCCCAAGTGAAGTAAGTGTGACAAATTAAACAATGACTGAAAAACATTGATGTACTTGAATGGGTGATGTTGAATTTCTATTTTGTATGAAGTAGAAAAAGGAATTATAATGCAGTTAACCCAAAGAAGGTTTACGGAGTTATTGTATTTTTATGTATTATTATTTTGCATGATCATTCAGAGTTTGGTAACAGAACCTTTTCCTACAATGTATCTTAAGTAATGACGACAAACAATGAATGAAAGCATCAATGTTACTTTAGTCATATGGACAAACAGCGAAAAACTAAATTAGAGCCATTGCAGACATACCTCATAGCGGTAGACGTAGCCCATCGCGCCAGCCACCACTTCTCCAAGGAAAACGATCAGGATCAGGCAAAAGTACTGAAATAAAGCGCAACAAAGCCAGTCCAATTCATCATGCCATGTCATGTTCAGGCAACAGTTTTTGTTGAAGTCTTTAATTGTGATCATCCTATTCCTCTGTATACACATTGTAGTGCCCTACAAACTAATAATTCTCATGACAAGCTGTAATACAGAAAGGGTGATTCATAAAGGCTTGATGACCCATTTTTGTTCTCAACCACCCACTATTACTCAGTGGTTCCCATAGGCCTCAAAACTGGCAGTCAACATTGATGCACTGATAAGAATTCTGAGGGTCATTTCAAAATTTTTAAGGGTCAAATCAAAATTGATCAAACAGATAATTACTTACACACAGAAATAATGACAAAACAATAATATAACGCATTCAGTTTAACAAAACAATTTTTAGTTTATTTTGGTTTCTATCCATAACGTAAACAACAGTGAATCTGATTTTTTTTCTTGTCAATTGCAAAATAATGGCAAGGGGAACAACTCTACAAAACTATGTCAGCGGAAGTATAAAATCTTCATCTGCTGTGCACTGGTGTCTGTGGACGTTAAGCAAAATTAAACAAACAAACACTAATTCAATAGTGATACCGATCATTGCTGTAAGGTCAAGAAAAATGATTGTGTCTAGGCAGAGAAAAACGTGTGCGTCATAAAGACGCACAGATCTTAAATCTCTGCGTCATTTCTGCAGTGCGTTATGGGGAACTCTGATTACTACTACTAGTACTACTAAAATAAATTGTAAAAATAAAAAAATAAAAAACAGTGTGTTGTGGCTGCATGGTCTAAGGCGGGACTAACTTGCCTTGTCCACAGGTAAGAAACCAATGGCGCCTGATAGTTGTGGGATTGATCCCGCATGTGGGCGCTATGTTTCTCAGAATATTATTTACTTTTGACTCGAGCAACATCTGAGATTTTCCCCGGGTACTGCAGTTTGCTTCTCCCAGCACAATTTCAAAAACACAACTAATAATATTATTAGGTAGGTTGGGTTTGAGGCGCGCCACAGGCTGCAACTATGCCTTCCCCAGGAAAGGTGGCCCAGAATTTCCCGTTAAAAAGGGACAATAAACTAAAATGTAAACAATGAAACAAACAAACAAAATAAATTAATAAAATTACTACTGCTATTACTACTAAGCTGACAAAGAATCAAAATTACTTCTGCTATTACTACTAAGCTGACAAAGAATCAAAATTACTACTGCTATTACAGTACTACTAAGCTGACAAAGAATCAAAATTACTACACTATTACTACTAAGCTGACAAAGGATCTCAGTATAAATAAACAGAACTGAAATTCCCAAACCCTACAAACCATGCTGGAACACTGAAGAACAGCATGATTCAACTGAAGACCTACCGTAGAGAGAAGGATCTTGCTCTCCTTGCAGACAGCGATGCAGCCTATGAGTCCGATCAGGAACATAAAGATGGCCACCCCTAGGATGATGCTGGCCGGTACCAAGGTCAAGGTTGCTTCCGTCAGGTGGTTGAAGTCGTGGTAGGTGCGGTACACCCATGAGCTGATGAAGCACAGAGCAGCTGCAGCACCCTGCAAATAATGGCAATGATAATAATAATACCAATAATAATATACAGCACCCTCTTCTTCTCCTTGATAGTAACCAACTTCTGTACATTAGAAATAAATTAAGTAAATGTATACTGTTAGGTTTGTCAAGTCCAGGTTGTTTTTTTTTCGTTTCGTTCTAGTTTAGATGTTACACAGATTTCATATAATACAGGTTGTTATGACAAAAAAAATGGACAGAAGAAAGGGCTAAGCATGGGAGGGGGGGGGGGAAGGGAGGAGCCCTTCCTCATTATATAACTCAGCTCTTTACCACTAGGTCCTAGTTATGGAGAACCATAAACCAAGCATACGCATTAAAATGCCACATCTGATCACACACACACACACACACACAACGTCAACGGCTATGACCGAGATGGTAACTACAGGTAAGTAATTAAAGAATGCAGAAAGGTACAGGATCCAGATAGTTTTAGGAAAAAGACATTGAAAATGTATGGCAGTTTTCACTTACAGTGTGAAAGAAAAGAGATGATTCAACAGAACACTTGAGTTACAGGAAGAGAATTTTAAACTGTAGGGTTTATTATAATATAAGTATATTATGTATTAATTTATGAATACGATTAAAATGTATACTATTACTAATAGTATAATTTATAATACATAATCAGGGTTCAGCCTGACACAAAAAAGCTATGGGCCATTGGGCCCCTCAGATCAAATTTCAATGGGCCATGATTTCAGCAGTAATTTACGTATGTATGTAAAAGATAACCTGGAGATATTATTACAGAAATTAAAACAAAATAGATTATTCTATTGTGAGTGTGCATGTGTTGTGAAGCATGTTTACCAACAAAACACTAACAAGAACAGGGATCAGTTTTCTGTGCTTTTGAAGAGAATATAGCTCGTCGCTTTTCAGCACGCCACCTCTCTACAGCAGCTGTAAAGTTGAAATTCTTCAGTTCACCACCTTAAAAGCACGTTTGTTGCCTCCAATACAGTGCACTGTTATTGTGGTGGCGCACTGGTACCAAAAATCGAAGCGCCATTCGGCCCCTGGCAAGAATTGTAGATGGGTCATTTTTAATTTTTATGCGTCAATGGCGCAGGGCGCGCTAGTAAACTGATCCCTGCATTATTTTGCAATTTACTCAAAATAATTATTACAGAGATTAAAGTTTTGTTAGGTTAGAGACTTTAAATTCACAAGTAAACAAACTTGGTTCAAATGAATTGGTATCATGAAATGCTATCTTCTTAAGTTATGTCATGATTACTGTGAAATTTACTTTATTTAGTGATGGCTGAGTGATACAATACTATAGTCATAGTCACCTGTTTAGGTCATAACTGTTATTATTGTATTATATCATTGGAAGATTTTGTTGTTGTTGACAAAGGTCACAAACTATAACTTTAACTTACAAATAAGAAAACTTTTAAGAAGCAAAACAATGGTTCTAAAACTAAAGCAGGATTGTCGACAGAACAAATTTTGGGACAGAATAGTAAAAACCGAGTCCGAGGAAATTAAAACAATACAAAGACAAAGACTTTTAGTAATGAGTAAAACTGAAAAGGAATAATGTGGCTATATTATAAAACGGGAACGCTGGTTGCTCTTCTTCAGTTTACAGTTATTATTCCTTATGAATGGATGGATACCATCGCATTTATTCTCATCACTGCCACTTAAATCTAAAACTGGAAAATGACATCAATTACTTGAATAAGAAACTAAGCTATATTAAAGAATACTTACCCAGAATACAAGACTGATGACCAAAAGGCACATCTTCATTGTAAACGTACACTTTCCCATCATTTAGCTTTGGATGCTTGACAACAATAAAGACGTACCCAGCCACAGGTCTATTTCTAGTCGGTAACTGAAGAACGATCTTTTGCCCAAACGCTGTATTTACTGGGTCATATGACATCGTCACCCACACCTTTGAGAAACGAACCATTCCCAAATTGTCCATTTAAGTGAAAAAGGTAAAATGGGTAAACCATTTAGTCATAAAACCAGTTTTAGGGTTTCATTTAACACAATTATGTTAATCCAAATAAAATATTACTTTGAAATAATTTATTGTCAAGCTAACAATTGTTTAAATAGAGTTACTTTAGACTTTTCAACCTTATCTTCAAATGTATATTTTTTTTAAAGATCAACAAAAGCTAAATTATAAGGGAGACAATTGGAGCTTCCAACAGCAAAACCTGCACAAGAAACAAATGCATGGTTTGTACAAGTTTGTTTTCATCCCCGTTTTCATGGCTTCTTATTGACAGTAGGAGTAGATTTGATGTACTGCTTTTCACATTTCAAAATTGTACACAATATATGAAAAGTAGACGTATGATAAACAAAGTGATGTTTGAGACATTGGAAATTTCTCAGAACTGCCACATTCCCACAGGACAAAAGCTTACAATATTCCTCAACGTAAATTATCTATTTTGTCAATTTATGTTTGACAGTGCTGCCAAGTGAGGTGCATGGTGTTTAGCATACTGCTGTGTTTCTGATGTGGTATGTTGTCCCATGTCAATTCAGCAATCCGGCGTGCCATTGCCAGCAAAGCAAAAATTAGCAAGAAACCTTTGGCATCAGAGGTTAGTTTAAAATTTTGATTTGATTTTAATACTTCCAGTGTGAATGTCAATGTGTGTATACACTCTTAATTAGATTTTCTCCTTTGCTTTGATAGAAGAGAAGACGGAACGGCCTTGGAACGTGGTCAAAATGGAAGAGAAGTTTAACCCTTTTGACACTGGTCGTTTTTATAATTACTAGCTAAAAACACTGCACTAATTAAGGGAATTAATTAGTCGCGAGTGGGTTACCATCTTTGAAAGCAAAAATGTCAGTGTTAGAGACAGAATACAAATAGAAAACTGTATATCAGTTGAAAGGTAAGCAAATAAAGAATACAGTCAAGACTGAAATAAGTCAAAACACTGCCATGTGTTTTTGAATATAATTATTAGAAAATGAGTTCATGATAAAAAAAAAATCAGAATTTTTTTTCTTCTATTTTCAGGAAGATTTTCTGGATGAAATGTCTTTGAAATACACACTAAATGCATATTTTTGAGTAGGGGGATATGTTTTCTTTGCACTACATAGATTTTTACATTCCCATTTAGTGTTTTATACACTTTGTGGTGGGTTTAGAAAAAGTCACTAGTGTTGTTATTTTTGCGCGATGACATGGCAGCATGCACTTTTATCATCATAAACAAAATACAAGCAATGAAAAGTAACATTTATTTATTATTAGAAGAAGTCCCAGAACACAAATAATATGAATAATAACTTACCTCATGTAGTATTATCCAGTTATTTACAGAATAATAAATATGCTTTACAGCAACAACACTTTACAGTCAATGTCATGCAAAAAAGAAGAAGGGGTATGGGTCATCTCGATCAATTCAAGTTCGTTCTCAGGCACTCTAAACTATGGATTCCTTGCTTCCACAGGTCTCATCTTCATTATTCTCTTCACTGCTCTCATAACTTTCTTCTTCTTTTTCATAAACAACATCACTTTCATTACTAAAATCCGATTCACTGAAAGCAGCGTCACTCTCACTCTCACTTTCCGACATTTTCTCACAGCTGGCACTCCAAAACACAAGAGAAAAAGACAAATAAAACGCTGTAAACAATCTAAAAACTTCGAAACTGACGCTATTCGACCTGCGGAAGTAGGGAAAAGTAAAAGAAATTATCTGATTGGCTGCATTTATTATTAGCCAGCCATCCAGAGCCGGTCTCTCATGAGGCCGATGGATCGGCCCTTTCGTAATTTTCGCTACTTTTGCTTGGGCCGATAGATCGGCCCTGCAGTGTTTTAAGGGTTAAGTGTACCTTACGATTACTGTTTATTTGTTACTTAGGTATTGACGTGTCATCTTCGCCAACGCAAGCTTCCTCACTGGACTTCGTTCTGTGTGAAGAAATCAGACGTGATCAATGACCAGTATGGGCGGTCGCATTTTAACTGGGTGGTCGACGATGCTAACTATCACATTTTGAGGACTGGTTGCTTCCCTTTCATCAAGTATCATTGTACCCGCAGGCCACCACAAGACCTCCAGCACGAAGACAGCTTTTATACCTGCCTGAAACTTATTAATCTAGGTAACATTTTAAAAATGTATTTTTTAACCTCTTGACTGTTTACGACTCCTTTTCTCGTCGTACAATAGGATGACGAAATATGCCAATGGTGTGTTTTCTCATCATGATCATTGTCATGTTATTTTTCTTGGTATAGTTAAAAGGTCAGCAACACAGACACGCGCCAATTGAAAAGCTCAGAACATTAGCTGCATAACATTCATAAGTTAGATATGACAACCATTTTGATTCCTTTTGATACTTGATCCCACCCTCACACTTGCTGATCTATGCGCAAACAGGGACGTATAGACAAAAGGGAAGCAGTACCGCACAAACCATACATAAAAAATCCAACCAAGATGATAATTTGGTTTAAAATTAAAATAAGTAATTTTTTTTAAATTAATTTTTTTTCTTTTTGAAATAGCATATTTGTGTAGAAAATTAAATTTTTTAGTTTTATTTATTTTATTTAATGGTTTTTATATAGCGCCCATCCAGCTGAAGAGCAGTTCAAGGCGCTGGCCGATACAGGATCTAACTCCAGCCGATCGAGGCACCCACTCTCCTTTTAGACCCTGTTATTTCTAATACCGTTCAAGTTAGAATTTTTTGTAAATAATGACAATTGAAAGTGGTATTTTATTTGCCTGGCGAATCGTTGTAACTCAATGCTATTCCCCTTTGGCAGCGAAAGAGTTAATTTTGTTACTTCTTGTTACTTGTTAGGAAATTTCTTTTTGATCATCAAGGTTCCAGCTTTAAGTTTCAGTATTGTCTTTATGTCTTTATTTCTTTGTTTTATCCAGCCTGCTTCCTCCGTGCAGTTGTGTGCATTGTAGTGAATAAGAGGGGTTTTATATCTCGATGAAATATAATTTTTATAAATTCTTTATCAAGCATTCCTTTTTAGCCCTTGAGTAAATGGCTCTTTTGGTAATACCAAGTACCAGGGTAAAAGGCTGATCTCTCTGATTCATTAAACTAAACTGCATATTTCTGTGTTCTCTGGCCGCCGCTTTCGATCCTTCAGATCCCACACTTCCCGCTTTAAAGATTCCTTTTACCCTCATACTGTAAGATCTCTAAATGCCGCATCCTCCTCCCACCGCTGATCCCCCTGCCGTGCGCACGCTCTGCTTCTCCCTACATACTCGTACATCTATATCTAGATACTACAGCGACTATTATAATTTAGAACGTTTTTGTGATCACTTTAGACTAGTCATTTGTGTTTTACTATATCTATCTGTTTGTCTGTTGGGTGTGCTTGTGCGAGTGTGTGTGGTTGTGCATGCATGTGTGTATGTGTGCATGTGTGTAAGAGAGAGAGAAAGAGAGAAAGAGAGAGAGAGATGTTGTTAAATATAAAACATTCTGCCATTGTCCAACACCAAATAATATTCCGATTGTTGTATCTATTACATGTCAATTGGCGAAATAAATTCCTGTTATCCATTTATTAAAAATCTGTCGAAGTATTTTAGAATGTTTGTGTTGGTGGTCACCCCTACCACCTCCACACCCCCCCCCCCCCCCCACCCTTTTAAGAAATTAAAAAAAGAAGATATTGTGATGATGGTGATGGCTATGCTTACACAAGAAATGGTCTCACATCCGCACATGAAAAGTTAACATCGACCAGGCTACAAAAACTAAGGGAGGAAACTGCAGTGTGACATCTTTATAATTTATTGTTGTTGTTAGTATTACCTCCTGCTCGGTATAATATGGTCAAACTGGCAGGACTATCTCCCATCCATCATTATTGGTCGATTTACCTGCAGTAATGTCCCTTCATGCTTGTTTGCATCCCACGGCTACATTAGGGTCCAACTTAGACAGGATTTTTCTGATTTTATCTGGCCATCAAAAAGGAGATTGCCCCCTAATATTCTAGGCGTACATGGGCATTTCACATCACCCAAACGAGCATGTACATCTAATGTGGATTATAGAGGGTTTTTTGCTGATCACATACAGCTGTTATTCCAGGCAGCAACCAATTTGTATGTATCTCACCCGAGCTGAAATAGTAAAAACAATGCTACGCTGGTTAAACGATCATCTGTGGTGCCCCCCCCCAAAAAAAAAAAAAAAGATTTATCTTCCGCCTTCTGTACTAGTGATTTCTTCTGATCGCGCGCTGCACTTTGGAGTTGGATTGAAGAAAGAAAAAGCACACTATATCCTCCTGTATTATTATTATTATTATTATTGTTATTAAAATGATTGCTGGGTTTCAGGTATTCCAACTCTGGCATACGGCGTAGGATCTTGGATGCTGGCCTCTGTGACGGAAGAGGTTGAGACATCGAAGGGGAAGATCAAGATCTTCTTCCTCAGCCAAGAACAACCTGGCGCCATCAATTAATGAGATCATTTTTACCTCCTAGTTTTATTTTTGAGTTTTCCGTATTTCCGCTTTAGTTTTAGCAGAATTTTGTTTGAAGGTACGTTTGTTGCAATTGATCTCAACTCAAATTTAGTTTGGGAGGATATTTTTTTTTAATTTTTAAAACTGAACATTTGAGTAGTACTTCCTTTTTTTGTGTGTGCATGTTGTACAGCTAGAAGATTTGTTCTTTGCCTATAATTTACAAACATAAAGTTGTGTTGGTGCAATACTCACATTATTCATTTTATGCTTTTTGGCATTTTAATACTTTTTACCTGAAAGTTTTATCAAATTTTAACAGGTTTAGATTTTTACTGTACAGGACCGACATTAACCGCATTTTTGTTGAGCAGTGTCAGGGAAGAGTTTTAGTAACAGTTGTTCTTTGTGATGTGTTTTGTTTTGGGGTACTACCGATTGCAGGAGCATAATTTATTAACAGTGCTAATATTTAAAACAACTTGCTTGCTGTTGTCCTTGTAACTATTTTTTTTCCCCACAGTACTCAACAGTAACATACTATAGCTGCCGTTTATCCTTATTTTGTTGTTATTTTGGGTGCGAAAATAAGCTGACAAATATCGACAAAATGTGCACGTATTGCAGTTCAAGTCAAAGTGTCTTGAATGACACAATTTTATAATCACAATGAGTTGTTTATCTTTTTATTTATTTTATACTGTTGGTTTTGAACCCCAGTAACTTTTGAAGGACATATATGTATTTATATATATTTGATATGTCATTAGTGGTGCAATTGTGTTGAATAGTAGACATTTTTTTAAACCATATGTCAGTGCGATGGAATTGTAAATGCTATCACCTTTACAAAGCAATCTCAGTGGTGTTAACGCTGTTGTGAATTTTGGCATTGAAGCCTTATCTCTGCAACTTGAATCGCTAACAATATTTATGACAATCTCAGTACTTTTTTGTGTGCGAGTTTTGACTTTGAAAACATAATCTGAAGCACTTTTAATTAAAATAAGGCAACTTCTGGACAGTTTTGTGGCAACTTTAGCTCTTTTTATTTTTTTTGCTTTGTGAGAATTTGAACTAGGCATCTACTGGATGGGATTTTGTGGTAGTTTGACATTCAAAACAGTATCTGTTGTACTTTTGTGTGTGTGCACATGTGTGTGTGTGTAATTAAGACAACTGCTGGTGACAATTTTGTAACAATTTTAGCTTCTATCTGGACATACCTGTTATACTGTGTGAGGATTTGAACCTAGCATAATCTGGCAGCAGTTTTGCATGAGGTGTGACTTTTGCAAGGACGATGACTTGCAAAAGTTATGAGCTGACTTTAATCACTTCGGTGCTGGTCATCTTCATCTGCCTCTTCATGGTCATCCTGACCATCAACGCCGTGGTCACGGTGCTGGGTTTCTTGTGGCGCAAGGCACGGGCTGTGAATGGTGAGTCAGGCAAGCAACTGACCTCTAAGAGCACCCAAACTAACAGCATGAATGGGGACGGCGAGGGGGGCAGAGGCACAGGCACAACAATAAGCAGGGCTAGAAACAAAGATTCCTGAGTTGTGCTCAGTAGTGTTGTATTTCAGTGGTGTATATAGTTATGATTGTTTTGTTTTGTCATCAACCTGTCATTGAGAGAAACAAGTTGTGGGGAAAAAAAAAAGAAAGGCTGTGAAATGCGTGACGATGATATTCAAGTGTAATCGTAATGTAGCAAGCTGTTTTCTGGAAATACTGAAATAGTCGGGAATCGGAGCAAGCCAAATGTCTTGTCAGTCGCTCTTGCAGCTAGCTATAGGTGCAAGTTTCTGGATGACATTTGAATGACCTTCGATCTCGTTTTTTGTTCCACTGGAAAGCTTTGGATCATGATTATCAGTATGTGTATGAAACGCCTTGGGAGTACATTGCCTGTTGTGCACGTGAATTGTACAGTTTGGCAACCAAAGATTATATGTAAAGTGCATCAGCAGGTGGCTTGAGTTTCTAATGTTCACAAATTGCACACTAGGCTGGTTTCCACTGAGCAGGCAAGCTTGATGCCAGCTGAGTGTCAGAGATCTATCAAGCATAGGCTGTGTGTTGGTGCATGCTCTCAGCAGCCCTTTACAATGGGATTGGGGTCAGCGTCGCTTAAGGTTAAGTGTAGATTATAGTCGCACCACACTGCAGCGTATAGGCCACTACTGGTCACATTATTCTGACACCAGCCAACCAGTCGATGGTAAGTGGAAAATAATATAATCACATATTGGCCAACCCCGGATTCGAACTAGGGACCTTTCAGTTACTAGTAAGCGGCTCTACCAACTGAGCTATCCGGCTTTAAAGCCGGCAACCTCTATAAGCCTTGGGGCAGACTGATAGCGGCATCAAAAGATCTGTGGGCTATGAAATGATTTGTGTGCATGGGCTGTTGATGATGAAATGAGCCTGACTTATTTTGTTTGTTCTTTCGTTTTGAAATGTGTGATTATTTGTGCTTCAGGGATCAATCATACTAATCATAAAAAATGTTGCATGCATAAAAAAACAACACAAAAAGAAAGAATTCTTTTGACAGCGAACGCAAATTTTGGTTGTAGCGGATGCAAATTGTATGTATGACTGCGCACTGTGATGCCAAACTGAAAGTGCACCCTCTATACTTTGTTCGAGAACAAATTCCAGATGGTGTAAACTACAGCGTTTGTGTGTATATTGTCACATGGTTGTAATTTATTGTGATTGGATGATTGTTGTGAACACTTCACTGTTGTTTTTGAACATTTGACGTGGTAGTGTGGTTGTTACAGGAGTTTGCTGTCTTAAGAAATTATTTGGTTGTTATGTTGGTGAATGTATTTAGTTTGGCGTGAATATTTTTGCTTTCTTCTTTGTCTGTACTGTGTTAGTATACCACACATGCCTTAGGTTGGAGGGAGAGGAAAAGCTTTGTGAGTTGGCTTTCATGTTAGGAGGGAAGAAATGAAGGGGAGGGATGGAGTGTGGGAAAACTAAGTTTTGTGTGGAGAGTTTGCATATGTGAACACCTATGTGGTTTATTGTGAGTGGCAGTACAGGTTCACAGTTTTGTTTCCCTGTGAGGTTCGTTGTGTGTGTGTGCGTGTTTGTGTGTGTGTGTTCGAGTAAAGAAACCCCAAATAATTTTTTATACATGCATTAGTTAGAGCTTTGATTATAATTGCCAGAAACAGATTTAGAGAGTCCATTACAAACTATGTAATTCAGATAATGTGATGCAGTTAATTATTTTTCATTTTATTGTCATACCTGCCTGACATGCAAACGTTTTCTGTTGACCCAGGTATTAAGCCTCAAGACTCAGCTTATTGATAATTATGCGTTTTTGTACGAACCTGTTTTTAGCAGTACATTTTCATCCTCAATTGGAAATGTTAGCCCTGTTTGTATGTTGGTTGATAATGGCTATTTGTGGTTTGGGCATCCATTTTGGAAAATGAGGGCAACCAGATACACATTACAAGGTGGTTTTCCTCCTACCTGCTCGACTGGGCAGGCTAAAGAGAGAGTTAGTGGTCATTTTGGTCATAAATACCAGCTTTAATGCAAAGATGTAACCACGTTTGATGAAAAATTTCAGTTTGAAATTGTGTTTTTATGTATTGTATAGTTTTGTGGGCGTGGGGACTTGTTTATAAGTATTGTTTTGTTATTTAGGTTGAAGGCTTTGTGAAAATGTTTGTACAAGTTTGTGCATTTGGAGGGTTTCTCTGCTACTTTAGATTGCATGGAATTTGCATCCTGAAGACCTCTGTGCCATTTGTGGTGTACATTTTTTCAGAAGTATTTTTTGATCTTGGATCCATGACCCAGAATGTCCACTGCCAGTGCCCCTCCTGCCGTCACAATGCCTACCCACCTTGCAGTTGCCAGGACAACGCTAGCTGTTACCATGAAAACTCATCGTCAGAACAGCACCTTCAGCAGTCACACGGCCAGCACCCAGAATATCAAAAACTGTCGGAACAGCAAAAACTGCAAGACGTGAAACTGTCACCCGTTCAAGAGTCTGATAACCAACTACCACACTCGCACAATTGGAGAAACGGGCAGCCCGCGGTCCACTTGACACTCTTGAACAATGAAGATATGGCTTCTTATACGGCAGACGCAATTCCATGTGGCTGTGCACTTAGCGAGGCCCCAACAACTCCTAGTGTTCTGTCACAAACCCCGCCAGAAAACTTGACAGTTTCGAAATATACCATCAAACCATCCAAAACACAAGGTGTTAAAAATACCAGTAAACTGGCCCAGTCTAAAACACCTTCCTCATTGAGGACCTCACCGACAAAGTTTTCAAGCGTTTCTACTTCACAGTACCGGGCAATCCCACCCGACATACCTTGTCCCTTATGCCATCCGTGTGTGAAATCGCTGGACAATCGGCATGGCTGCGATGTGCGGAAGCTTAAGTCTAACAAAAGGCATTGCTTGTGCTGCCGATGTGTGTTCTGTTCTGAGCATAGAAGACCTAATGACCTGGAGTAGAGCATAGAATCTTTAAACCTGTGCTTTGATGACTTTTTTTTAAAAAATCAATAATATAAAAGTATTTATATTGCTGTATTTAAAAAAACAAACACACAATTGAAACACTATTATTCATGCACAAATAACTTTTTCATTAAAAATATTTTTTGACTTCTGTAGTAATATGAATTTTACCTTAAATCTTTTGTATTTATCATATAGTATGATAGATACCTCAGAATATGTTTTGTTTTGTTTTAAAATTTTGTGAACTATGAACTCTATTACCATTTGTGAGTGTGAATCTGGATCTGTATTACCATTTGTGAATGTGAAACTTGGATACAAGTACGGTTTTCATAATTGGGGCATACTGTTTGGATAAATTGTGTTTTGTCAGATATATTTGGATCTGTGACTAACAATTTTATTTTGTTTAAGTTAATCAAAACTCGTGAAATGACACCTCAGAGACTTTTCTGACTCTCATGTATTCAAACTCCGAATTTTTTCCCCCAGATTATTGCAAATCTTTACAAGATAAATCCTAAATAGTCCATAAATGACATTACGTCCTTCTGTGCAAAATTATAAAGTGGCCAAGTACTGGGAGCCTATTTCATCTATCGCAATCAAAATTGGTAAGATGATGTTTGAGACTTTGAAAATAATCAGTGAATTAATGACTTCACTTCAAGGTCAAGATTACAGGGTCAACAAATGGTAGTCTAAAAACGACAATACAAAAAAATCATCTTTGTCCTAAGTTATTAATATTGAACTTATAATTGTTTGATGCATGATAGATATCAGTGAGACGGCGTTCCATCAAAACTTAATCAATCTAGTTCCAAGGTCAAGGTTACTGGAGCTGTCCAAAGTCGGTTCATATGGGTATTTTGAAGGGACCTTGACCCAAAACTATGATAGATGTAAAGTCCAAAGTTGTTGTATTTTGAGATAATAGATTAATTTTTCATACAAGTTATGTTTTTGCATTCACATTTTAGGCCCTACAAAAAATATTTTAAAAAATTCTCATTGTATAGTGGAATGGCTCTATATTTGGCCCATAGTGTGTAACAACATTGGGTTATTTAATCAAACATGAGCATCTGTGGTCATATAAAGGTCAAGGTCATCCCAGTGTCAAGGTCACTGAAAGTCAAGGTCATCAAAGGTCACTGTTTTTTTTCTCGATAATAACACGTTTGCTGTAGTTTATTTGATCATACAGGAGCCGGAGGTCAAGGTCCTTTCAAGGTCAGAAGCATCAAAAGATCAAAGTTGGTATTTGCATTTTAATTACATTGATTTGTTTCGTTTTTTTTTACTGGGCGCGATCATTTTCATTATAAATGTGGCAAGTTCTGTAAGGAGCATGTGAGTCATATGGGCATCATTGCCCTTCTTACCAGTCTTGTCTTGCCTTTGGTAAGTGACTTTATTTAGCAAACGTCGTACTGTTCTGGATTTGACTTTGGTGAGTGACTTATTTAGGGTATGTCGTACTGGTCTTGGCTTGACTTTGGTAAGTGACTGATGGCAGGTGTTGAATTTGTTCCTTGCCCTGCCGCGGAACGCGTTTGGCAAGAATGTGATGGAGAAAGAGAGCAACGAAAGGATGCATGTTCCATAAGGAGCATAGTTATCAGTCATATGGGTTTTGCCCTTCTAGTTTTTAGAAGTTCTGCATGCTTCTTGTAAGAAAATATGTAACTAGTTTTCAAAGCATTTTGAGAGAGTATCATTTTTGTAGTGATGTGTGTTTTTTTGTTTGGGTTTGTGTGTGCTTCTTTAGTGTCCTTTCACATGTTGTTTTGTACATGATAACTAGATGTTGAATGTGGACTTGTTAAGCAGACCTACTCAAATTTCCAAGCAGATCTGCTGAAATAATCAGGAGCAATACTTGTGTTCATTTATACTTGGATTTCTTTTCAATTCTTTTTCAATTTTTAATTTTTTTATTTTTTAAAAATTGTTTTTGTTTTTTATTTGCTGGTCACCTGGCTATGTGTATTACTTGGTCGGTGTGTTAGCACAATGCAGAGAGAAAAAAAGCAAGCAAAAGATGAGAGCTGTGTCATTTCAGTGTTGATTTCTCTATTTTTGTTTTTGACTCCCATGCATAGCAATGTGAGTCTATGTATTCATCCAAACAATATTTTTACCAGATTTTTGCAAATCTGTGCGAGATGAGTCCTAAATCGTCCAAAAATGAAATAAAATTAAAAAGTCAGTCTATCCATCTGTCTGTCTGCTGTCCACCGTCCACTTGTGCCAAATTTTTAAAGTAGCTAAGTACTCGAGCCCATTTCAACTATCACAACCAAACTTGGTAAGATGGTGTATACCCCTAAAACCTCATAAATGATCAGTGATTGAAAGACTTCACTTCAAGATCAAGGCAAAGTGTCATCAATGTTAGTCAATAAATTACAATTTTCAAAAAATATCATTTTTTCTAGGTTATTAATATTGAACTTATGATTATTTGATGCATGATAGATATCAATGGGAAACACATGCTTTGCAAATTTGGTCAACCTCACTCCAAAGTCAAGATCACTGGAGCTGTCGGTTTGTGTATAATATAGGTCCTTTGAAGTGACCTTGACCCTAAACTATGAGAGATATATAGTCCAAACTTGTTGTATTTAGAGATGATAGATTGATCTTTTATATATCATATTATTTTTGCATTGATCTTGAAGGTCATAATTTTAGGCCTTGCAAATATACACCAAAATAGGTCATCGTACATTGGAATGTCTCTTTATTTAACCCATAGTATGTAACAACACTGGTTTTTTTTATCAGACATGCATGAGAGGTCACCTAAGGGTCAAGGTCATCGCAAGGTCAAGTGACTAAAGGTCAAGGTCACAGTTTTGTTGGTTTTGTTTTGGAGGGTGGAGGGGAAGAGGGTGGGGGCATAATACAGTTTTTGCTGTTCTTTATTTGATTACATTACATTACATGATTATTGCTTTAGGTCCAGCGGACTCTTCCGAGCCAAATCAGGACCGGACAACCCCTGATTTTTTATTTGATAGACAGTACATGAATGTATTTCGAATCAGAGATGCTGCTTGGTCAGTGAGTACCTACTGATAGACTATAATATAAAGCATAGGTTTTGTAATATAAAGCATAGGTTTTGTAGTATAAAGCATAGGTTTTGTAGTATAAAGCATAGGTTTTGTAATATAAAGCATAGGTTTTGTAATATAAAGCATAGGTTTTTATCCCTAAAGGAATGAAAGCGTTGTTATGATTGGGACCTTATAGGTGCTGGTTGAGTACTTTAAACGTCCAGTTCTTTTATCTTATGGAGGAAAAGGCTGTTCGCTTCTAATACTCATCAATAAATGAAAATAAAAAAATAATGTATAATTGACTTATTTTTCCCGATATTGATGTATCCAGCATTATTAGTCAGTTTTAGTGTATCAGCTTTTTTGCTTTATTAGCAACACTTGCCTTGTATGTTTGTGTGCCATTTTGTTGGTTGTGAGTTTTCTATAGGGTTGCTTTTATATATATATATATTAGTTACAATGTGTATTTTATTGGATCATTGATATAACTGCCGTATCATTTTATTTACTGCTCCTTGAATGTGATGGTACTTTGTAAACTAGATTAATGCATAACATTATTAAATACAAGATCTGGAAATAAAAATGTATGTACTCTCTCTCTCTCTCTCTCTCTCTCTCTCTTTGTCTCTGTTTCTCTCTCTCTCTCTCTCTCTCTCTCTCTCTCTCTCTCTCTCTCTCTCTCTCTCTCTCTCTCTCTCTCTCTCCCCTTCCCTCTCTCTCAAAACTGAAAATTAAATACCAAGAAGATTTAAATTGATTGCCCCTCACACAAGCAATGAGAGTGGGCTGTAATTGTTTTCATATTTTAGATAATTAGTGCCTTTTTCAACAAGCATTACATTTCTCCTTCAGTTAAAAAAAAAAAAGAAAAAGTATTTCCATTCAAATACCAATGTGTTCTAAATGTAGCTGCGCAACATTTTCACAAACAAGCGCATGCACACACATACACACACCTGCACAAGCACAAACTCATAATAAAATGATCAATCATTATTTGAACAAATATTTCAGTAGCCTGGCACAGGTTCGCAATCAATACCCCCAAAATAAAAAGTTCAAATCGGTCATAAAGGGAGGTCATCAACACCATAATATTGGAAACCATCGCATCGCACTTTCAAAGAAAAGTCTTCATGACGTATATTTATTTACTGTATTCATTTATTTTGTGCTTATTTATTTGCTTACTTATTCATTTATTTATTTGTGTGTGTGTTTGTATTTTGTGTTTATTAACTTTGTTTTGTTTTAACTATGAATACATGTATTGTGTGTGTGACGGTTTTGGGTGCGCGTGTTTTTTAAAAACATTTGGTATATTTGTATGTTTATGATTTTATTGACTCACATTCATTAGCATAATTATGTGAGTCTATGTACTTACCTCTTCTCCCCCCCCCCCCCCCCGTCCCCCGAACTCCCTTCCTCCCCACCCCTCCTCCCAAAAAATGTTTTCCAGATTTTTGCAAATCTGTTTGCGATTGTTCACGATGAGTCCTAAATAGTCCAAAAGTGACAGTTTTAAAGTATGTCCGTCCGTCCGTCTCTCTGTCAGTTGTCCGCCGTCTGCCTGTGCAAAAACTTTAAAGTGGCCAGATACTCAGGGCCTGTTTTATCTATCACAACCGAGTTTGGTAAGATGCTGTATACACATAGAGAGCTCTTAAAAGATCAGTGAATGAATGACTTCAAGGTCAAGGTCACAGGGTCATCAAATGTTACTAAACAAAAATTTCAGTTTTTCATCAAATTTCACTACTTTTCTAGGTTATTAACATTGAAGTTATGATTCTTTGAAGTATGATTATATCAATAAGACACACATACTATACAAATTCGATCAACCTCACTCCAAGGTCAATGTCACGTCACCCGAATGGGATCAGTGATCAGCTCAAACAGCGAGTGTAGGAATACAAAGTCACACTAAAAAACTAACACAAATGCCAGATGAACATTTACAGTCTTTTATTCAACACACGTGCACAGGAAAATGGGAAATCTAATCCTACCCCAACCCTTATCTGGACGCACAACCCTAACAATTACCTCCCTTGTCTAATCCGTAACCCCTTGACACTGGACCCGAGATGCCAACACAATCAAGATGTGACAATATGAAAATAGAGCTGAAGTAATACAACTGATGGCCTGAGTATACAATCGCCAAGACTTGAACAAATGTATTTAATTAGTACTAAACTCTTTATACACAATAATACAGTACGTTATTCAACACGAACTCGATTAAATTGTCTGAAATTGCACCAAGGCATTTCGTCTATCACAGACTGTATAATAAAGAGTCACTGTTTTATATATAATTATGTTTATGTGCGTGTAAGGCTGTAAGTATGCTTGTGAGGGTGCGTGATCCTGAGAATGGAGAATCCAGGCGGCAGTCCTCTAAGTGGTAAGGGTCTTGCAGCTCCCGGGTGGCAATTGTCGCGCAACGTATAACTCGGCACCATACGACACCTGCTTGGGCAGCAGCATTCAACAACCAGACAGCAACAGTAGCGGCACGTAAAACTCCACGTAAGAGTACGTAGAAACAGATAGGTAGAAATCAATAGTAGGCCTAATCTGGTCAACAAAATAAACCATCTTACTAGGCTACTTCTACAATGTAAACAATACATGGGAAATAACTCCTTCCGCCGTCCGCCATCTTGACCTGTTTATTTATGCATTATAACAATTCATAATTCTTCTATAATTTATATAACTTCTTATTAACAAGATTATTTATACAAATACAAATGCATATGATAATTCCATTTCTAGTCAACACTCCTGATTCATCCTCTCTCTCATATTCCTCACTCCTCTCTCATCTCCATCACCCCTCTCCATCACTTCTCTAGCATGCTATAATATATCGTCACCCTTGACCTCATTCTTGCAAACAACTTCAACAACATTACTCCATTTACATTTTCAAACAAGAAAATCATATAAAAAAATAGTATGTATCAAAAGTCCTTTTCCCCTCATCCTTTATTATTCATTCACGTACGCATGCTCAGAGTGTATAGCCACTACAAGAATTAGAACACTGGGCACCCACTTACCTTCAGTTCCCCGGCCTGTGAAGTACAGACACACACAACACCACACCACAACACAACACAACACAGTCTGTAGACCGTAGATGGTTAATTCGTTTCTTTACTGATCCAGGGCACTTTAGCAATTATGAAATGTCTAGGTCTAGGGCGGTCTCTAAACTAAGAGCACACACCATTAGGACGTCGCTCAACACAGAGGTCACACAGCACTGTGGCAGCAAAAATCCTCCTCACTGTGACAAAATTACTTTATTAACACAGCATTGACAATATACTGGTCATTCTTGCCCTTATAAAGGAAGCAAGACCTTGGGTGGTTCCAAACACAAACACAACCCTTGTAAATGGACCCTACACTAGTTATCCTCTGATAGTGGCAGTCACAATCTACCCAGTCACCGTCAGATTACAATGAATATTGGCTCACTCTAACCTTCTTCCCCGCTTCCAGCCCACAGTTTAAGGCACAGAACTCCGTTCAGCTCCTAATAGCTATCTAGCTATGCGTATCGCACGTGAAAAACCTAAATTCCTAAAATACTCTACGCAGTACAAAACGCTGATTCAAACTTCGCGCACAGCACTCTCATAGATATGAAACTATACACTATATACATCCTGACACAGCATTTATTTAGCGTGCTCAAAACTCGTGTCGTCACAGTCAAGGTCACTGGAGCTGTCCAAATTCGGTTAGTTTAGGTACTTTGAAGAGACTTTAACCCTAGACAATGAGGGATATAAAGTCCAAACTTGTATTTGGAAATGATAGATTGATCTTTCATATTTTTCCGTTTTTGCCTTGATCTTGAAGGTCAAGGTCATTTTAGGCCTTGTAAAAATATACCAAAAAATAAGTAATCGTACAATGCAATGGCTGTTTATTTAACCCATAGTATGCAACAACATTGGTTTATTTGGTCAGGAATGTCATCCCAAGGTCAAGATCATTAAATGTCAACGTCACCCCAAAGTCGAATTTTAAAAAAAGAAAAGAATATAACTTTTGCTGTGGTTTATTTGATAGTACGTGAGTGTATTTGGAGCCGTAGTGGAGCCGAAGGTCAAGGTGACCTCAAGGTCAAGAGCATAGAAAGATCAAAGTCGGGATGATGCTTTGCATTAAATTTAATGCCACCATTTCATTTTGGTCTTTGTGAGCACGCATTTTCATGTTAAATATTGCGAGTTCGATAAGGAACATGTGAATCATATGGGCGTTGCCATTCTAGTTTTACATTTAATACATTTGTGTGTTTATGATTTTATTTATATGTGTTTTGATCAATGTTGTTTAATAGGAAATTAAAAGAATTAATACCACTGAGCCATTCTAATGTGTAGTTTGAATATGTTTTTTCCAAGATTAAACAATGAAGCCATTCAGACGAGTTCAAATCGATAACGAAAAGTGTGAACATGCAATATATCAATGAAGAAGTAGCAGAAGAAAATCAAAACATCGGTAGTCTGACCATCGGAAATGTTATTCGAGAGTGATACATCTTTACTTTTGTAATGTCATGCAGCTCTTTTAGTCAAATGAAGAAGTCAGCGTCGCCCGCTATCCATCATCATCATCATCATCATCATCATCATCATCATCATCATCATCATCATCATCATCATCATCATCATCATCATCATCATCATCATCATCATCATCATCATCATCATCATCATCATCATCATCATCATCACCACCACCACTATTAGGGCTAACTCCCACACCGTCACCATCATCGTTATTTAAGTAGTCAATAACTTAAGTGATAAAGATGCATCTGGTGAGAGGAAGACCAAAGTAGGGATCACAGATTGCCACAATTATATATATATTTTTTAAATTAAATCAAGATCCGCTTTGAATTTAATAACACTTATGTAGTTTTCAGCTTCTCCTAAAATAGTTTATACGTGGTCTCAGATAGCACATTTGGACAACGAAGTTGAAATAGCATTTTAAAAGGTGGAGGTGGGCTTGGGATGGGTACTGACGGGCAGAGCATCAGAAAATCCATAGGAATGAATCAGTTGTTGGGCCCCTTTTCCTACACTTCGTGTCTTCTTACGAATCTAGACACAGGGGCTTTAACCCAGTACAATGGGTCCTCGATAGCAAAGAATGAGTGGATTCTCCATAGCTTAGCGCCGTGGGTCCAATGTATTAATTGTAAAAAAAAAACAAAACAAAAAAACATTCTACTGCTACCGCTTTACTATCGAGTATCCCCGATTCTTTTGCCATCGGGGGATCCATTCTAATTGGTTATTTCCTATGTGCTACCAGTTCCATAGATAACAGTTTTAATCACTGATCATAACATTGATCATAGGTCACATTATTTTCATGGTGTCTTTATGCTATTGGCAATGCCAAGGCTGGCCAAGATGCGCACCACAACTGGGGAGACACATGTGGACCCCACTGCAACAACGAGACAAATGACAGGGGTCCGAGACTCTTGGAGTTTGCCAGATACAGCAAACACGCTTGGTCTCCACAAAAACTCCAGACGATGGACATGGCACAGTCCCGGCGGGGAGCATCACAACCAGATTGACTACATCATGGTCAAGAAACGCTTCAGATCAAGCATCAACATTGGCAGGACACGCACTTTTCCAGGAGCAGACATCGGAAGTGACCACGATCTCGTGATGATGTCTTTACGGCTCCACTAGAAGAGAGTAAATACAGCAAAGTGCACTAGACTGAAGTTCGAACTGGACAAACTGCAAGACCCGGAGGTGGCAGAACTATTTCAGGCCACAATTGGAGGGAAATTTTCACCACTGCTCATTTTGGGGGCTGGTGAAATAGATGTCAACACCATGACCATCACCTTCAACTCAGCTGTGACAGATGCCGCCACTGAGATCCTTGGCAAGCACCGACCAAAGAAGAAGCCGTGGATCACACCTGAACTTTTGGATCTGTGTGATAAACGAAGAGAGATTAAATTTAAAATTAAAAAAACACATCACAGGGAGCTGATGTCTACCGAAAAATCAACAATGACATCCAGACTGTGAAACGGGTGACAAGTGTCAAACAGCCCAAAGTCTCCACGATCCAAAAAAAGTCTGGCATATGTCTTACAGAACAACAAGAAGTCTTGGACAGATGGACAGAGTACTACTCTGACCTTTACAACCATACACCAAATGGAGACCCATCAGTTCTAGCATGTCCCGGAATTTGCTCGGCTGCACAGGCAGGTTGATATTTTATCACCCTTGTTTGATTTAACCAAGTCAGGTCAATTTCAAACAATAAGATCAGCATCAGTTAAACTGCAACCTCTCTCTCTCTCTCTCTCTCTCTCTCTCTCTCTCTCTCTCTCTCTCTCTCTCACTCACTCTCTCTCTCTCTCCACTCCACACAAACACGCACCCACACACACACACAGAGTTCAGTTCAGTTCAGCTCGGTGCTTTAATTTTCCGTCTGTTCACTCTTAGTGATTTCAGAATGTATGTGTCTGTGCCTGTGCATGTGTGTGTGTGGAGAGAGAGAGAGAGTGCGTGTGAGAGTGTCTGGCGTTTAGCTAGACTGCCTACATCTTGTTTTACCAGCATTGTGTTGACAAATGGAGCTAATGATTAATGATTAACTAAACGTACCTAACAGTCATCTTTGCTTACAATATAGAAGAAAGAACAACAGCAACTGCTAGATTTTTGACCTTTAGAAATTTAGATTTTTTTTCTTTTTCGTTCGTTGAAGTAGCAATTGTGGCATTTACGGTACTCGTGGCTTAAACACTACTACTGCTAGTAACCGTAATACTGCGGAATACTGCTGTTGCTGCTACTGCTACTGCTGCTGCTGCTGCTGCTGCTGCTGCTGATGATGATGATGATGCTGCTGCTGCTGCTGATGATGATGATGATGATGATGATGATGATGATGATGATGATGATGATGATGATGATGATGATTTTAATTTATGATCATGATAATACTGATGGCGACGAAGACGACGGTGATGATAACGATGATGATCGTAACGACGACGACAGCGACCACAGCAATGACAACGACGACAAGAAGGAAGAAGATTAACTTCTTTTTCCGTTGGTGCTGGTTGTAAGAGGAAGTGTTGACGCTAAGGTATGGAGTAACAGACATGGCGGAAGGGTACACGGCGGTGACGGCAGTGCTGGTATCGATTAACATCGATCTTGCCAACAACGGCGCCGACATACACTGTGTATCTGCCACAGCGAGCTCGCATTTCGTACACGCACGTGCTGAATTTCTGCTCAAAGGTTTACCTCGTTCTGGTGTAATCAGGTCAAAGTTCTCACCGGTATTAATCATGTAGATCGCGGTAATATACGGATCTGGTGAAATGGGTGTATTTTTGTTTCAGACTTTGTGGATTCGTGATGATCGATCTGCCAGTGCTTTGCAATGCGTGTGTTTAGCAAAGAATTTACACAAGCGAACTTGACCTTTGCCAAAAAAAACAAAAAACAAAAACAAACACAGAATGCCTACCACTACCCCAGGTAATTGGTCCTAAAAAGTTTGGTCAAAATCCATGCAGATCAGTATTTGAGGTACAGCGAACAACGGACTGACAGACAGGCCAGACTCAGAAAGTACAACAGACCAACGCGTAAGCAATTCTGTTTTCTTCTGAAGAAACGAGCGCCGTGTACAGAAATATCTTAGACGCGGTTCGCCAGCTGCATGTAGATCGACTCATCGTTTATTAAGTAGAACGTGAACCTACATTAGTAGGCCTACATGGTTTTACCTGACAAACTTAACTGGCATTCACAAGATCCACGTAGCCGACAATACTAAGTGGGTTTCACTTGCTTTCACCAGGCAAATACAAAAACACGGTAGAATTTCATCGTATCTGTGTGCGGTATGTCCCGGCCTCCTGTAATCTCCGATGCTCTGGCGCCATCGGAAAACGGCGTAAAACAATGTCTCTGCCGCCTGTTGCACTAGCCCTAGAGCTGCAGGGGATCCAGCAGAATGCAGGCCTATGTACTGCGACACTGGAACGTGCCTGTAATGCACCTGTTGATTTCTTGTCTGGTTAGTACGTGTAGCAATAACGACATTTGTATTGATTTAAGCCAATGTCTTTTATCAGTCACTAGGATGACAGGGTTCTCAGTTAAATTAAAACCATTTCATCTTGTGTGTGAGGGGTGGGGATGAGGTCAGGGGGTGTTGTGTATGCGTGTATGTATGTGTGTGATATGTGTGTGTATGAGAGAGACAGACAGATAGACAGACAGATAGACTGAGACAGACTGACAGACGGCTACAGACCCTAGACCCTGTAAGCAATTAATAACTAGTTACAGATAGAGTAGTTTGGAGCGAGCGTAATCGATGTTCAAATTAAATTTAATCAATAAGCAATAACAGAAGAAGAAAAACAACAACACAATAACTATAACAACAGCAAGTTCCACAAGCAGACCAAAGGAGAAGAACAAGAGCAAGATCCACAAGAAGAACAAGATCATCAAGAAGAACACATGTGATTCATTATGATGATGATGAAAATGATGATGATAATGATGACGATGATGATGATGATGATGATGATGATGATGATGATGATGATGATGATGATGATGATGATGATGATGATGATGACTAAGAAGAACAAGAACAAGATCCACAAGAAGAACAAGATCATCAAGAAGAACACATGTGATTGATGATGATGATGATGAAAATGATGATGATGATGATGATGATGATGATGATGATGATGACGACGACTAAGAAGAACAAGAACAAGATCCACAAGAAGAACAAGATCATCAAGAAGAACACATGTGATTGATTATGATGATGATGATGATGATGATGATGATGATGATGATCAAGAAGAACAAGATCCACAAGAAGAACAAGATCGTCAAGAAGAACACATGTGATTGATGATGATGATGATGATGATGATGATGATGATGATGATGATGATGATGATGATGATGATGATGATGATGATGATGATGATATAAGCCTATAGACGGGTTGACAAAAAAACCCTCTAAGACAGACAGGCCAGGCAACGAGAAAGGATGCTCTTTAACGGGCAGCATGGTAGACAGCGCGGAGCGGAGCGAAGTAGCTCAGCTAGATGTTTGCTTATTGTAGCAGCGTACATCATATTGATCCAGCATCGGTCTAGTCAGTCAGCCTCTCTCTCTCTCTCTCTCTCTCTCTCTCTCTCTCTCTCTCTCTCTCTCCCTCCCTCTTCTCTCTCGCTCTGCCTCATCCATCTGCATTGATTTCAGTCCTTGCCTGAGCATCACACATACGCTGATTCGTTTTATGAAGAATTGTTTAAATGTTATCAATTTTTGAAATACCTAAAAGAGCCTATGTTGTATTTGAAAGGTTGTTTGGTTTGCCTTTTTTAATGGTTTAATATCACGTAAAATGACGTCACATTGAACCATTGAATTGAATTGAATTGAATTGAATTCGTTGCATAAAGAGCTACCTGGGAGACAAAAAAAAAGTATGCGTAAAGAACAAGAGTAGTATACTGGTCTCGCCTAAATAGCTACGACTGGGGTTTATTGATAGCTGTATAGCTATCCTATCCTATCCTATCCTATCCTATCCTATCCTATCCTATCTTATCTTATCCTATTCTATCCCGTAACTCGAAAGTCGTTGAGGCACCACAGATGATCGTTTAACCAGCGTACTCCATCTTTCTCTGTGCTCAGCAACCTTCATGGCTTCGCTCAGTGTCTAGCCAGTCCACTCTCGAGTGTTGTCCTCCCACCTCGTTTTCTGTCTCCCTCTTCTTAGCAGGATAGCATCTTGAATATAATCCTTACTAGATGTTATCATCCGGGGAAAGAAGGAACATTGATAGCAAAGATCGATCTCTCCCGCTGTGTTGCCAGTAGTTCGCATTTTTGTGGAATTACGGCACAGAGAGAATACAGATGACCCATTCCGCTGTGGTCTCAGCTCGTCCGGGTATCCTCAGCTGATCTGGCTGAAAATCAAGGGAGTGATTTTCCAAAGCATAAGAGAACGCATAGGCAAAGTCTTCAATCACCGATTGTTCGTGCACAGCGTACACATAAATATGCTCAAACAGCTGTTCAAGGCTTTGGTCGCAAATGTATTTAACACACACACGCGCTCACACAAGTATGTAGAACACCAAAACTGTTTTTTTTTTTAAGAATGTAGGAATCGGAAAGTGTGGGGTTTTTTTTGGACGGAAAGAACGCAAACTTCTTCCAAAAATGTAAGAATCTAATGCAAAATTGGCTCTTTCCGTCTCAAAAGTTGACCTATTTCGTCGCCTAGGCGACGAAATAGGTCGAACGTTCTTCAAAATCCGTTCAGTGGTCCTTCAGATAGGGCATCCAACTGACCGACCGACAAACCGACGTATTGGCTTGTTCTGATTCCCGATTACTTCAAAGTATTTCCAAATAAGTCTGGAAATTCAAAAAAGGAAAAAACAATATAATTCACCCATAACATTTGCAGCAGCAAATGAATCAACGTATTGATTGTGGCTGCTCAAATCCAGATTATCTATAGAGCCCACGCAATTATGTCAGCAGAAAGACATGTAATAGGTTAGTGAATTATTGATGGCGCCCGTTGAGGACTAAAGAGCACAGAACTAAGAAGAACCAACTTTATGATTAAGTAGTGCCATAAGTAAGTAAGACTGCTGCGCTCCCTTGTCATCTCCATCTTCCTATATGCTTGCGAAGCATGGACCCTCACAGCAGATCTCCAACGAAGAATACAAAGCATGGAGATGAGGTGCTACAGAAGACTTCTGGGCATTTCCTATACCCAACACATCACCAACGACGAAGTCCGACAGACCATCACACAAGCCATTGGACAACACGATGACCTGCTCACAGTGGTGAAGAAACGGAAACTCCGATGGTATGGCCACGTCACCAGATCATCAGGCCTTGCAAAGACCATTCTGCAAGGCACAGTGCAAGGAGGTAGAAGAAGAGGGAGACCGAAAAAGAGGTGGGAGGACAACATTCGTGAATGGACTGGTTTGACACTGAGCGAAGCCATCAGGGCTGCTGAGGACAGAGAAAGATGGAGTATGCTGGTTAAACGATCATCTGTGGTGCCCCTACGACCTTCGGGTTACGGGACAGGATAGGATAGGATAGGATAGTGCCTTAAATGATTGCTGCTGGTGTTATCCTCATTACCAGCGCTTTTGCTATCATCATCATCATCATCATCATCATCATCATCATCATCATCATCATCATCATCATCATTGTCACGTGGGGTTTATGGGCTCTGCACAATGGAATTATGGACCCTCACGTTTATTCGGTGGGAACTGCTAGTAAGTCACCCTATGAATTACTTTAATAAATTTATTTGTTTATCTCGTTCTGTGTTAAGGTTGGGGTACAGAAATAGATAGAAAAATGGTAAAAGATTACTGTCACACTAGCTTTCACACGGCTATGAATCATATGTAGTCCAGCCACTTGATAACAGTTAAAATCACACATTTATTTCTTCTACTCTATACAAGATTCTCTAAGTACTAATCTAACTTAAAAAGTCTCTTTCAATGCTAATAGTTCGATCGCTGATAGTCTATGCAGCTGTTCTATCTTCATCGGGCACTTGCTAGTATATCTCATGTAGATTTGGACTACTGTGGTCCGTTTTACAGTTTCTGAAGAGTTGGACTACTGTGGTCCTGTTATGATCAGTTTAAGTGCACCTTCGCCTTATGCACTTAACTCATGTGTGGGGTGTTCGAAGTCCTTCTGTGAGGTAGCTTCTGGTACACCTTTGTCGTTGTGTAGTTGGGTTCCCTTGCCACGCTGTGGGGTCTGACAGGGTGTTTCTTCGGGTAGCTCCTTCCATCTTGTGCGGGAGAGTCTCCTCGACCAACTAGTCGTTTCTGTGGAGTGGGGCACACAGGATAGCTCGGGATAGCTCGGGATAGCTCGCCTGCTCGTCTGTAATATAAGAGACGAAATTCTGCACAACCCTGAATAATCGGTTTGTGCAGAGCGTCTCACTGAAAGCCAAAGTAGCCCTCAGTGATAGCTCCACATCTCTATACATAAGCGACGAACATTCTGCTACTTCCGGGTTCCACTGGAATCTCACTCTAAATTCCTATACATATATAAATATCAAACGTGGCTAACTATACACATACAGAATTAATAATATTATAAACATTCCGTGGTACAGCCACTGGTCTGCAAACATACATATAAGTTAAACAACAGTGGTTCCGTACGGGATACAACATGGCGGCGTAACCGGTCGTGTTTCGCCTCGTGGTCGGCTCTTCCACATGGTCACGCAAATTCGGATTAATAATTCACATTTATGCATAGCAAATTCCACAAACATAATTTCAACAATAATATAAATATATCACGATGAAACAGAAGGGTGTTCATTTACCTGTTTGACAAGTTCAGGCCCGTGGTGGCTTGATAGAATTCTAAGATTCTAACGTCCTGCTTCCTGGTCTATGAGTGAAGAGATTTCTCTGTCAGCTTTCTAGCTGTTAACACTTCGGTGTATTCCTCCCAACTGACCAAAGATAAGCTAGGTTTGGACCCAGTCAAACTGGCTCGAACCGCTTTGCGTAAGCTCCCATTGGTTAAAATGTTTACGACTCTCGTAATTACGATG
Organism: Oncomelania hupensis; assembly: GCA_036898135.1. NCBI lineage: Eukaryota > Metazoa > Mollusca > Gastropoda > Littorinimorpha > Pomatiopsidae > Oncomelania > Oncomelania hupensis. The sequence goes on from CM072511.1 coordinate 155,789,951, forward strand.
ATGTCATGGCCTCAGCCAGCATCAACTATCACTGTGTGTATGATCGGCAGTATGCTACCGCTACGCTTGATTACTTTCATCGTCTGCTCCTAACTTTGAAATTCTAATATTATATATACTAACCAAGCTAAATATTAAAATAAGCAGAGTTAATACTAGCCAGTTCGTGACAGGCTCCCTCAACTGAAAAAAGGCGATGACTACTGGATTCGACCTTTTTCTACTACAGTGCCTAGTTTAACGCTGCACTATCCTAGGGTCCTATTTACAAACTAAGTAAGTTGCTCTACCTGAGCTGCAATGCTGTGCCAGGTAGCTATGGACACTAGTGACAGGGTATTACTGGGCGGGGACGAATTCTGGTGCTGTGGCCCTTAGTTGTGTTGGGTGGGCGACAGCTGCTGTGTCCTCCACGAGATGGCGACTGAGGTAGTCGGCTCCGTGGTTCTCTTTGCCGGGGATGTACTCGATTTGGAATGAGTATGCCTGAAGGGTGAGTGCCCATCGCATCAGGCGAGAGTTCAAAGACTTGGAGGCTGCCAGGAACGATAGTGGTTGATGGTCCACCTGAACTGTGAAGTGGGTCCCATACAGGTAGAGTTGAAACTTCTGTATGGCCCAGACTAGTCCAAGGCATTCTTTCTCCGACGTGGCGTAGTGGGTCTCGGCGGGTCTCAATTTTCTGCTGGCGTAGGCGACAGGGAATAGCGTCTCTGCATTCTTGGGGTCGCGCTGTAGCAGTACTGCTCCGAGGCCTAAGTCGCTTGCGTCGGTGCGAAGAACGAATGGCTGAGTCAAATCGGGTAGGTGGAGTACTGGCGCCGATGTCATTCTGTCCTTGAGTGTTTGGAATGCTGTCTCGCATTCCGCTGTCCAAACTACTTTGTCCGGGGCGATTTTCCGGGTTCCATTTGTCAGTGGTACGGCGATGCTGTTGTAGTTGTGGATGAACTTCTTCGGCGATGGCGATGGCCATCCATGTGTGAGTGCTGGGGGTCGCTGGTCGGTCCGTGTATTTCTTGAGGAGATTGATGTGGTGGTATCGGGCTCTCCCGTTCACCTCTACTTGGTAGACTGTCTTGGATTTCTTGGCAGTCACCCGGTACGGTCCTCTCCAAGCGATGTCCAGCTTGTTGGTCCACTTGGAAGTAAGAGTAGCACTTGATCGCCGACTTGCAGTTCTCTGTCCTTCGCGTGGCGGTTGTAGTACTTCGCCTGACGGGCTCTTGCCTTCTTCAGTGCTTCACCAGCTTTCTTCCACGTTGCTTTGAGGGTTTCCTGCAGGTCTGCGACGTACTTGGTGGCACCTCTTGGTGTGTCGTCTATCTTGGCCTCCGTCCAACTTCTGCGTAGGGCTTCTAGCGGTCCTGCTAGAGGTCTGCCGAATAGCAATGTTGACGGGGTGTAGCCTGTGGCTGCATGGGGCGTTTCTCGGTCTGCGAACAGTGCCGCATTCACGTAGGTGTCCCACGCTTCTGGATTGTCGTCGGCGACTTTCCTGAGTATGGTGAGAAGGGTTTCATTCAGTCTTTCTACTTGTCCGTTGCTGGCTGGGTGGTATGGTGGTGTGCGAATGTGATGGACTTGTATCAACTCGAACACGTCTTGCATCAGGCGGCCGGTGAACTGAGATCCGTTGTCCGTTCTAATGCTGTCCGGGAATCCGACTCTGGTAAAGATGGCGATGAGTGCATCTGCGATCTTCTTGGTGTCTATCGCTGGCAACGGGACTGCTTCGCACCACATCGTACATGCGTCGACGAGTGTGAGTAGAAATCTGTTCCGCTTCTTGGTCATGGGCAGTGGTCCTACTATGTCTACTGAGACTTGCTGGAATGGCACGCCGACTACTACTGATGGTCCTAAGGTAACTGGTACGGTGTGATGTCGCGGGGAATATCGTTGACATTGGTGGCAAGATTTCACGTAGCGCTTGACATCCTCCGTGATTCCTGGCCAATAGTAGTGTGCGCTGATTCTCTGCACTGTGGCTCCAATTCCCATGTGTCCGCTGAGTGGCATGCTGTGGCCTAGTTCTAGTACTTGGGCTCGAAGGGTGGCTGGCAGTACTAGTTGGGTGTGATCTCCATCTCCTTGTCGATGTAGAACTCCCTCTTCCATGTAGAAGTCTCCCTTGTGCGGGGGTATGTGCGCCTTGGGTAGCTTCTGGAAGCACTTCGCTATCGAGGTGTCTTCTTTCTGTGCTGTTTTGATCTCTTCGAGTCCTGGGTTCGGAGCGAACTCGGGCTGGGGTGGTTGGGTTTTAGCTTGGGCCCTGGTTTGCACTGCAGCTATCTCTACAGTTTTGGGGGGCGTGCCTAAGAACACATACCTACAACCTAGCACTAGATCATACAGGGGTTTCTGTAAAACAGCTGCTTGGATTCGTCCTGTGACGTACCTACTCTCTACTTCGATCCATGCTATTGGGCAAGTAGTCGTCGGTTTCGTCAAGTCTGCTCCTTGTAAGTCGACTGTCTTGTCTGTCAAGTCCGCGCGCGATACAAGAGATTCGCTAACTATCGCGTCGTATGATAGACCTGTGTCATACAGACAGTTCGCTTCTTTTCCGTTGACCTTGACCGTGTCTGTCACCGATGGGTGATCTCCGTCCGTGTGTGGCTTGTTACCGCTGCTTTGAGTTAGAACTCTGTGCGCTGGCCGGCTTTCGCGCTCTTCCCTACGTTGTGCGGCCAACTTGAAACATTCTGCGGTGGAGTGATTGTTTCTGTTGCAGAACGAACAATACCGTCTCTGTTCTGCGGGACCTCTTTTCCCGAATTCCGTGTTGGGTCCTTTATTCTGCCCAGGTCTGGGGTTATTCGGCTTATTCGCGGTGCGCTCTTCTCGGTTAGGGCTTCGTTTCTGTGCCTCTTTCCCGTTAGGCTTTAGGTCTCGCCTGAAGCTCTTGGCTTCTCCGTGTGCGGCCACGTACCTATCTGCGACCTTGACCAGATCTTCCAGTCTTTCCGCGCCCTGTTCTACTGAGAATGTTCTCAGCTCGGGGGTCATGGTTTCCCGTAGCTGTTCCCATACTAACAGTTCTGTCAGTCCATCATACGTCTTAGCCGTGGCTGACTGGCTAATCCACTTATCCAGCGTTGTGGACAACCGATCCGCGAACTGCGCATAGCTCTCTCCTTTCACTCTCCGATTGGTGCGGAACTTTTGCCGGTAGCATTCTCCTGTCAGTTCGAATCCCGTTAGGAGTGCCTCTTTTACTTTGTGATAGTCCGTCACTCTGTCAGTCGGTAGCTTACTGTAGATGTCATAAGCCTTTCCTCTAAGCCCTTGACTAAGCTTAAAAGACCAATGAGTGGGATCTAGTTTATACTCTGTTGCTAGACGCTCAAACCTAGTCAAATAGAGATCTAGACCTTCTTCTCTCTCATTGAATGTTCCCAGTGGAAATGACATTCCTTGTACAGGGTTGGATGCTACCTCTAGCTGATCTGAGTGGGAAGGGGTTGAGGAAGAACTTGAAGCTCCTGATCCCAATCTTCTTAGCTCTAACTCATGCTGTCTTTCTTTTTCCTTTTCTTCCCTCTCTTTTTCTTTTTCTGCCCGCTCTTTTTCTTTTTCTGCCCGCTCTTTTTCTTTTTCTGCCCGCTCATAATCCCACCTCCTAATTTCTGCTTCTCTCTCTGCTGCTACCTTCTTCTGCTCTGCTTCTAATGCCAGTTTCTTCTGTTCTGCTTCTAATTCTAATTTCTTTTGCTCTGCTTCTAAGGCTAGTTTCTTCGCCTCCCTCTCTGCTGCTCTCTCTGCCTTAGCCTCCTGTTTCTCTACCTCTGCATTGATATACGCAATTAGGTCTCCCCCTGCTAAGTGTAAAGCTTCCCCTAATTCCTTGAAGCGCAATCTCAAGGCCACTGGGTCCGACATTGTCAAAAGTGTCTATGAACAACCTCTGAATCACGTGGAATACCAAAACACTAGCAATATTGCAATTCAATAAAAACAATGCAAAGACAATCAAATTCGTAATCAATAATAGAATAAAACAAAAGTCAAATGGCATACAACAGTTACTTAAGCAAAACCTGCAAAAGAACAATGCAACCTACAGACACAAAAATATTTGAAGCAAAAAAGTTTTT
>CM072511.1:155799050-155806550 GCA_036898135.1 Oncomelania hupensis
TCTATTGAGGTCTTGGTTGGCTAGCAGCAGAGAACTTGAGAAGTTCTTAGTAAAAGTAAACCTATATTAGCAATGATGGATATATTTTTGTTTGCAGTAAAAGTGATAGAGCATCGGTGATATGAAAGTTCGTGCGTATTTGGGCTTTAAGGAAAAAAATATTACTACAGTATAGATTTGGAATATCTCTAAGCGAAGTAACAGGGAGCACATGAACTCAGTATAGCAGTGATAGTAATGATGGAACAACGACAGCATCATCAGTTTATAGTGATCACTCCACGAATACAAGTGTGAGTTATTGTGATTTGGTACTATTATTCTGTATAGAATCGCTTTGTAAGTCTTGGTAGTGCTAGCAAAAAAGAACACAGGTACTTAAGATTACTTAGTACTAGTCTAGTAAGTACCACTGCAACATCATGGGAATCATGATATAAACTAAGGAGGGAGTCTATGAACGCTGAAAGTATTACCTTGGAGGAGAGAGGGGTGGGGGGGGGTGGAGTGAAGCGGCAGGGGCGCAGTGTTGTGCAGTGAGATAAGCGACGGCTAAACAATGAAAGCATTGACTGCTAAGCTTTAACACTGCAGGCAGTGGTTCCAAATGTCAAGGTTGACGGCTTGGAATGCCGAACAAATATATAAACATGACCCTGATGCACAGGCTCGCGCCTCTTACTTTTTAGGATGAGAGTATAAACCTAGGTCTAGTCTGTGAACGCGCGCTTTCCCTCGCACGGACTTTAAAGATCCCGACGCTCGTGTCCCAGGCGGGTGGATGAGCGCCAGCAACATAAATACACCCAGCAGGTCAGCAGTTTTCGTGCCTCACGCGACTTGAGTTAGATCGTGTTTGGGGCCTATGCCTTCAGTTACCCCCGTTGGGGTGCCGGGGGTTTCAGTATAAATAGTATCCCCACTTTCTGGAAATTTAGTGCTTTAAATTCCCACTGTCGCTGTCTTTCTCCTTTGCTCTTTCTCATTCCTGCTCTGTTCTATCAATCTGCTATACTATCGTCTTCTTCGCTAGACCAGTCTCCTACCTTTTTTCTTGAAAACTCTTCCGGGACAAGACTCCTTGTTTGTGTATGAGGTCTGTTGGATCAGCTTGGGAATATTGGACGCTTTCTGCCAGGTGGTCACTAGGGCTTCCTATGATGTTATTATTTAGCAATGTAGGCATTTTATATGTATGTGTTTTGTTGATAATTTATAATGGTGTTTGTATTCTATTTTGTTTTTGTAAACGGGGGTTCGATAAGTTGGGGTGAAGCCTCAGCCGTCCCCTGCGTGGGATGTCTTTATTGTAAAGTGACTGGCTGGTGGAGCGCATTCAGTTTTCCCACTAGGGTTGCTTCAGCAGATCTTTTATGCGGATTGGGGGTTCTCCGGTCCTGATTTGTCTCGGAAGAGTCCGCTGGACCTAAAGCAACAGTTATGTAATGTAATGTAATATAATGCCTTGAGTTGGTAAAGCCGACATAAAATAATAACGTTACTACTACTGCTACTACTACAACTACTACTGCTAAAACTGCTGCTGCTGCTGTTGCTACTACTACTATTGGTGTTGCTACTACTACTACTGATACTGCTGCTACTACAACTGTTGCTGCTACTACTACAACAACTGCTGCTGCTACTACTGGTGCTGCTGCTACTACTACTGATGCTGTTGCTACTACTACTACTTCTGCTGCTACTACTACTGTTGCTACTACTACTGCTGCTGCTACTACTACTGCTATTGTTACTACTACTATTACTACTACTAAACAGTAATCCGTCCATTAGTTTCAGAGAAAAGTGCGGACAAGTGACGGACAGATGGACGGACACAGCCCAAAACAATAGTTCCTTAGCTACCGCTCGGTAACTAATAACAATAAAATAAGCAATATTTTCAGTTCTAGTTAGTAAATCACTGGCGGTTTTTCTAATTTCTATTGAACCATTTGTGTAGATCAATGTTGGAAGCAAGAACGAGCGGGTTAGCATTGGTAGGGAATCGCGCAAACGATAAGGGTTTATAGATGAGGTCTAGCAAGCATGTAGGCTTATTGTTATGGGAGGCGAGATATAGAAAACGCGCGAGCATTTGCGCGAGCATTTGCACGAGCAAATGATCGCGCACTTGCTCGCGCTTTGCTCGGACACTTGCTGGATCAAATGCTCGAGCATTTGCGCGAGGTTCGCGCACTTTCTCGCGCATTTGCTCCAGCAAATGTTCGAGCAAATGCGCGTGCGTTTGCTATATTCCGCTCCACAAACGTAAAAATTATACCCGGAAAAGAATGTGTATGTAAAAGAATTTGAGACGTGCACAAATTAAATATTTCTTGCATTTATTAGTAATAATATTAATAATAATTAGTGAAAACTAGCACTACTAAACTTAATATCATTCATGAAATAACCTTATCATAACATTAAGGACGATTCAGAACTACTTTTTCTTACCATGATTCACCATTTATAATGGCTACCGAAGAATTAGGAGAGCAGTTTCTTTTAGAAGTTCGTAGGAAAGTGACGCATTGTGCCAATTTATTACTGTCTGGGAATCAGTCAGCAGACGTTATAATACCGTATATCGTTAAAAATCCAGGCCATGATACTCTAGGCTAGTAGGTTTCGTTGAGGGTCGGATTAGCCTGCTTTTTTTTTTAAATCAGGGTGTATTTTTATGTTATTAATTTAATTACCGACGCTATCGGACTTTTATCCGATATGTATTTTTTACTTTCCCACATCACCATCTCATCTTTGATATGATGATGATAATCATTGTTGTCAGGGTGGCGACGTGGTGATCGTCCTTAACGCTGATGCAACAGGACGTTTAGCTTCGTTGTTCCTCCACCTCTACTCAAGTCAGAAGAGAACCTGAATTTGTTTAAAAATAAGTTTAACTTTACTCTTACTGACTCACTCAAGTAAGTGATAATACTAATAGGCTAGGCCTAATAATAATAATAATAATAATAATAATAATAATAATAATAATAATAATAATAATAATAATAATAATAATAATAATAATAATAACTTACCTGTCGACCATTTCAGTCCTCCTTAGACTTACGAGACTGCACACATTGTCTAGAAGTTCGTTAACTAATCCGACATTCACACTTTGAGTTTGACTTGCCGCCATTCGTATCACAGATAAGACACCCCACGCGTTCTTGTGCGGAAGAAAAAAATACACCCGTTTCTATATATATATTTACATATTAATTACTAATACTTTAATAATATTTTAAAATAAAAGCTATCTCAAAACATATTGGAACAGTTATTTAAATCGTATTCTACTTAGAAATTAAGTTTTAGGGCCACAAATATTACGTAAATATTTAACATCAAACTAATGCGGATAAATACTAAATATCTAGGTCGGAGATCTACAAAAAAACATTCCGTTGACAGTTTTCAGCAAAACACTTAAAGCAACGGGCGTAGCAACCGCTCGAGCAAATGATCGCGCACTTGCTCGCGCATTTGCTCCTGCAAGTGTTCGAGCAAATGCGCGAGTAAGTGCGCGAGGTTCGCGCATTTGCTCGTGCAAATGCTCGCGTAAATGCTCGAGCGTTTGCTATATCTCGCCTCCCATATTATTGCACGCGTGGAGCTCAACAGTCCCTGATTGTGAACCATGCTGTTAGTTTAACCAAAGAGCTTATAAGCTCTTTGGTTTAACTATGAAATCTGTGCTGTTCACAGCGGTTTTGTATTCAACGCCCAGCGTCAGTTTTGATGTTATTTCCAATTTGCACAGAAACTTCAAGTTTGTTCAGGATAATATAAGTATTTATTATTTTTTTTAATGTATTTATTTGTTTTTGTGTGTGTTTTTTGGGTGGGTGGGTTGGGCGAGGGTGTGGGTGGGGCATAACCCAAATTGTTGATGTACCCCATACAATATTTTATTTCATCAATGTAATATAGAGCGGTTTTCCAGCTCAAGAGCTGCTCAAGGCGCTGGCAATACAGGTGCCAACTCAAGGCGCCCACTTGCTCACTTTGGCATATCATGTGACGCCCAAAACAACTGAGCACAATCTTGAGCGATCGGAGTTGAGGGAGAAGGAACCTTATATATATAAATTAAAACTGGCCTCCACCCAGGACACGGGCGTCAGGATCTTTATAGTCCGTGAGATGAGATGGTTATGCATGTGCTGGGTGCACAGTGTATACCTCGGTTTATACTCTCATTCGAAGGCGACAATTTTCAGCCGTGTGTGTATAGTATAAGATCAAATTGACATTTTGGTGTGGTGTGGGTTCTGACATGGATAAGAGAAGTCGCATTCTGCTAACTTCAATGCCATGCTCAGAGCAGACGGCTTGCTCAGACATTGAGACAAAAGATGAATTATGTTGTTTGATGATGGTAGCGCCAGACAAGAGATGAAACATTACCGCCCTTGTCATCGCGATCGTCGTCTGTTACTTCCAACCCAAGGGACATGGCTGTGGTAAGAATAACCTTTTCTGGTTTTCTTTTTGAATATTAAAGACATCGAGATGGATGAGAAGAAGAAGAAGAAGAAGAAGAAGAAGAAGAACAACAACAACAACAACAACAACAACAACAACAACAACAACATCGATGATGATGATGATGATGATGATGATGATGATGATGATGATGATGATGATGATGATGATGATAATTACGACGACGACGACGACGACGATGATGATGATGATGATGATGATGATGATGATGATGATGATGATGATGATGATGATGATGATGATGATGATGATGAAGAAGAAGAAGAAGATATTATATAGTCTTCTATCGAATTGTCAACAACGATGAGGAAGAAGAGGATTTTTGGTGATGATGATGATGATGATGATGATGATGATGATGATGATGATGATGATGATGATGATGATGATGATGATGATGGGAATCGTATGTAGCCTGTTGCGTGACTGTCGGTGACTTGATGGCGGAATAGCGTGATTTGGAAGATATGAGCAATAGCGTGCACCTGACGGAGTGTGAATTAATGTCATAGCGTGCAACTGACGGAGTGTGAATTAATGTCATAGCGTGAGGCAGTAGGTAACAAGAGGTCAAGCGGGTAAGCTTGATTGATTGATTGATTGATTGATTGTTGCTTTAGGTCCAGCGGACCGAGCCAAATCAGAACCGGACAACCCCCGATCCGCATAAAAGATCTGCTGAAACAACCCTAGTGGGAAAATTGAATGCCCTCCACCGGCCAGTCACTTTACAATAAAGACATCCCACGCAGGGGACGGCCGAGGCTTTACCCCAACTAATCAAACCCCTGGTTACAAAAACAAAATAGAATACAAACATCATTATAAATTATCAACAAAACGCATACATATAAAATGCCTATATTGCTAAATAATAACATCATAGGAAGCCCTAGTGACCACCCGGCAGAAAGCGTCCAACACTCCCAAGCTGATTTAACAGACCTCATACACAAACAAGGAGTCTTGTCCAGGAATAGTTTTCAAGAAAAAAGGTAGGTCATTGATCCAGCGAAGAAGAAGATAGTATAGCAGAGTGATATGACAGAGCAGGAATGGGAAAGAGCAAATGAGGAAGACAGCGACAGTGGGAATTTAAAGCACTAAATTTCCAGAAAGTGGGGATACCATTTATACTGAAACCCCCGGCACTCCAACGGGGGTACTGTTGCCGCAGTGAATCGGTCATGCCTATAAAGGAAAGACAGGTTTTCAACTGGGGCTTTCACCTTTCCCTTTATAGGTTAGAACAATCTACAGTGGCAAGATTGCTCATGACCCCAAGGGGTAGCGGGTAAGCTAGGCCCTGCTGTGACTGATGGGAAAATGGTAGGCTTATTCATCCCTACAGCGAACATTACTTTTATATTGGATAGCTTTGGCATAGCTGATCGCGTAGCAGCGTTATTGGTTATAGTCATTACCGTCGTTTTTCGTCGTTGCCGGCATCATCATCATCATCATCATCATCATCATCATCATCATCATCATCATCATCATCATCATCATCATCATCATCATCATCATCATCATCCTCATCATCCTCATCATCCTCATCATCATCATCATCATCATCATCATCATCATCATCATCATCATCATCATCATCATCATCATCACCACCACCTCCACCTTTACCACCACCAACCCCATCATTAACACAGGCACCATTAAAATCAATATTCTAATTTTTTTGATGAAGTACTGGACGACTGATTCTAAATGTAATCATCATTAACATTCTAATTATTGTCACACACGCACGCTATCATAATCACATTAGGAGAGAGCGAAATTAGTGTACAGTCCATTAATTTCCAATTTTATTATTTATTGGCTGGTGTCCAAAGCATCGCATTGTCATCATCGTCGTGCGCTCGCTCAACGACCACAGTAAAAAATGAGGGAACTGAGCCTTAAAGTGGATTTCACTTATATTTTTTAATTTGTTAGTTAGTTAGGCATTGTTTATATATGGTCCCGCGGACTACAAAGAGCCGATTCAGGAACACAGTTTGGTTGAAAGAGGGCTCACCCCTGATCCGTATAATAGATCTGCCGAAACAACCCTAATGGTAACACTGAAGGCGCTCCACCAGCCGGTCACTTTACAATAAAGGCATCCCATGAAGACCCCCGTTGGGGTGCCGGGGGTTTCAGTATAAATAGTATCCCCACTTTCTGGAAATGTAGTGCTTTAAATTCCCACTGTCGCTGTCTTTCTCATTTGCTCTTTCTCATTCCTGCTCTGTTCTATCAATCTGCTTCTTCTTCGCTAGACCAGTCATCTACCTTTTTTTCTTGAAAACTCTTCCGGGACAAGACTCCTTGTTTGTGTATGAGGTCTGTTGGATCAGCTTGGGAATATTGGACGCTTTCTGCCAGGTGGTCACTAGGGCTGACCCGACAGACCTTGTCACACAAATAATGAGTTTTGGGAGAGTTTTCAAGAAAAACAGGTAGGTGACTGGTCTAGCGAAGAAAATAGTAGATTGATATAACAGATTAGGAACAGTAGTAAATTTTCACAAAGTGGGGATACTATTTATTTAAAAAACTCCGGCACCCGACAGGGGTACCTATATTTTTGAAGCAAATGTAACCGTATTCACTTTTGTTGTACTTGTCAGTGAAATATTTGTACGGTTACGTGTGTGTAGGAGTGTCAATAAATGCATTAATTTCAATAGCTTTTTTTTCCATTCTTTCTTTCTTTTCTTTTCTGCCTGTCGGCAAAATAGGAGTTAAAGTTCTCTAGCATGAGCTACAATAGGAGAACGAAAGTTTTAGGCGTCAGAGCATAACTTAGCAATGCCGAACGGAGAATCAATGGGCCGTTGTATTGTGTCGGGTGCAGAGAGCTAGCCATAGCCCGGAGCATGGTGTCATTAATTGCCCATTAGCCTCACACGTATAATTATCGTGTATGGTCGATACGTAGCCGTCTTGTGGTGGATAGAGCGCTGAAGT
>CM072511.1:155811550-155824050 GCA_036898135.1 Oncomelania hupensis
TTAAAAATATACACAGGCCCGCGTCAAAGCAAATAGTATGATGTTGAATGTTGGACTGCTAAGCGCCGAAGTGAAGCAAAACTGATGTTTTCAGTTCATTTTGCTCTAAAATTTTGCGTTGCTTCGCTGAAGCATTTGAATGCCAGCCAATCAGAAGAGCCGACGTACGAAAACTAGGTTATCATTTCAGCAATCATGACGGCATCAAAAGCTACTGGGCCATTAGCAAATCTGAAACAAGATACGTTTATTCTCCTCGATCTAGTTCAAAGCCACGAGGCATTATGGAATGTTAGAAGTCAAAATTACAGAAACCAAACCCCGAAAAAGGCCTCATGGACTTCTTCTGTGAGGGTCAATCTGACGGAAAGGGAGGTAACCGATTTACAACTTATTGCGCATTGTTTCCACCACACTGCTTATGCAAAACTTCTCATCGTGTGACCGCTTCACAAAGCAAAGCATTATAAACGCACTTGCTTTTAGCAGCAGATGCTTTGCTTTGTTTACCGCTTTGCGTCTGTTTCACTTCACGTCAGACCGCACCTTAAGAGAGCCACACGTAGATGGTGGAGATTGTTTCGAAGGTCTCGGAGTTGAACAAACGAAAACTGCTCATAGACTTTGGTACGTTGATTGCAGGAAATCGTATAAATGTTTTGTTGAAGATCAAAAGGTAGTAATTAAAACTAAAACAAATTGCTAATTTAGCTGCTAACGCGAACGACTCTAAGATGTTTTGGAGTGAAGTCAGATCAGTCTGCCAAACATCACACAAATGTCCACCCATAAGTGCGGAGGACTGGCTCACACACTTTAAACAATTTTTTTTCTTCTAAAATTCCGGTTCGGAACGTTTAACGACAATTACTGAAACTTGTCGGTGTCGGATAGTGCAGTGGTTGGAGCACTCGCTACTGTGTCGAAAGTGAAGCACCGTCCGGTGCGGTTAGCACTTGGATGGGTGACCGCTAAGGCGTGAAGCGACAAATAACAACGCCCCCAGTTGACTCAACTGTGATTGAGTACCTACTCTCTTGAGGGTGGGGAAGGTAAAGCAGCGAGGGAGAGAGTTGGGCATCACCCTCATTACGCTGGCCCAAGATAAGTGTGATCTCCAACATCACGCTCCCCTACGGCCACAAGGCTATGGGACTACCTTTACCTTTACCTTTTTTACTGAAACTTGGCCGGAGACCCAAAATATGGAATCTCTTGACCGGGCCCATTAGTGTTCAGGAAATTCTCGCAGCAATGAGGCATCTATTAAACTTGAATAAGTCTCCAGGGCTTGTCGGTGTTCTAGCTTGTACGCTTAAAGCTTCCGTGATTCAGGGGCAATCTTTTCTTGTAGAATTATTCAACCGTTTTTTTTTTGACTCAGGAAATTATTCAAGTCATGGACAGGTGCCATTGTTGTGCCTATACACAAACGCGGAAACATTGACCACACCCCGGACAATTACAGAGGAGTGTCCTGCTCAGTATTTTAGGAAACGTCTTGTCTCGCATTCTCAACAAACGGTTATATTCCCACATGCGTACGTTGTCCCGACGGCCTACCCGAGATTTTTGAGTCTCCCTGTTACGAAGTATTTATCAACTGCCGATTCAGCCCCGATGCTTGAATCTTGATAAGTGTCAGTGTTCCCTCCACACACAAAAAATGAGAGTCCTTGGGACTCCCAGGTATAAAATTTTAAGAGTCCTTGTGCAAATTTTGAGAGTCCCCAAATCAGGAAAAAAAAAGTAAAAACAAGTCCAAGCCTCACTTTTTTTTCTTTTTCTTTTTTTTACTCTGTTAAAGCGTCACATTAGTTATCATAATCATATTAAACCAAAAAAAATTAAAACATGTTTCTTTGGACGCTTTACTTCAGTTTGAGTTTCATCATTTATTTGTTTATCCTTGCCTTGGATTTCCCTATTTTCAATAATGACAGTATCTGAACTTGATGTTGCTGTAGATGAACGGGTTTTGGGCGCAGTCAACCAAGTCAGAAGTGACATGATCGTGTATGATAGAATCAAAGAACGGATTCACGAAGATTTCTTCTGTTCAGTGAATGGATTGCTTGGAGGAAGTTTACAATGCGCGCGCATGTGATTTTTAAGAACGACCACTCCCGACACAATCTTTAATCGTCTGCAAGGGCAGTTTCAGTTGGGTTCTGATTCTGATTATGCCGTGAATTAGTTCGCCACTCGTTGGTCGTAATTTTGACTTCACCGATTTGAAAAAAAATTGTGCGTCCACAGGACGCACACATATTTTGTGCGTAATTGACGCACTACTGTGCGTAATCGGGAACACTGAGTGTAACTCGAATTCGTTTATCCACGCTGCCTGTTCACTTAGCAACAAGGCAGGAGTCGTCGTATGAAGTTTTCCAACTTTATTCAGCAAACATCAACAACTGCATACAAGATCACTTTCCGAAAATCACTACAACAATCATCCTTACAAGCATACAAAGCATTACTTGTCTTATATCATAGAACGTACTTTATGTTAGAAGAATCCCTTAGTCGTTACCAGACATATCTGGAAGCTTCGGTCGATAATAAACCAATAATTCCAGAAAATTCTCAACAATATTGACCGATGAAAATTATCATCATTATACGTTTAAATACACGCTATCATTGCATGCTTTACAAAACAAAAATGATCGGATCTATCGTGCGCGTCTCAATCGTAACTGTCCCAATGACGTTAGACAAGGATGTGTGTTATCCCCCACTCTATTATCATTTTTAAATAAATGAATTAGCCCTTGAAATCGGTCACAATGGTATCGCTCATACATGGAATCGCTTATACATGGCATACAACTTTCCATTGACCTCATCCAGATTTTAATTATTTTGCTCGCAAATTATGTTGCGTTGACATCATATTCAGTTTCAGGACTTCCAAAACAAATTAACATTCTTAAAAATTGTGCAGAAAAATTTTAGTATGGAAGTTAACTTGTCCCAAAATAAAGAAAATTGTCTTCGGGAAGGGGGGTTTTCTAGCAGAGAGTGGTACTGAAATAAAGCCATGGAAGTAGTCAGCAGCTACAAGTACTTAGGGTAACTTATTACCACCAAGTTATCATTAACTCAAACTGTTAGTGGGTTGGCTACAAGGGTAAAATATGGGCTGCCAGAATACTGACTTGTTTATCCAGGCTTGGAAACATTTCCAGCAACAGTAAAATTAACACTTTTTGATGCCCAAGTGATGCCAATTTTGCTGTATGGCTCGGAGGTGTGGGGTATCCAACAGTTCGGAGTTATAGAAAAAGTGCATTTATTTGCATGCAAGCGATTCCTTCGTATAGGCAAACAAATGCCCCACAAAATGGTTATGGCGATTTGGGTGCGTCGACTCCACACTAAGAGCAGTTAAGTATTGGCTGCGCTTAATTACCATGTCGTCAGAGAGACCTCCCCGTAAAGCGGATTTTGAGGCCTTGTCCAATGTGTGACTCTGGTAAGAGATGCTGGGTTTTTCACTTGAAGAATTTATTGTTAGAGAGTGTAACGAGAGTGGATGACAGAATGAAGGAGAGAGAGAGAGAGAGAGAGAGAGAGAGAGAGAGAGAGAGAGAGAGAGAGAGAGAGATACATTACATTACATCATTATTGCTTTAGGTCCAGCGGACCCTTCCGAGCCAAATCAGGACCGGACAACCCCTGATCCGCATAAAAGATCTGCTGAAACAACCCTAGTGGTAAAACTGAAAGCTCTCCACCAGCCAGTCACTTTACAATAAAGACATCCCACGCAGGGGACGCTGAGGCTGTACTCTAATTTATCGAACCCCCGTTTACAAAAACAAAATAGAATACAAACATCATTATAAATTATCAACAAAACACATACATATAAAATGCCTACATTGCTAAATAATAACATCATAGGAAACCCTAGTGACCACCTGGCAGAAAGCGTCCAATATTCCCAAGCTGATCCAACAGACCTCATACACAAATAAGGAGTCTTGTCCCGGAAGAGTTTTCAAGAAAAAAGGTAGGTGACTGGTCTACATTACACTACATTATTATTGCTTTAGGTCCAGCGGACTCTTCCGAGCCAAATCAGGACCGGACAACCCCTGATCCGCATAAAAGATCTGCTGAAACAACCCTAGTGGTAAAACTGAAAGCTCCCCACCAGCCAGTCACTTTACAATAAAGACATCCCACGCAGGGGACGGCTGAGGCGTCACACCAACTTATCGAACCCCCGTTTACAAAAACAAAATAGAATACAAACATCATTATAAATTATCAACAAAACACATACATATAAAATGCCTACATTGCTAAAATCATAGGAAGCCCTAGTGACCACCTGGCAGAAAGCGTCCAATATTCCCAAGCTGATCCAACAGACCTCATACACAAATAAGGAGTCTTGTCCCGGAAGAGTTTTCAAGAAAAAAGGTAGGAGACTGGTCTAGCGAAGAAGTCGATAGTATAGCAGATTGATAGAACAGAGTAGGAATGAGAAAGAGCAAATGAGAAAGACAGCAACAGTGGGAATTTAAAGCACTAAATTTCCAGAAAGTGGGGATACTATTTATACTGAAACCCCCGGCACCCCAATGGGGGTATGGATTGATGTAACGAGAGTGGATGACAGAATGAAGGAGAGAGAGAGAGAGAGAGAGAGAGAGAGAGAGAGAGAGAGAGAGAGAGAGAGAGAGAGAGAGAGAGAGAGCTATGATTGACGGTAAGTAGATGGATACAAGAACTGAGAAGGGATGATGGGAAAAGAGACAAAGAATTTGGATTAGTATGTTAGTAAATCTCCTGTTGCCTTTGGTGCTGCGTAATTTGTATTTAATGTATCGTCTTGTATAGTTCTTAGATTGGAATTTCGTACTCGTCTATCTGTTGCGTATTTCTTGTATTTTGCAACATATTTTGTTATTTCTGTAAGCTTTTGAATTATGGAATGTATAGTGAAATAAGTGTGCATTTTTGGTAATTTTATATTCATTTGTGTATGTTGTCATTTTATAATCTTAGTTCACGTTCACATGTCCGCGCTGAACCCCTCACACCATTCTCACCATGAAATGAACCTGTTTTGGGTTTATTCAATAAAACGTCTCTCTCTCCCTCTCTCTCTCTCTCTCTCTCTCTCTCTCTCTCTCTCTCTCTCTCTCTCTCTCTCTCTCTCACCATTTGACATACTTATGTTAGAAACCAAGCTCGAATCAAATGCGTGTGAATTGAGAGTGTTCGGATGTGCGCGTGCGTGTGAGCATATGAGCCAATGGCCAAAATGCAATAAATTGTCAAATGTCCAAATGTCAAGTCTCTCTCTCACCATGTTCTGTACTAAACTAGATAAAAAAAAATGAATGTTTTGTTTAGGTCCAGGGCATCTTCCGAGTCGGGACATCACACTTCAGGTGAAATTAAACCAAAATGTACAAGTAAACCACTTTAAATAAGATGTTTAAAAAAAGACAAACCCACCCCACACAAAAACAACCACAACACAACCCCCAACCCACCTCCCCACCACACCCTATTTGTTATTAAACATTCCAAACATGCTTAACACCAACCCATTTTATTTAAATATTTATTTACATACTCAAACCCTTCTATCAAAACACAATTTTCCTATTTAAACCGATATTTATCGAAGTGGAAATATTATTAGAGTGTTTTATCCAAATTATGACGTTTTCTTGCAACCGTTATGTCTTTACGTTGCATTATTCTTAGCGTTGCATTTCTTCTGAAATAAGTAGTAAGTTGCTAAATACTGTATATTGATGTGTGAGTGAATCGAATAGCTTTCTACAAAGAGATCTATTCTCAACTCAAAACTCAAACACTTCCTATCTCAAAAAATTCTATTCTCACAAATTTGATCTCCCCTGTTCATAACATAATACCAATATGTGTCCTGACCCTATAGAGTGAAAACCTTTAAGTTTTTGTGTGTTTAGAATATTCCCTAAACTCTTTTCAAACTTTTTATTCTGTACCCACTCCAAAATATTTTCACAAACCTCTATTTTTATGTGTAACACAGCCGCCAATAATGCCATTTCCTTAATCTTATGAATTATAAAGAGAGTCCCCTATTTCTTAATTATCACTTGGCTTATACATCATTTTTTTTGATATTTATAATCAGATCGAAAAAGCATTTTAATATTAGCTCTCAAAATTGAGAGAAGACAAGGTGAGTATTATGTGCCTTTTTTTTTGCTTTTGTCCCGTCAGAAGTTTGGTTAGATTTTGTTTGTAAGGTAGGTTATTGGAAGATTGCTTTGTGAGGAAACACTTCTCTAAGTCTATTTTATGTTATAAGCAGTTTGGTATCTAAACTTTATGCTACAAATTAAAGAGTTGCTACTTGCAAAAACTTCGCAACATAACGAATTTTCTGTTTTTGAAAAGCGTCTCATTTGTTTAACACAGTTTTTAGGTATTTGAGCACACATCTTGCTCACAATTCTTTTTGTTTTATCAAAAAACAACAGGAATCTTTTCGCTTCTATCGACATTTGAAAATTTCCGGTTTCTGTCTTTTTGATTGTGAAAATTTATGTTATTCGTTCACAGGGATCTAACTCTCTCTGCTTACATCTCTGCTGATGTATGATTGTGTCGTCTGCTTGGCGCTTCCGATACGCGATCTTCGACAATAACTCGTAACTCACAACACCTTTATTTATCCGATAGGAAATTAATATGGCCAGAAGCACTAACAACGAAACAGACATGAGACAAGCAAACAAAAAACGGACAAAGCCGATTGAGGCGTAAAACCTTAGGACAGCGGGCCGATTAGAACAAAACTCTTTCGGACATTTTGGAATTTTATCGGTGAATTGCCGATTTGCCGACGAAAACGACATCACTGCTTCGGTAGATGATATTTTGAGCTCAAGAAAGTTGGCCAGCGGTTGCTAGTAATAAGCACATAAACCACAGAATTTATTCAGTTAAAGGGACCCACTCTGGCCACGCCTCCTCGACAAATTCTGTTAACATTCACAGTGAGTGTTGCCCGACTGAAAAAAATAAGCTTACAACTACAACAACACATCTTTTGAAAGTGTAGTTACTTTTTAAAATGAATAATGGCTATGAATAGCAACGACTAGTCAACATTCTTGAGCTAAAAATAAAATATACCAAAGCCGGTAAGAAACAGAATGGGTTAAAGAAATTGCTTGCAAGGGTTTTTCGTTTTAGGTTGATAAAATAGACCTTACCCTACCCCAGACACTAAAGACGCACTCTTCAATCCGCCTGGTTCACTCAGATAGGGTCAAAGGTCACCCGGCTATGATATCGATGGACCTTGAAAACAGGGGAGATCACTATCAGAATCGAAATGGAAACTTCAAACGTTAGCGGTCAGTTTGAATAACGACAGCCCACTTTATTATTGTTTGGTGTAATAACAATGCCATTAGTAGGGTAAACTCGTTTTAGCAAAAAATAACCAAAGCCTTCGAAAAGGGGCTTTTTAAGTGGATGTCGCAACATTCCACGCGCTCTGCGTGCGGCACTTTTGTCACCCAAGCGTGAGACATAGTAATAGAATTAAAGTCACATTGGCACCGTTCACGTGCTCCACGTGCTGCACTTGTCAACTCGGTGTCAACTGATGTATAGACTGTAGGCCAACACCACTGCTCGTGTCACATGACTGTTCTGTTTATAATGTAGGCTTTTATCTATATGTTATCTGGTTGATGTGGTCAATGACATTGCGGTGAGTTTAAAATAATGAGAATAACAATTTGAATGAGAATATGTCTTTATTAGCTGGCGAGGCGGGTACTTAATTTTTCTAATTCATTTTGAAGGGGGGAAACAAATCTCCGTGGGCAAAGCATCCGTGTTTTGCACTTCGTTTGCTCTCTGTAAAATCGGGTACCAACCCAAACCTCATTTCATTTGGACTCCAGTCTTTCCTGTCGTCTTCTTCTTCTTTAATTAGACGTTGATCTCGCAGATTTAAATCGAATTTATTTTATCTATGTCTTACCACCGTGAAAGTGTGGAATGGGGTGGAGGGAAAGCGGGAGGGGTATGTATTTGTGTGCGTGCGTCCGTGAGGGTGTGCGTGTGCGAAGAGTGCGTCTGGCGTGTGTGTTTTGTCTGAGAGTTAAAAATGGACTCGGAAGACCTTCGGTCTCGCTTTCCGCATGAAATTGTTGCTAAGCTTCATCTTTCCTTCAATCGATGTCGTGTATCCCTTCCTTCTTCGAAAGAAAAAATGGAGCAATAATATTAGGGTGTTGTGGTACATGGTGGTGTGTAGGTTGTGGGAAAGAGTGGGGGACGGAGGTCGGGGAGGGGGGGGGATGGAAGGTCTTAGGTTTTGTAGGTGGCTAACTTTGACATTTCCTGGCCAAGAGCGAAAAAGTCGATTTTGTAGAAGACTGCGAAATGTTTGCTGCGCATGCTTTTTCATTCTGGTTGTTGTTGTTATGGTTGTTGTTATGTTTGTTATAAGGACCCCCACCCACCCAATACTCCCCCCCCCCCAAAAAAAAGAAGCTGTTTACGGTATTTAGACCAGCCCTAATTTTTTGGTCAGACCCTAAACGTTTTTGGGGGATCGTCTTGAAAAAAACTTGAAAAAAGATCCCCCCCCCCCCCCCCCTCTAATCGCACCCAAGGTGGAAAAGGACTTTAAAAACTAACTAACTAACTAACTAAATAAATTAAAAAAAACGATCTACCGATCCTATTTCCCCCCCCCCCCCCCCCCCTAAGTTACCGTAAACATACATATTATTTTTGGAGGCCTAAAGTTGTTGGTAACTTGGCGGTTGTTTCTTCTTCTTCTTCTTCTTCTTCTTCTTCTTCTTCTTCTTCTTCTTCTTCTTCTTCTTCTTCTACTTCTACTGCACCCGTTACACATGGGTCGAACGCTACCAGAAGCATGCTTTTTTAGTCGCCTCAACAGGCCGTAAAGCATGCTCTTATGCTTCGGAGCATGCTTCCTATACGCTTCAAGCCCTAGGAGCATTGGCCAATGAACTCGTCAAAATAGAAAATGTCAGTTTCGTCTGCTCTAGGGGACGAATTAGGTCAAACTGTATTTGTTTCTAGGTAGGTCAACAGTTTGAGAATGTTTTTGAACCGTTTGTTGACGCCGGATAGTGTCCTCACTTGGTTTCATATAATTTAAGAATCCAACAAAGCAAATGGGTTTTAGAGACGGAAAGAGCGGAATGTTGTAGAGCAACATATTGTATATGTTTACAGTGAAATTGCGCTTTTTCCGTCACTATAACGCTTGAAGCGTATAGGAAGCATGCTCCGAAGCATAAGAGCATGCTTTACGGCCTGTTGAGGCGACTAGAAAATCATGCTTCTGGTAGCGTTCGACCCATGTGTATCGGGTGTCTACTTCTTCTTCTTCTTCTTCTTCTTCTTCTTCTTCTTCTTCTTCTTCTTCTTCTTCTTCTTCTTCTTCTTTATCTTCTCGACGTCTTCTTCTTCGACTTCTTTCTCTAGCCGTTCTTCGACGTCGGCGTGTTCTTGGCTTTTAACGTCTAAACTGTTGGTTTTGTTCTTCTGTTGTTAAAAGATCGTTATCTTAGGCAGCTAACTGAACGAGAACAAAAGCAACTTTCGTTGTCCGCGTCTTCTTAGGCAGCTAGTTGAACGAGAACAAAAACAACTTTCGTTGTCCACATGCCATCATTACATGGAGGCTGCTTTTTTTTATTTTTCAAAAGTGTTACAATATATTCTTTTTAAAAGCGGCCTTTGCTTTTATAGGAGGAAAAGAAAGAAACGGAAAGTGTGGATGGGGTTGGGGAGGGAATAGGGGGGGGGAGTAACGGGTGCAAGGAGGCGCGGGACAGGAGAGTGTATTGCAGGCCTGTCTGGGAACTAGTGTGCCCCAGGGAAGCCGGGGCCAGTGGGCTAGAATTGAATTAGCACTTCCCAACCTGTTGATTTGTGTGTAGCAACCGCTCCTTGCCCTACTTGGAAGCCCACAAGGTCCATAATCCAATCCTATACATAACAATAGAGCAGCGGTACTTCTGGGTAGTCACCGAGGTTCACAATTCAATCCTAAGCATGCAAAATAGGGTTCATTGGCCTGTGCTATAAGATTGTGACATTCTTTGCGCTTCTGTGGAAGGCCCGAATCCTATCCAGTTTCCTCCCCACAGCCTCATGCAATTACGTGTTGCTGGTTGTTGTTGTTGTGTGTGTACGTGTGTGTGTGTGTGTGTGTGTGTGTGTGTGTGCGGGTGTGTGTGTGGGTGTGGGTGTGTGTGTGTGTGTGTGTGTGTGTGTGTATTTTAAATACCTTCGAGGCGCATTTGAATGAAAATGTCCCAGCACTGATCAAGTGTGCTAAACATTTACTCTTTCTGTAGCCACACTTGATTTATTTATCCTGGTAATTCGTACGACTGACGTCAATGTTGAGGCTGTATGGCTTCTGTTGTGTTGCGACGTTTATTTGGCTTGGGTTGTTGTGATATTTTTGTGGTGGTAGGTGACGACGACGACGATGATGATCATGATGATTGTCAACGCACGGGAGGCTATTCGTGCAGCCTTTTTCCCAAAATACGTAATCATTTCAGGGGGATGCCGCCCCACCTGACGCGGTTGCTTCCGTAGATCGTAAAATAGGTAGTGTGTGTAGTTGGAGAGGAAATGAAAGCACCAAAGACGAGAACACGCTCGCATTTGCATTCTACACTCATAAACGCTGATGATGATGACACGGTTTACTATTCACTCAGTGATTATGAATAGTAATGGATGAGGAGATAATTAATAATCGAATTTACTGCAGCATTGTTGATCTTTGTACTGTTCCAGTACAGTATTTATTGATGACACTGTAGTCCAAGCGAGTGAAACCGAGGTTTATCTTTGGCGATAATATTAAATCTTTCACTTATCTTAAATTCTCGTATCGAAGCTTGGCTTCGTTTCCAACGATGACGTCACTGGCGACTTTACCTACTCGCCACAGCTGCAGTCTGTGTTTTTCTTCTAAATATTCTCTATAACCATAAAATTATTATGCTAAGTTTGTACATTATACGACTTTTTGGTCATTCCGACCATTATATATCACTTACATTTTATTCCCTTAGGTCCTGTGTGGATCTTATTTTTAACTTATCGTTCCTGCTAATTTTAACCAGTGGTCCTGAAGGTTTTTATTTTTAACTAGCTTTTAATACAGCAAGCCCCGTCTCTGTTTTGCAAATTAGCTTACAGACCTGGTCTGTTTCACTTTAAAAGTTTTTCATAGCTTAGCCTCCTATACCCTGATTATAATAAGGTTTCACCCGGTCACCTCGTCTCCCACCAGCCATTGCACCACTCCTCCATGGGCCCATATCAACGCCGTGGTCTTCCACTACGTGTTTATACTGTGCTTCACCCTTTTACTGCAATGAATGTCTTCAACAACAGCCCTACGGCAACTTCCAAAGAACTCTTATAAAAACTATGAAACTATGGCATCAAATATCAAGTCTCCTATATGCGCCAGTGTCCGGGGACGTTAAATGTATCAAAAGTAAAAGGTCTCTGCTGTGGATCTCACTTAAATGTCTCTGTCTCTGTCTCTCTCTCTGCCTCTGTGCTGCTTCTGCATCTATGTTGTTCTGTCTCTGTCACTTCTGTGCTATTGCAGCTTCTGTGACGTGGCGGCGTGGGTTCTTCCGCGGCTCCGTATTGTCGCGCCTGAAACGATCAGGTCGTGACCTAATATCTCAAATAAAACTCATAACAAAACACAGGTATAGTTTATCGTTCCTCTTTCGTCGAGTCTACATGGCATGAAAATATTCTACAACGTTAATATTATACAATGAATGATAGATGGGATGACTGATGATCCTTTCTTCATGCTTTCACTGGCTGATCTTACATACATTGACACAAAAATTAAACACTTTTGCCAAGTGCTCCTCAAACCAGACCCTGTGAACTAGATCTAAATCTAAACATAGATCAATCATTGACGTGGGATGCTGTCTGAAAGATCTAGGAATTGGCCCAGATGCGCTGTGGCTAAATCTATATATAAATTGCTTAGCCGGAAGTCCTTCTTCGCCTCTACTGTAAAGTTTGTCCGGTATGGACGCTGATCTGGGCAGGTGCTGGGCGCTGCGGATCGGCCTGCTGTGCGCTCAAAACCCGCGAAATCGTTATAGCCGACATTTCCTTACCGAACGTTTAACCGTTTCTGAGATAAATAAATAAACAAAATGTCCACAAACTGCAATAGCCTCATTCCGCGCGCTTCCGATTCAACCCGTGTCAAGAACGTGCCGTTCCGTAATACCGCAAATTGTTTTATTTCCATTCAAAACACTTTTGCACTCATGTTTAAACAGCAACCTGTGTACCCTGGCTTGCCAGGGTACAAAACCACTAGTATATGATAAACAGTGACGAAAGATTGACACTTATTTAACACAAGAATAAAACTAACTAACCTGGAATAAGACATATTTTTATTATTG
>CM072511.1:155829050-155954050 GCA_036898135.1 Oncomelania hupensis
AACTTAAATGATGTTATATGATCTCATATTTGTATTTATTTTGTCAGGTTTCCAGAAAAGTTCCACGCAGAAGTGATTACTCCGACAACCTGCCGGGCTATTCTTCAGGCCAGATTGGAAGCATGTAAATGAAACAAATCATGACTATCATGGTTTGGTGAAACTGAGGCAGACTTTTACATAAGGATGCACAGACTCAGACAACAAGAAGTCCTAGACTAATCCTGGGACAAAGCCACCCGTTTACAAGGTGTTTTAAACTGGGACAGTTGCTGTTGCTTCGGGCACGCTCCATGCATTGGATCTGTGAAAACGAACTGGATGTCCAAAGAAATGGTTGAGTAACGCGGTTTTGGACAAAGAAGAATGAACTGTTAAGAAGAGATTTATGAGCCAGGCCAACCAGACATTTCTCATCAAAATCACTTTGGGGACCGTTTCAAGGGTGCTTGGTTTTGTTCGGTGGAGCGCCATCTAGGGAAAACTCTTGATGTTCTTTTGCCAACGGTGCTTAAAAATAGATCGAATGTCTCTTTTGATCACCGGATTTATCGAAGATGGAAGAGGAACGTGTAGCATATCTTTTGACACATTCCAAAGTGAAGATGATTAAAGATGGTATTCTCCTCTGATTATCTACTCCGTCTGCTGTATTATGTGATGTGCGCTGGTGGTGGTGATAACCTTTCGTAGCCAAAGAGTTATTTAATTTGCCAAATATGTGTATGGTGTTCATCTGTTGTTATTACTTTTAGTCGACGGTGTTCATACGACAGTACTTGCCTACCATCGTCTACAGTATGTCGTTTTTATAATATTACATTCTTGTGAAAAGACGTTTAAAAAAACACATAAATAAAACTACCATCTTCTTTAGTCCCTCAGCTGTTCTGGCTTTAGGAAGGTGATTCAGGTCCTGAGGGACTATGAAACAGAGACTCCTCCAGTCAAGTTTATCCGAGGGTAGGTTTGGTATGGACATATCCCATGGTGGTAGGTCGTGGACATCTCCTCTTGTGCATTGGCTGACGAACTCTTATTTTTACAATGCCATGTAGGATGTTCTTGAATTATCAACAAACAAACAAACAAAGCAAAAACGTCCATAGTGCATAGTGGGATAAATTGTCTGTGTTCGTCTTTATACATTTTAAAACTACACATAGTAATCTCCCCTGTATAGCTGCAAGTATACGTTGTTGACATAATTATAATGAGGTTTATACAGATTATATGTAGTCTCAATGGTGCTTACTAGAAAATGGCTCGCCTTTTGCTGTCGTGAAACCTGTGCGTCAGTGTGAACCCTGTACATCAGCCTGAAGATCCAATTCTCTTTTAGAATTGTATGTGTGTGTTTTTTTTTTAAAAAGTGGTAATGATGTGAATTAGGGTGCACCACGACTTCAACGAGACGGACTACTTCAAAGTGTTACGTAGTGTGCGAATAAAGAACACGATTAGTTAGAGATTACTCAAATATACTACAGTAAAACCTCCGTTTTACGACCTTAAAATTGCCATTAAAACGAGGTCTTAAATTGGAGGGTTCTTAAAAAAGGGGTAGGACATTTTCGAAAAAGACATTTAGAAAATTAATTAAGTAAAATAAATACATGTACAAAAAAGTACACATACCATTAAGTATAGGAAACATCTACCATCTTTCAGAAATATAGATTAAACCCTGTCTCACAACCAATACAGTCAATATCTTCCTGTTCCTCATTATTTACAAAATAAAAAATCAATGTTGGTATGATAGTTGTTTAAAAGTGTATGTAAGTGCTGATTGCATGTTTGGAGTTATAACTATTTATAAGATAACCCCATTAATATTGTTGTCATTATTTTTATTCAATCATTGAATAGTTAGTTGTTGTTTTTTTGTTGTTTTTTTTTAAAGAAAGCAGTTATTTCTGTTTGTTTGAATAATCCCCCCATGTGCATGTTCTCTTAGTATGTCACTTTGAACACCAGACATGGTGTCGGCAAGATCTGACAGGCCCCTGCTCAGGGCAAATCTGGTCAGCTCTTTAGAGTATTTCAAGCTGTTTTAATACGTCGTCTGCTGTTAAAAGTTGTAAACGAAACTGTTTTCTTCAAGCGCACAAATATAGTATTGCTTTGGAATCTGAATTTTTCAGATGCTAGGTCGTAAAATTTAATTATTTGAAGGTCGCAAGTCGCGTTTTAGAGGTAGTCGTTTAAGAGAGGTCGTTTATATAGTACAAACAATCGGTGAATTTTTTTCCGGTCGTATGTTGGAGGAAGTCGTTTAAGAGAGGGTCTCAAAACGGAGGTTTTACTGTACTTCATTTGACGTTTCCCATTTCTGAATTTGGACGTTATAGATGTTCAAGCGAGTTTGTTTTATAAATGCATAGGAAATAGTGCATAAACTGTCAGAAGCATGTTCTCGGTTGTTCGGGTTGTTCGCAGGACAAAATGCGTACACTTAAAACACTTTGTAAACATTTAAAGCACATTAGATTAGGTTGATACAGATATGCCGCACACACACAAAAAAAACAACAAAATTTTAAAAATGTGAATGATACAAATAGGCCTACATCTAGTCGAAGGAGGCTTATTTTACAGAATATTTCATTGTCCCCATAAACATTGACCCGGCCATTTGTGTGCAGACATTGTTGCATAGTATGCTATCTCTTTGTATCGGATGACACCATGTAAATCACAACTGTATAAGTACTGTGTGATTTAAGATGATGTGAAACGTCCATGAAAGTAAACTATAGTTCTAACAGCATATAAAAAATGTCTTTATTGACTGGTTCAAATTGTTGAAAAGTCCATAGGTCAAAATACCTTCATAGATTGTTTGACTAACAGGAACAATTGTGAATTGCTGTTGCTGCACTGATTGTCTTTGCACGTGGAAGGTGATGGTTTTGTGTCCGCATGTGTGTGTGTGTGTGTGTGTTTGGCCTATGTATGCGTGAAAGAGAGAAACAGAGAGAGAGAGAGAGAGAGAGAGAGAGAGAGAGAGAGAGAGAGAGAGAGAGAGAGAGAGAATGCGTGAGAGTGCCTTTGTGCGCACGCGAATGTGAAAGAGTGTTTGGAGGTCTGTCGGTGTGGGTGTGGGTCCTTGTTTACACAGTATTATCTGGACAAAACAGTGAACATCTACCTAACTTGTATTGACATGCCTACTTGTTTTGACGTCAGAACAATGATCCGTTAGGGTTAGGGCTGGGTTAGGGTTTGGGGTTAGGGTTAGGGCTGGGTTAGGGTTTGGGGTTAGGGTTAGGGTTTGGGTTAGGGCTCGAACACGGCAAAGTACTTAAAATGGGGACGAAATATGACCCATTGTCAGCACAACGTAGGTGGCGTTTTGGGAAAGTCATGATAATACTGTGTCACCTCGGCCGGGTGTGTGTGTGTGTGTGTGTGTGTGTGTGCGTGCGTGGGTGTGTGGGTGTGTGAAATCGTAATAAAGATTTGTTGACTTGTGTGTGTGTGTGTGTATGTTTGTGTGTGTGTGTGGAAGTGTGTGTACAAGTAAGTAGGACCTATGTATGCGTGAGAGAGAGAGAGAGAGAGAGAGAGAGAGAGAGAGAGAGAGAGAGAGAGAGAGAGAGAGAGAGAGAGAGAGAGAGAGAGAGAGAGAGAGAGAGAGAGCAATTACGCGCGTATCAAGTTGTTGCATAATAAATTAAGCTCAAACAGAAGTTTAAAAAAAAATACGGTGTTTGATTATCGCGCGGATAGTTGCCACAATGTAAAGCGTCCATTGGGATGAGAAGTGTGTATTTTCCTTGACTGCTAATGTCGAGATACCCCTTGGGGTCATGAGCAATCTTGCCACTGTAGATTGTTCTAACCTATAAAGGGAACAGTGAAAGCCCCAGTTGAAAACCTGTCTTGCCTTTGTAGGCATGACAGATTCACTGCGGCAACAGTACCCCCGTTGGAGTGCCGGGGGTTTCAGTATAAATAGTATCCCCACTTTATGGAAATTTGTGGTGTTTCACCCGTCCCCTATACGCTTAATGTGTCCGGGGACGTAAATTTACTCCAAAAATGGAAATTTAGTGCTTTAAATTCCCACTGTCGCTATCTTCCTCATTTACTCTTTCCCATTCCTGCTCTGTCCTATCACTCTGCTATACTATCTTCTTCTTCGCTAGATCAATGACCTACCTTTTTTCTTGAAAATTCTTCCTGGACAAGACTCCTTGTTTGTGTACGAGGTCTGTTGGATCAGCTTGGGAGTGTTGGACGCGTTCTGCTGGGTGGTCACTAGGGCTTCCTATGATGTTAGTATTTAGCACTATAGGCATTTTATATGTATATGTTTCGTTGATGATTTGTAATGATGGTTGTATTCTATTTTGTTTTTGTAACCGGGGGTTCGCGTAGTTGAGGTAAACCCTCAGCCGTCCCCCGCGTGGGATGTCTTTATTGTAAAGTGACTGGCCGGTGGAGGGCATTCAATTTTCCCACCAGGGTTGTTTCAGCAGATCTTTTATGCGGATCAGGGGTTGTCCGGTCCTGAATTGGCTCGGAAGAGTCCGCTGGACCTAAAGCAACAATCAATCAATCAATCAATCAATGTCGAGATAAGTTGTCATACAAGTGTGGCGAAATATGCCAATGACGTGTTACATAGTCATAATCCTTGTGACGTTTTGTTCCCCGATATAATTATTTTAGGGGATCAGCAAGACTATGCACCAATTGAAAAGCTACGGACATGATCTGTTTAATATTGTTAAGTTAGGTATGGCATTCTGTTTCCTTTACGGGTGACTGCACACTCCCTATATCCACCCCCGTTATACCTCAACACCTCATCACAAACTGCCCACATTCCATGCCAGCAAAACTGGTCTATGCGTAAAACTGAGGCATAGACGAAAGGGGCGCAATACTGCGCATCCACACATAAAAAATAAACTGCAAAGACGATGCGATTGTCTCCCCCCCCTCCTCCCCCCACCCTCTCTCTCTCTCTCTCTCATTTGGACTAAAAATAAATTAATTAATACAATAATTAATAAATACAAAAATAAAAAGTAAAAAAAAAATAACAATGTGCATACTTACGTAGAAAATTAAATTACCTTTTAGAAATATATAAGTGTTACCCAGTTCTTTCCAATACTCTCCAAGCTAGAATTCCCTCGTTGGGGTGCCGGGGGTTTCAGTATAAATAGTATCCCCACTTTCTGGAAATTTAGTGCTTTAAATTCCCACTGTCGCTGTCTTTCTCATTTGTTCTTTCTCATTCCTGCTCTGTTCTATCAATCTGCTATACTATCTTCTTTGGTCAGAGCGCACGACTTGTGTGAGTGCGTTTTGGACGACGTGGGTTCGAATCCTGACTTCAGCAAACTGTTGTGTGATTGCTGGATATTACGGGCCAGCGCCTTGAGAAGCTCTCCGAGCTTGTAAGTGCGCTATATAAGAGAAATCTCTTTCTTTTTTCTTCGCTAGACCAGTCATCTACCTTTTTTCTTGAAAACTCTTCCGGGACAAGACTCCTTATTTGTGTGTGAGGTCTGTTGGATCAGCTTGGGAATATTGGACGCTTTCTGCCAGGTGGTCACTAGGGCTTCCTATGATGTTATAATTGAGCAATGTAGGCATTTTATATGTATGTGTTTTGTTGATAATTTATAATGTTTGTACTCTATTTTGTTTTTGTAAACGGGGGTTCGAAAAATTAGAGTATAGCTGTATTGTACACACTTGCACGTGCAGACTATGACGAGACTGATGACGTTATCATCTCACGAGATTTGGGAATAAACGGCTTCCGAACTGATCATCCATTGTCTATGTACGTGTGTACGAAAGATGGTGTCAGAAGTGGGATTTTAGACTAAACAAGGTGATCACTATGGCTGAAGGGGCATTCGTCAAACCACCAGAGGAGTTATGTACAACCTCAGAAAATCCTAGCAGCGCCTGGGACAGGTGGAGGATGAGGTTCGACATTTTTCTGAAAGCCTGCGGTGCCTCAGAAAAACCGGACGTTGTAAAGGTGGGACTGCTGTTGAATCACATTGGCTGTGAAGGTATCGACATTTACCACAATTTTGTCTTCCTACCAGAGAGAGAAGAAAACAACGAAAGAATTCCAGCAGAAAATAAAGACGATTTTGCCACCATTATTCGGAAGTTCGACGATTTTTTTCATCGCCGAGATCCACAGCTAATGCTTCGAGAGAAATTTTGGCACAGCCTCTCAAGAGAAGAAGGTCAAGCGTTTGATTCTTGGGTCCGGATGGTGAAAGATCGAGCCGTAGCATGCAAGTTCAACGATCTCGAAGGTATGATACGCGACAAACTCATTTTCTCGTGTCGGGACGACTCCGCGAAAATGAAACTTTACGACATCGGCGCACGTCTTACGTTGCAGAAAACGATTGACATTCTGTCTGTCAGAGAACTGACCAGAAAAGAGCTGAATGACGCAAAATCACGATCGAGTGGAACGACTATCGAAGCCGTGACGTCAAAATCTATGACGCATAAGAAAAAGATTACCTCTAATCCCAAGAAATTCAGTCGGCGACCGGTTGAACCTGTACGGGAAATTGGGAGAAATTCTCAAGCTTTGTGCAACTACTGCAACAAGAAACATATACCTGGAAAGAAATACTGTCCGGCGGCGAAAACGCGATGTTCTTTCTGCTCGCTGGTGGGTCATTTCGCCTCTGTGTGCCGCAAGCGAAATGCCAGCGTTCGTACTGTCCAGGGCGGTGATACTTCTTCAGAGCCTGAAGAACATTTCTACGTTGGAGCAGTTCATGGGAAAAAGAATTCAAGCTCTTCAAAACGAGGAGGATGGCATATCAAACTCGGTGTTGGCAATGACGAACACACATGGTGCATTGACACAGGTGCTGAAGTATCTGTTATGCCGACGCATGTCTACCAGCGATCGTATGGCGCTCTACTACCGTCTGATCGACAACTCTTTGGGCCAGGAGAGCAGCCTTTGGAAGTCAAAGGATATGTCAACATGACACTTTCACGTGGTCAATCCAGCATCACTGAAAAGGTGTACCTGGTGAAAGCATCCAAGTTACTGTTGGGCGCCCCAGCAATCCAAAGCCTTGGCTTGATCAACGACATTCCTGGTGCATTTTCAGTCAAAGCTATTCGCACGATCAAGAACACCAAGCACGGAAAATACAGATTTCAAACTCAGCCGACGTTTTCATCGGAAGAAGACGTGAAGAAGTGTTATCTCCAACTTTTCACTGGTCTAGGAAAGCTTGAGGGAGAGCAGTACATCACACTGAGGAAAGACGCCAAGCCTTACTGCCAAACGGTGCCGAGACGGGTTCCACTGCCACTTCTGAAGAAGGTGGAGGCCGAATTAAACCGCATGGTAGCTGCTGACGTCATCACACCTGTGGACAAACCAACGGATTGGTGCGCTCCTATGGTTGTTGTTCCGAAACGCAACGGCGATGTTCGCATCTGTGTGGACTTGACCAAGCTGAACGAGAATGTCAAGCGAGAAATTTATGCTATGCCGTCAGTTGAAGAGACACTGTCAAAGATATCAAAAGGCAAAGTGTTCACCAAACTCGACGCTAATTCTGGTTTTCATCAGATCAAGCTTGACGATGTAAGTTCTGAGCTGACGACGTTCATTACACCTTTTGGTCGATTCAGATGCAACAGACTGCCATACGGAATCTCCTCTGCGCCAGAGTACTTCCAGAAAAGAATGGATGAGATTTTTAAGGGTCTGGACGGTGTATTGTGTCACATGGACGATATTTTGATTTATGGCAAAGACAAGTCAGAACATGACAGGCGACTAAAGTGTGTCTTGGACAGACTTAGCAAGAGCGGCATGACACTGAACACAGAGAAATTTGAATTCTCCAAGAATAAGATCGAGTACTTGGGCCAAATCATCGATGCTGAGGGTCTGAAACAGGATCCAAAGAAGATTAAAGCCATCATCGACATGAAGACGCCACAAAACGTCGCAGACGTTCGAAGATTTCTGGGGATGGTTAACCAGCAGATGAAGTTTCTGCCGAATCTTGCAGAAAAGACAAAACCTCTCAGAGACTTATTGCATAAAGAGAATGCATGGGTCTGGAAAAAAGAACAGGAAACAGCTTTCCGCCAGCTGAAAAGTGACCTCACCTGTTCTAACATACTTGCGCTTTACAGTCCAGAGCGTGAAACAGTCGTATCAGCTGATTCGAGCAGCTTCGGACTCGGAGCTGTATTGCTTCAACGGCAAGACGACGGACGTCTCAAACCTGTCGCCTATGCCAGCCGATCTCTAACTGAGACTGAAAGACGCTATGCCCAGATTGAGAAGGAAGCACTAGCGATCACGTGGAGCTTAGAACACTGGTCCGATCTTCTCATTGGTATGAACTTTACAGTGGAGACAGATCACAAGCCATTGGTGCCTCTGTTCTCTACTAAGCTGATTGATGAGCTACCCATCAGAGTTCAGCGTTTCAGAATGCGGCTGCTGCGGTTTAGTTTCAGCATCAAGCATGTGCCAGGCAAAGAACTGTACACAGCTGACGCACTGTCGCGTGCACCGCAAGAGACTGACAACCAGTCAGATGGAGAGCTGACAACACTTACGGAAGTGTACGTCAATGCAGTGCTACTCACTCTTCCTGCTTCTGATCATAGACTAGAAGAGATTAGGACAGAGCTGAAGAGAGACGACACGCTGCGAGTGGTCATGCACTACGTCATCAATGGATGGCCTGACAAAAACAAGATGAACAAGGCCGTGAAGACGTACTGGAACGAAGCAGGCAATCTGTCAGTGCATGACGGACTACTAATGAGAGGACGAAGACTCGTCATTTCTACATCAGTGAGACAGGACATCCTTCGTTACCTCCATGATGGACATCAAGGGGTCGTGAAGACGAAGGACAACGCTGCCAACAGTGTGTGGTGGCCAGGCCTATCCAGAGACATCGAAGTGATGGTAAAAACCTGCCCAGAATGTTGTAAACATAGAAAGGCGAGAATTGAGCCAATGAAGGGGACTCCATTTCCTGATCGCCCATGGTCACGAATTGCGGCAGACTTCTTTGAGTATAAAGGCAGTCAGTTCCTCATTGCTGTTGACTATTATTCCAGAGATGTTGAAATCTTCATAGTCTCCAAGAAAGTATCAGCAACAGAAACCATCGCAAGATGCAAGAAATTTTTCAGCAGACATGGCATCCCAGACATTATGATGACCGACAACGGGCCACAGTTTTCATCAAGGGAGTTTGCTGAATTTGCTAAGAACTGGGGTTTTGAGCACGTGACATCCTCGCCTCATTATCCCCAGTCAAACGGCGAAGTGGAGCGTGCAGTGCAGACTATCAAGGGCTTCATGAAGAAGTGTGAAGACGAATACCTTGGTCTTCTGATGTACAGGAATACCCCTCTTCATAACGGGTATTCACCAGCACAACTCAGCATGGGACGATCTCTGAAGACCAGAGTTCCATGCCACCCAGACAGCCTTCTGCCCAAGATCCCGGACATCTCTACAGTGAAGAGGAAGGAGAGGGATTACAGGGAGAAGATGGCGAGGCAGTATGACAGATGTCACAACGTTGTGGATGGAGACACATTCATCTCGGGCGATCGAATGTGGGTACCAGACCTGCACAGAGAGGGGACTGTCATCCAGAACCACACTCTACCCAGATCCCTTATCATTCAGACTGACAATGGGACAGCAAGAAGGAACCGCCGGATGACGAGGAAACTGTATCCACAGACGTTGCAGAGCAGCCACACAGACCAAGACTGGCAAGAGAACGCTGCTCAACCTACCACCTCAGTGGGAAGCGAAACTGCTGCAGATGCTCTACCTCTCGCAGCAGCAGCTGATCCACAACCACTGCTCCGGCAATCAACCCGGACCAGGAGGAGGCCGGCACGTCTCATTGAAGAGTGCTGAAATTGAATGTCTCACATGTTTTATTGTTTGAGTTTTTGCTTATTTTCAGGAGATGCCAGTGACGTATTTCATTCACAAACATTTCCGATGTGACATTTGTTTAAATACTTAAGTGACGTAAACTGCTAGTGACGTTCATTGATTCATATCTGTTTTTCTGAAACAAGTAGACAAATGACTGTACCCAGATTCAGTCGAAACATTCTGCAAGCTATTACAGAACTATAATGACGCAAATTTCTGCATATTTTAAAGTCATATAGTGCGTCATCAAAATGACGTTTGTTTTTCCAAGAACTCTTTGAAACTTTGATAATAAAAAGTTACGGACTCTGCTTTCTAAAAAGAAAAGGAGATGTATTGTACACACTTGCACGTGCAGACTATGACGAGACTGATGACGTTATCATCTCACGAGATTTGGGAATAAACGGCTTCCGAACTGATCATCCATTATACACGTACATAGACAATGGATGATCAGTTCGGAAGCCGTTTATTCCCAAATCTCGTGAGATGATAACGTCATCAGTCTCGTCATAGTCTGCACGTGCAAGTGCGTACAATACATGTTCCATAACCAAACAATCGTACAATTAAAATTCTTGCTCATCTTGGGGCCACAAAGCATCGCCATCTTGAAACTCAGATATACACCAGCGTCCCCTGCGTGGGATGTCTTTATTGTAAAGTGACTGGCTGGTGGAGAGCGTTCAGTTTTACCACTAGGGTTGTTTCAGCAGACCTTTTATGCGGATCGGGGGTTGTCCAGTCTTGATTTGGCTCGGAAGAGTCCGCTGGACCTAAAGCAATAATCATGTAATGTAATGTAATGAAGCTAGAATTTGTAAATTTGTACAACCCAATGAGTTACATTTTTGTGGCAAATGGTTGTAACTCAGTGCAATTTCCCTTTGGCAGCCAAAGAGCTAACTTGTTTATTATGTAATATATTAAAGGCAGTTTAATATTTATTTAATACAGTCTATATTTATATAGGCCTATGGAACTTACCTGTGTGCGTTATATGTCTTACATGCTTTGTCGTGAGACTAGCTGATGTGGAATTATAAGATGATGATGAGGAGGAAGAGAAGGAGGAGGGTGAAGATGATTCTACTACTACTACTACTACTACTACTACTACTACTACTACTACTACTACTAAATCATGAGCATTATCATCGTCATTGTCATCACAACCGCGCTTTTTCCTCAAACTACGAATAGCACTGCTACTAATTCAGGATCATGACTATTAAGCTTATCACCATTGTCATTTAGGCTCATCATACCCGCATCGAAATAAATAATGCTGCTATTATATTATAAAGGAGGAAGCGCTTTCTTTATGTTGATTGGGGGAGGGGGGGGGGAGAGTGAAGTGGAGGGGGGACGAACAGAACGAACCAAAAGTCGACCTGTCTATCGGTAGGTGGGTGTGTTGCACGTCATGTATCAAGAACCACTGCACGATTTTGACTAAACTTTATAGGAAAGTCGCCAGCCTCCCGCATTTGCACTACTTGAAGTTTAGGGTCGTTGGGGTCAATTTCTTGCTGAACACGTTTTGCTCGATATCTCCAACACGGCTTAATCGATTTTGAAGAATTTCACTCTTTTTCTGTTTCTTTAAAACACATTGTTTGCATTATTCCCAAAATACTAAAGCGATTTTGATTATTTCTACTATGCATATGCATCAACTATTTGCTGTCATTAACTCAGCTCTTTCTCAAATGCAAAAGTCGCTGGAGTCGGTTGTATTATTCTAAAAAAAAGCACATTTCGCGATTTATGTCAAAATTGGCGGAACCGATTTAGATTTATTTTTTCCTCTTGTTGATAGTTCAGGTAGACTAGTGGCTCATTATTTTGTTTTTTCGTGCTTCTTTAGGAGAAATCCCAGTCACAATATCGCCACTAACTTTCTTCAAAGTGCTGATTTTAAGTTATTCGTATGCTTGTCTGAATTAAATACAAACATTTTGAATGGTTCCGTCTTGTCAATGCATAATTATAGCTTATATGACTGTGAAAATACGTTTTGCCTTACATTAAACTTATTTTTTGATAGCTTCTATATAATTTATATTGCCCTTATCTATGAAAATGTAGGCTAACCGGCGGCCTAATAACGTAGGCTTTGTAGCCTAGCATGTTGTATAATTTGTATTAATTATGTATGTATTTAATTTATGTATTGTTTATTTGTAGATACAGAGTGGTGCTACTACGTTTTTTGTCAAAGTATAATGTGTTGTGTTTATTATGATTCTGACACTTTAATTATGTCCGTCATACAGCGTAACTATGCTTCATTACAGCTTAGCCTATTTCCTAAGCTTATGTGATTATTATTAGATCTAGCTAGCCAACTACCTATACATGACAGTTAAATGTATTCATGTGTCCCTCCAGCCAAACTCATTGTATATGTTTGTTTATATATATAGATATATTTATGTTTAATATCTTTTTTGTTTAATTTACATTGCGTCCAGTCTTTGTATTTGTACATGTAAATCAAACAAAAATAAAGGACCAACAGAAATTATGTAAGTGTTCAGTTAATTTGATGCTGCTGCTGTTGTTGATCTTGCCGTCATTTGAAAGTTTATTAAGCGCAAATAAGTTATTTACTCAAAAACTATGTCAACAGCGCTGGGGGGACTCTCCTTCCTCAACCCCTTCCTACCCCATTGCTTTGCAAAAAAAAAAAAAAATATTTTTCTTCTTCTTCTTCTTTTTCTCCTCCTCCTCATCTTCCTCCTCCTGTATATTGTTCTTCTTTTTGGCTCAATTTGTGTTACCCTGCTGTTCATCTGCTGCCACAGTTGTGCTATGTAGAATGGTTATTTGAGAGTTTTCACCTCAATGAAGTGGGCTAATAGACTCTTCTTTAATTATAGTATCTAGTGCAAAAGTTGACAAACATTGCCTCAGATTCACTTTAACAATAAGCCTATCTGCCTACTGTAAGAAATAAACTTTGAGAAAGAGAAAATAAAACGACAATCATAAAACAGAAAAAAGGAAAATGATGAAAACGAGAAGACGACGAAGAACAGTAACATACTTATGAATAAATAATTAAATAAATAAATATATAAATAACTAAATAAAGGAAAATAGGTCCACGTCATTATCCGGGTTTTTATCTTTCTTTTTTTTTTTTACATTTTATTTTATTTTAAAAAAAACAAACTACCACTATACTTAGGTGTGGCGCATGCGCAGAAATCTCGACAGTTGCGTAAGCAGACGACAAAATACACGACGAAGTGCGTGCTTTGCAATGACGACTTTCATGAACGCCAAACGGATTCCTGTTTGATATCTGCCCCCACCAGCAACGATGCAAAGCTTGCAAAATGCATTGTTGTCACCTGGATACGAATTTCCCGGCGCTGGTGAGCGTTTTTGTTATGAACTTTGATGATCAGCGACCTGCATTCCAGATCTCAATCTTTTTTTTTGTTTACCCTTGTGTGGGGCAAACGCTTTGATAAATTAAATTATAGCCGAGGTTTTTAACTGCACATTGTAGTCTAAGGGAGAAGGAAAATCCTACTGAATTGTACATGTGTAAGTAGTATATGTCTGAAAGGAAAATAAAGCTAAAGTGTAAAACCTATTGGTTCGTTCTGATACCCCGAAGAATTGATATTGTCTGGAATTACAACAATAAGAGCTAGACTATATAAATACCACTGCACCCCGATCATCATCATCATCATCATCATCATCATCATCATCATCATCATCATCATCATCATCATCATCAGTTTTACTTTTATAAAATGTTGGCCGAGGAAGAACGGCTTGGTGTTTAGTAAATTCGTGTTAAAAAAAATACCACACCGGAAAGACCATAATCTACATGATTTCTTCTTATACAATAAAATAGTAAAATAGCAAGCGTACGGTTGTTGTTGTTGTTGATGATGATAGCATTCGTACGGTTGCTGTTGTTGTTGTTGTTGTATAGCAGGAGGTTATTTGTTCAATTGCTTCATATCTTACAAGTATTAAAGTAGAATTCTTTCTTCTTGTTCTTCGTGTTCTTTTTCTGCACCATTTGTTTTCCTTCCAGCAAGCGGCACGGGGAATGGAAAAGAAATAAACCTTGGGAAAACTAAGAGACTTGTTTTTACGCCGTTCACCAAAAACACCTACACCGTGTTGTTGCTGCGCGAACTCATCAATAAAAAGGACGAAAAGGAACGAAAGGAAAAGTAATGCAGTTTACTCTGAATTTATTGTCTCAAGAAAAAGAAAAAAAAAAGTAGATCTAATGAAATAAAATAAATATATATACTTTTTTAAATCAAGATTTTTGAAAATTTGTGCGAGATGAGTCCGAAATAGTAAAAAAAAACTGACATTTAAAAAAAAGTGTGTCCGTCCGTCCGTCCTACTGTCTGTCCGCCGTCCGCCGTCCGCCATCGGTTTGTGCAAAGCTTGCAAGTGGATTAATATCTCAGAACCTATTTCAGATATCACAACCAAACGTGGTAAGATGGTGTATATCCATGAGACCTCATAAATGATCAGTGAAGGAATTATTTCACTTCAAGGACAAAGTCACATGGTCAACAAATGTTAGTCAAGAAATGACAATTTTTCACAAAACTTCACTGTTTTTCTAGGTTATTAATATTGAACTGATTATTCTTTCATGAATTATATATATAATTATATAGATATCAAGGAGACACATACTAAACACACTTTAGTCATCCTCATTCCAAGGTCAAAGTCACTGGAGCTGTCCGAAGTGGGTTAGTATAGGTACTTTGAAGTGACCTTGACTCTAAACCATGAGAGATAAAGTCCAAACTTGTTTTATTTAGAGATGATAGATTGATCTTTCAAATATGTTATGCTTTTTTGTGTGTTGATCTTGAAAGTCAATGTGATTTTAGGCCTTGCAAAAACATACACACAATAGGTCATCGTACAGTGGAATGGTTGTTTATTTAACCCATGCTATGCAAAAACATTCGGTTATTTGATCAGACATGCATGACAGGTCACGTGAGGGTCAAGGTCATCCAAAGGTCAAGGTCTTTGAAGGTAAAGGTCATCCCATAGGCACCAATTTTGGGGCATAATTATAATGCAACTTTTGCTGTAGTTTATTTGATAGTACATGAGTGTATTTGGAGCGGAGGTCAATGTCATCTCAAGATCAGGAGCATAGAAAGATCAAAGTCGGTATTATTTTGCATTTTAATGCCTCCTTTTCATTTTGTTTTTTAATTTTTCTGTGCACTGATTTTTATATTACGACTTCCATAGGGAGCATATGAGTCACATGGGCTTTGCCCCCTCTAGTTGAAATATTTTATTTTGACCAGTCAAGAAAAAAAAAGACTTAAAAACAATGCCAATTCCAAACATGTTAGGTTTTTAGCTGAACGCCTGAAAGCATTTAAAAATTTAAAAAAATAAATAAAAATAATGTGATGACCTCTGTTATCTTTCTGAGATTTTACCAGCCTGTACAGCCTACATGTTTCAAGGGTTGCTGAAAGGACAGCCTGTTCCAGCAAAAAAGATTAAAAAAAATCAGTGATGGAGATCACGTACAATCGTACGTGTTTCACGTACTGAGTTGGGAAATCACGTAACGAAAATGTAATGAAAGGGTATAAACACGCACAAAGTCAGTGCCAAAGGGGTATGAAAACGTAAAGCTAAGTTGCTGGGAGGTATCATCAGGTACAACTATTTCGGTCGTGCGTACAGCTTTCGCTCGATTTGGATCGTGTGCCTGTGCGTCCTGCGCGACCGCCTACCACCCTCTCTCCCCCTCCTATTCATTCTGTTGCTTCCGAGAAACAGCCAATCATATGCACGATAATATTCACTATTTTTTCTCGACGCTTTTGACTGGCTATATAAGACTGACAACACGGGAAGAGAGGGGACTATAAACTGATACACATACATACATACAACATTAAACACGGCCGACAAGCAGCGATCTGAGGGGAAGCCGAAGAAAAGGAAAAATAAAGCAGACAAAACTAATTGCTCGAAAAAATTAAAACAAGAAGAAGGAAAAGAAAACTAAACTTTTTTGTCAGCCTTTGGCTTTAAGTGCTCGGTAAGAGAAGAAAAAGGTGAGCCACAACCGGGCCCGGCTGAAGAAACTCAAACTGATGAAAAGACTTTCCAGGAGAAATGGCTCCTGGAATTTCCGTGGCTAACACTGAAAGAAAATGTTGGTGTACTCCCTACAAAACTGAAAGGGGGTAGAAAAATCCCCCTATGTTTGCAATGAGGGTATGAAAACCCCCACCTGTTTTGGTTGAGGGTATAAATACCCCTAGCTTAAAAACGTTCTCCATCACTGATTTAAAAAAGATCCCGGTAGGCCAACTTCCCCACCACCAACTGTAACCTTTTATTAATACTCCTAGACGGGTGAGTGCCGGCTATATACCAAAATACACCCTACCAGCTCTAGGTCCCTTCTCCCCTATACCCGGTCTCCCGGTATGGTCTGGGCGTCAGACGAGGCGCCCAAAGGCGGCAAGTGGGCGCCACGAGTAAGATCCTGTATCGGCCAGCGCCTTGAGCAACTTTGTTAGCTGGAATGCGCTATAGAAGAACAACTGAATAAATAAACCTGACTTAAAGTTAAACTTAAAGGAACAGCACAACCCATTTTTTAGAATTACATTGGATTTTTTTTGGCAAAATGTTCAGCCATTAGGCACTATTAAAATTCTACCGGTCTTCGATACCGTCAGGTTGATTTATTTTGGTGCTTTACAATTTCCAAAGATTTTTTTTTTAACCGGGTTTTGCAGGTTATTGCAGGCCCTGTGTCAATGACTAGATCATTAGTTCGTTCTAATGATGGTTATTATTAGCCAGCTTAGTCAACGTGGTCATAACAATTCATTGTCTAGGAATGACAGACTTAGATTTATTAGGCTAAGATGTCTTTGCTACCTTTTGCCATCCTAGTCGTTATTGTTAAGGTTAGTTTGCTAAATTTGGCAGTTTGTGTGTGTGTGTGTGTGTGTGTGTGTGTGTGTGTGTGTGTGTGTGTGTGTGTGTGTGTGTGTGTGTGACTACTTTCTATCAGAGCTCACGAAGCGCACCTGAAGGATGGTGAGCTCAAATTCGGGATGGATGACGTCATCAAGCGACCGCAGCGGAATCCTGATTTGGAAGAAGGTCTGCCCTTGAAGGCTGACTACGGCGAGCCACCCCTGTACTACCAAGGACTGCCTTTAGTGGAAATTGATAGCGGTTTGTCGGGGGAAAAGGTGAACGTGTCATTTGTGTATGATTGTCAGTCCTCACCTGGAGTCCTATGACTTTCTCCGTATGTGTTAGTCTATCCTATCCCATAACTCGAAGTTTGTTGGGGCACCACAAATGATCGTTTAACCAGCGTACTCCATCTTTCTCTGTCATCAGCAACCCTTATGGCTTCGCTTAGTGTCAAGCCAGTCCATTCTCGAATGTTGTCATCCCACCTCTTTTTCTGTCTCCATCTTCTTCTGCCTCCTTGGACTGTACCTTGCAGGATGGTCTTTGCAAGGCCTGATGATCTGGTGACTTGGCCATACCATCGGAGTTTTCGTTTCTTCACCACAGTGAGCATATCATCGTGTTGTCCAATGGCTTGTGTGATGATCTGTCGGACTTCGCCGTTGGTGATGTGCTGGGTATAGGAAACGCCCAGAAGTCATCTGTAACACCTCATTTCCATGCCTTTTATTCTTCGTTGGAGATCTGATGTGAGGGTCCATGTTTCGCAAGCGTAAAGGAAGATAGAGATGACAAGGGAGCGCAGCAGCCTTACCTTGGAATGTAGACTGATGGTCCTGTCTTTCCAAATGGGCGTCAACCCTGCCAGGGCAGCAGTTGTTTGTGCTATCCCGGAGAGGACTTCCTGTCGGAACCCATTGTCTGAAAAATGATTGGATTGGCATTGGACTTTGATGTCCGTTTTGATGCAATTGGTTTTGTTGGTCATCATTTTGGTCTTCTCTGCACTTTTTTTTAATAAAGTAGGCTTGTATAGCGCGGTAATACAGCTCAGGGCTGGGCTCACCGCTCTTAACATAGGATATATATTACTATTAGATAAGATAGTACACCGAATAGAGCAGACATATCTATAGCGCTGTTGCAAAACTAGTGCAGATAAGAGTTATCCGTCCCTGCCTTCACCTTTGCCAAGGACACCGGCTAGTTCCGGTTGAGTATTAAGCATGGCAGCACGTAGACGGAAGACTTGTGGCGGAGAAAAACAGTATTGCGTTTGCTGCCCTAATTTCGCAGGAAAAGTAATTGAAGGGCGCATTGTCAAGTTACACACATTACCAGCTAACAAAACACTGAAACGATTGTGGGAACAACGTTTGCGACTGATTCGGAAAGATTACAACAATGTAAAATAAGATTCAAGATTCAAGATTCTTTATTGTCCAAACACAAGGCATGGATATTTGTTTAGCAGTGCAATAAGGAAGGAGATAACAACATCAAAATTATTACAAACATGGACATACAATATTGATACATTTGATATACTATCAAAAACAACTTCCATACCAAAATACAAATCTATAAACACTAACACACATGCATAAACAGATAACCAGCCACATACCCATGCGTACACATTTAGCACACAGATAATTATTCCACAGTATATGTATACACAACTACAACACTCACCCATTCTTCCATGCCTTAGATCCATCCTAGATCATAATAATAATAATAATAATAATCATTATAATAATAAGAGTAATAATACAAAATAATCATCATAATATTAATAATAATCGTAATCATTAGAGTAATTAATAATTCTAAAAATAATAATAATAACATTGCAACTACAACTAATAATAATAATAATAATAATAATAATAATAATAATAATAATAATAATAATACAACAGCAGCACCAACAGACAACTAATAATTAATATATGGTAATAATGATAATAATAATAACAATACTACTACAACTAATAATAATAAAAACTGAAAGACTGAAAATAATAAGACATAATTGCAGTTGCTTCACTGAATTAAAAACAAAAATTATTCTACTGTATAATAATGTTATCTTCTAGATAAACTGCAAAATTAACATTTCTCAATTAAAAAATTAAAGCAAAGAAAAAGAAAGAGACTTCGAATTTCTCGTGAATGTAGGTCACTGACAAACGAATTAGGCCTACTGAACAAACAAATCAGCAATCAATGTTTAGGCAAGCACTGAGCAGCCACCCTGAGTAAAATTTGAACGATTGTACAAGAGAAATATAATTTATATAACCCTGCATCTTTCTTGCTTCAACCGGAACTAGCCGAACCCAAGGGCCGCAACCGATCCGCCACTTTCGCTTTCATTATGAAACAGTGCTATATATATAAATTGCTTAGCCGGAAGTCCTTCTTCGCCGCTACTATAAAGTTTGTCTCCTATGGACGCTGATCTGGGCAGGTGCTGAGTGCTGCTGATCGGCCTGCTGTGTGCTCAAAACCAGCCAAATCGTTATAGCCGACATTTCATTACCGAACGTTTAACCGTTTCTGAGATAAATAAATAAACAAAATGTCCACAAACTGCAATAGCCTCATTCCGCGCGCTTCCATTAAAAATCAAATTGAGGTTTCAGCATGTTTTCCCATATAGACCAAAAAATTCATGGTTTTTCTACGAAGACACTTTACTCCTGTTTTCCTACTCCTTCAGATGAGAGTATAAACCGAGGTCTAGTCTGTGTCGCATACATTCCATCATAACGGACTTTAAAGATCCTGACGCTCATGTCCTAGACGGGTGAGTGCCGGTAACAAGAAAACACCCAGCATGCACCTTGGTAAAAAGTGCCATAATAATCAAAATTGATTGTGGGCATATACGGAAGAAGAAGAAGAAGAAGAACCTTGGTAGCGTAGTGGGTTAATCTTTCGCCTACGGTTTCGGGCGACCCAAGATCGATACTCACGCGGGCCATATTTTTTTTTAAGTTTTTTTTTTTTTTTTTTTTTACACTACAATATGGATATTTTTTTTTAATTTAGACTTTTTACCTTTAATTTATTATTATTATTATTATTATTATTATTATTATTATTATTATTATTATTATTATTATTATTATTAAACTAATAATAATAATAATAATAATAATAATAATAATAATAATAAATTATTATTATTATTATTATTATTATTATTATTATTATTATTATTA
Organism: Oncomelania hupensis; assembly: GCA_036898135.1. NCBI lineage: Eukaryota > Metazoa > Mollusca > Gastropoda > Littorinimorpha > Pomatiopsidae > Oncomelania > Oncomelania hupensis. Next base: position 155,849,238 of record CM072511.1, read on the forward strand.
TTATTATTATTATTATTATTATTATATCAAATTTTCTTTTAAAACCTTGGTGTTTTTTATGATTTCTATTTGTATTTTTCTATATTCAATTTTATTATTATTATTATTAGTAGTAGTAGTAGTAGTAGTAGTAGTAGTAGTAGTAGTAGGCCTGCTGTGTGCTCAAAACCAGCGAAATCGTTTTAGCCGACATTTCCTTACCGAACGTTTAACCGTTTCTGAGATAAATAAATAAACAAAATGTCCACAAACTGTAATAGCCTCATTCCGCGCGCTTCCATTAAAAATCAAATTGAGGTTTCAGCATGTTTTCCCATATAGACCAAAAAATGGATGGTATTTCTAGGAAGCGTTGGTAGCTTAGTTAGTAAAACCATTCGCCTACCGTGCAGTGCGACCGAAGGTCAAATCTCACCCGGCCCCTTATTTTTTTTTTTTTTTTTTAGTACACTAAAATATGGATATTTTTCTTTTTAATTTAGGCTTTTTACCTTTAATTTATTATTATTATTATTATTATTATTATTATTATTATTATTATTATTATTATTATTATTATTATTATTTATAAACTAATAATAATAAATTATTATTATTATTATTATTATTATTATTATTATTATTATTATTATTATTATTATTATATCTTATATCAAATTTTCTTTTAAAACCTTGGTGTTTTTTATGATTTCTATTTGTATTATTCTATATTCAATATTATTATTATTATTATTATTATTATTATTATTATTATTATTATTATTATTATTATTACTTATAAACTAATAATAATAATTATTATTATTCTTATAATAACAATTATACTATCTTATATCAAACTTTATTTTAAAACCTTGGTGTTTCTTCTGATTTCTATTTGTATTATTCTATATTCATTATTATTATTATTATTATTATTATTATTATTATTACTACCAAGGATCGGAATGGGGTGGTACGTGTAGGTAAAAGGGGGCTACGGGTAGGTTTAAAGGGGCATGGGTAGGCATAACGGGGATACGGGTATCTATAAGGAGGTATGGTGATGGTCGATTCCTTTCATCCATACCTGCGAAACGATCAACGGGGAAGTATCAAGGAGGGTACAGTTAGGAACCAAGGGGGTATGGAAGGAATCAAGGGGGTATGGGGAGGTATCAAGTGGGTTCGGGGAGGTATCAAGGGGGTATGATGAGGCATCATGGGGGGGACGGGGAGATATCAGGGGTGGGGTATGGTGAGGTATCAAGGGGGATATGGGGAGTTATCATCGTCCAAATGAAACTCGCAGACAAAAGTTCTCTCTGTCTACATTTTAAACAGCATCATGTGTACCCTGGCTTGCCAGGGTACAAAAACCACTAGTGAACAATAAAAACAAAGTATGCAAGCATTCACATCAACCGTACTCGCAAAAGCATGCAAGGGAACAACATCATATTTCCATTCCATAGGCTCTGGAGGTGGTGTCAAGCCTCTGTACCAGCTGTTCAAGATCTTGTTCCTCTACAACCAATCCATCAATGTCATCCGCAAAACGGAGGTGGGAGATTGATCTACCTCCTATGCTGACTAAGCCTTCATGATCTGTAAGGGCATCTGACATGGTGCGCTTTAGGAAGATGTTAAAGAGTGTTGGAGAGAGTAGGCATCCTTGGCGCACACCGATTATTGTTCTGAACCAGTTTCCGATGGCGCCGTTGTGGAGGACTGTACTGGTAGCCTTGTCATACAGGCTTTTGATGACTTCAATCATTTTAGGACTGATGTTGTACACTCTCATGGTTGCCCACAGAGCTGGATGCCAGATTCGGTCAAACGCTTTCTTGAAGTCTACAAACATATGATATACATGTTGTTGGTGCTGTAGGTATTTCTCGCAGATTATTCTGAGGTTGAAAATCATTCTGTTCAGTGGTACTTGGCCCTGCCCTGATTCCTGCTTGTTCTTCAGCTATGATTTGTTCAGTTTGGGGTTTCAATCTGTTTAGTAGTATTTTCAGGAGGACCTTGTTGAGATGACTGAAGAGGCTGGTGGTGCGGTAAATTTCACACTCCTGAAGGTTACCTTTTTTTGGAAGAGTAATGACAAGCGACTGTGTCCATGGTGTAGGCCACTCCGCACTCAGCCAGATCTTATTATAGATAATGGTGAGGGCGTCCACCATCGCTACCCATCCTGCTTGAAGCAATTCCGCGGGTATGTTGTCCACTCCCGCTGACTTCCCTTCTTCAGGCATTGATTTTCTATCCAGTTCTCCTTTGCTGTGCGCTTCCCTTTTCGGATGTCATTGCTGATTTTTATGTAGGCATCAGCTCCGGGTGAGGTGTTCTTTTTCTTTTTCATCTCTCTTCGTTTATCACACAGGTCCAAAAGTTCTGTTGTGATCCACGGTTTCTTCTTTGGGCGGTGCTTGCCAAGGATCTCAGTTGCTGCATCTGTCACAGCTAAGTTGAAGGCGGTGGTCATGGTGTTGACATCTACTTCACCAGCTCCCAAAATGAGCAGTGGTGCATATTTCCCTCCAATTGTGGCTTGAAATATTTCTGCCACCTCCGGGTCTTGCAATTTGTCCAGGTCGAATTTCAGTCTAGTGCACTTTGCTGTGTTTACTCTCTTCAAGTGTAGCCGGAAGGACATTATTACGAGATCGTGGTCACTTCCGATGTCTGCTTTTGGAAAAGTGCGTGTCCTGCCAAGTTGATGCATGCGTGATCTGGAGCGTGTCTTGACCATGATGTTATCGATCTGGTTGTGATGCTCCCCGCCGGGACTGTGCCGTATCCAACATCTGGATTTTTGTGTGTAGACCAAGCGTGTTTGCCAGTATCAGATTGTTGTATCTGGCAAACTCCAAGAGTCTCAGACCCCTGTAATTTGTCTCGTTGTGGCAATGTGTTTCAGTTCTGGTGCGCATCTTGGCCAACCTTGGCATTCCAGTCGCCTTGCACTATGACTTTGCCCTTCTTCGGCACTTGGTCAAGGACAGCCTGTAGAATTTCATAGAAATCCTCGATTTGACTTCGCTGTCGTCATAGTCTGATGTTGGGGATAGGCCTGGACGATGGTGATGTTGAAAGGGGCTGCTCTCAGACGGATGCTAATGAGTCTACTGGAGACTGGGCGGCAACCCATGACAGTGGCTAGAATGTCTTTGTGGACCAAGAATCCAACGCCATGTTCATGCCTGTGATCTCTCCCGCTGAAATAAAGCTTGTGTCCTTTGTAGGTCGTTGTTTCACCTAGGTCTTTCCAGTGCAGTTCGCTGATACTTAAAATGTTCCATCGATAGTGGTCCAGCTTGTGGGCCAGTTTTTCCAAATTTCCCTCCGCAGTTAGGGTCCTGACATTCCAGGTTCCTATGACGATGTTGTCTCTCGTGTGGATCTTGCTAAATTGTCCATCAGTAGCACACTTATCATCTCCGTCCTGGTGGCCAACGGAAGGCGCGGTCCTCGGTGACCCGGGCGACGACCGATCCGGTTTGGAGTGAGTGGTTCTTTTCATCATACTGTGTGTCTTGGGCAAGAAAGACCTCGCAGGGCCTAATCCTCTCCAGGCTGTTGACCACAGCCGATATCCACGAATACAGTGTGGCTCGCCTTGGCCCCGAGCACGTGGTCGTTGAACCTGTAGTAACGTGAGGGTCCTCCGTTCTGGCGGATGACTTATGTGTAGAAGACTTTCGCCCTGTGATTCCGTGCTAACACCACCTCTGGTAGTCGCCTCTCACCACACACCTGGAAACGTTGGGTCTATTCTATTCAGAGCCTGAACCCCCCCCTCCCTACTTTCCCCTACCAAATCCACCCACCTCTCTTAATGTCAGCATTTCTTTAGGTTGTGGATGTTCATCCACCCATCCGCATGCCTGAAGTCTGGTAGTCGGTCCGTCCGTCCGTTGACTCATTTTTAACAGTGTTGAGATGCAAAACCGGCTATGTGATTTGTTCAGCATTTCCATAGTATGATTTGGTATACATTTGCAGACGTTCGTGGTGCTGTCCAAGTGGCTGACCAGGCTCAACATTCACCGTTTCTCTGCCGCTCCAGCCTTTTACCTGCTCACACCATGGAACCCCTTCAGGAAGCTGTGTATACATATGTGTACACATCAGATCTTTGACTTCTTCATCCTCCTCACCATCTTCATCAACTGCATCTTCTTAGGCAATCCTAACAGTATCAACAAAGACAACTCCCAAACGGTCGAGTAAGCACGCTTTTTCCACTCTGTTGCATAGTTAACTAGATCTCTGAACGATATTGACGGATTGGAGGATGTTACACTCAGTTTGATGTTGGTGTTTTCTTTATCAGTATCTGATTCAGCCCCAATGCTGAATTCCTGATAAGGTGTAACTCAGATTCGTTTATCCACGCAGCCTGCTCACTCAGCGTACAAGACACGGAGTCGACGTATGAAGTTTTCCACTTTTATTCAGCACACATCAACAACTGCATACAATTCTCAACTCAACTCTCAAATTTACTTTCCAACTTACTATCAACAACAACTCTCTCAACAACTTCACTATCCTATTTTTGAAACAACGCGGCACTTAAATAGTCTCTTGATACTCCCGAATAACCTGGATCAATCTCGTATGACGCAATTTAACCAATCGCTTCTAACTTCGTCATTACTGTCTTACGTCATACATAATCGGGAACGTCCTCTTGCTTCGACATGTATCGGGAAATTTCTATCGAGAGTAAACACGCAGATCCAGAAAATTCTCCAGTAATATCGACTAACGCAAATCATCAACGTTATACAAAGCCTCTCCTAACAACAATGCAAACTCAAATCAAAGGTAAATAAACTCCATTATTGAATACTTTGCAAAACGAAACGATTAGATCTATCGTGCGCGTTTCCGACATACTTTCGTTCGCGTTTCAACGTAACATAACCCCCCACTCAAGAAGAAATTTACCCAATTTCTTTCAACAACGTTGAAACGTAATGCACAAACAAAGTACAGAATTAAGACTTATTTCAGACTGTCTGAACACTATCAACGTTCTCAGTTCATTCACACAGAGTCAATGGTTTTCATCTTCAAATCTGTCTGGATATTGTCAATGTTTCTCATCTGCAAGTCTTTCTGGGTACTGTCAATGTTCACAGTTTATCTACACAGTCAATGTTTTTCATCCGCAAGGAAACGACGCCCTCGTCAGTTGCGGTCGTCATCGGCCCAGGGTCAAAGACAGTGATCTCGTGGGCTTTCCTGGAGTCAGTGCATCCTCCGTTGTCTTCCTCTTCCGTCGGATGTCCGACGCAGTCGACGTTGTCAGCTCCCAGAATGCATTCGCTGGGTCTCACAGTCAGGTTGGCTTCTGCGAGACGGTGGAACAGCTCCCTCAAGGTCTGCAGATGCTCCTTCCAGGTCTGGGTGTGGACTTCATGTTCGACCAAAGTCGTAGAGCCTGGGACATCACTGAAGCTATGGGGAAATTCGCCCATAAGGTCCTTGAGCTCCATCTTTTGACCTTCCGTCAAGCTTGGTCCTAGCTTAACATCATCGATGCCTTCTTTGCTATGGAAGTCTCCCAGTTCCAACAGTTCCTCGCTGTCAAAGCTGTTGTCGATCTCATCTGCTGTTGCCACATGCACAGTCTCTGATGGCCTTTCCACGTACAGCTTAAGGAGGTTGGCGTGGTATATCTTGGAATGCTGGCCGACCTTCACCTTGTAGTCGTTGATCCCCACCACGGTCTCCACTTCGTACGGGCCTTTCCACTGCATCAGCAATTTATTGTGATCAGTAGGTAGCAGCACCAGCACTTTGTTGCCAGGTTTAAACTTCCTGTTTACAGCCCTACGGTCATAGTAGTGCTTTCCACAGTCCTGGGACTTCTTCAGGTTTTCTCTGGCTATCTCGAGAGTCTGCTCCAGCTTCTCCCGTAGCTCAAACACGTACTGGTAGCTGTTCTTAACCTCTGGGGTCTCTACTTCTTTCGTCCACAGTTCTTTTAGGATGTGCATCGGCCCTCGGATGGTTCTTCCGTACAGCAGCTCGAACGGAGAAAAGCCGGTGGACTCCTGCGGCACTTCTCTGTAGGCGAACAGTAAAGCGTTGATGTAACGATGCCATTGTCTGGGCTGCTCGCTGCACAGTTTCTTCAGGGTGGACTTCAGCGTAGCATTGAACTTTTCGACAAGCCCGTTGCACATTGGATGGTAGGGTGTCGTAGTCAAATGCCGGATGCTCAGCAGTCTGTTGACCTCCTTCATGCAGTCAGAGACGAACTGCGTCCCGAGGTCTGTCAGAATTTCTTCAGGCACTCCAAGTCTACTGAACATGTCCACCAGTGCCTCTGCTACAGTTTCAGTGTCAATCTTCTTCAATGGCACTGCTTCTGGGTACCGAGTCGCATAGTCCACTAAAGTCAGTACCCATCGATGACCTTCTTCACTCGGAGGTCTTATTTCGCCGATTAAGTCTAAGGCCACCCTCTTGAAAGGTCGGTCGATCAGAGGCATCCTCTGCATAGGCACTTTCGGGACCCTTCCTCGAGGTATGGTCTTCTGGCAAATGTCACATGATCGGCAGAAACGGCTGACGTCCGCATGAAGTCCTGGCCAGTAGAACACCGCCTGGATTCTATCCGACGTCTTCTTGATACCCAGGTGACCTCCCATGATTGAGTCATGCGCTACTTCCATCACCTGGCGCCTTAGGGGTAACGGTACCAATACTTGACGCAGTGGTTTCCCTCCGTTGACCCTCGGGTGCTGGAAGATTCGATACAGGATCTTGGCCTTCACCTCAAAGTAGACCGTACCACTGCCTTTGGTCACGTGGTCTTGGCGGTTCCTGTACTTGTTTAAAGTACTATCAGCTTCCTGGAGCTGGATCAGCTTATCTCTGTCCACGATGGCAGCTTTAGAGATGTCAGCGACCTTCAGTGGCGTAGACGTCTTGTCTCTCTTGGCCTGGGCCCTGGTTGTAACGGCACCGACGATCTCTGGTCGGCAGGGCTGAGCCGGAGTAACCACATTGTCCCGTAGCAGCTCTGTAAGGTCTCTATCGGGAAATGGCAATGGATCCTCCTCCACAACTTCGACGTGTTGAGTTGAGGCAGGACTCCACTCTGGATCGGGGTCGTCGGGTCGCCTCGCGCCGTCGATATTCCCGATCATCAAATCGTACAGCGGCTTCTTCAGGCAAACCGCTTCGACTTCGCCTATGTAGAAAGGGGTGCTGACTTGAATCTTTGCAACTGGCGCTCTCACACATTTGCTGTCGGCCATAAGTGTCCATTTTGAATCGCCAGTGAACTGTTCTTTAAGCCCTAGCTTAACTGGGCGAGACAAACCGAACCTTGTCTCGGCGAACCAAAGGTCAAAATTGCGGTTTTATTCTTAATTGGGTCTTCCCGAGACCAGCCGAGACGAGACAGGAGATCGGGCGTCACGGCGAGCTCTTTCGTTTCTGAACTGGGTCTATTTTTAGCTGCGTCGAAACTGACATACCGTGACAAAGTTACGTTAGCAACAATGGCGGCCTTCGATCGTGAATTGAAAACTGCAGAAGATTTTGGCGTTGTTCTAGCGCTGTATGTCATAAGCGAGAACGAAGGGGCAGCAGAAAGAGAAAGAAAGCAAAAGGCAACAATGCCCTATGTGTTGCAAAGGCACCAGCAAGGTGCATTTCATGCACTGGTGCAAGAGTTGGCTGAACAGGTCAATGGCTATTCAATGATTTATAATTTTTACTGATTCAGTATTTTCACTGTTCTCTAGTCTAAATTAAGTTTGGATTTGGTGCACCTACTTCTTTTAAGTGTTGTAGTATTTCTTTAGATCAGTTGTCATTGACATTTTTTTAGCAAATCAAAATAGTGTCTCGGGCAGGTTTGCTGCGCACGAACGGCAAGACGAAAGGCCGGCCCGCGACACGGCGAGACACGTCTCGATGTTCTCGCCGATCCCGTCTCGGATTGCTCGCCGATCCTAGTTAAGGGCAAGGATGGTTCGGGTGTCTCGCCGAGACTGTCTCGGGTGTCTCGCCGAGACAAGGTTCGGGTTTGTCTCGGCCAGTTAAGCTAGGGCTTTAGCGATTAGGTCTTCTCTGACGATGACCCCACTGCAGCCAGAGTCCCTTAAGACAGTCACTTCATGATTTCCGACGCGTCCCTTTGAAACAGGCATGTTCTGGACGGTCACAGTTGCGCTGGCGACGACGGGGATGGATTTTCCGTTGGCAAGGAGAAGCTGGCCATCGGTCATGCACTCTTGCACGTCCGCAGGAGTAGCTGTGCGCTTGGTCTCACTCGGAAGAATGACGCTCCCGCCGCACACTTGATGGTCAGATCTACTGTTTTGCCGTTGATTGGAGAAACGTCTCTGTCGGTTGCCCACCGCTGCATTGTCCGTACTGCCCCGCTGTCCGCTACTTTTGTTTTGAGGACAGTTAGCCGCTCTGTGGTCTGTAGCGTTGCAGGTGAAACAACCTCTTGAATGCCCTTCCCTGGGAGGTGGCATGGAGTCCGTGTGTCTCTGGCTCGTCTGACTCCCCTGGATCTGGTTTACATGGTTTCCAGTCTTCTGAAAATGTTTCGTCGCGCTGGGTGGCCCCAGGGTTTTCCCATGAGCGATAAGATATCTTTCAGCAGCCTCAGTCACATCTTTAAGCGTCTGCAGCTTTTGTTCTTCTAAGTGGGTCGCTAGGTCCCTGTGACAGGCATTGAGAAATTGTTCCTTCACGATCAGGTCATGGAGACTGTCGTAAGACTTCCTTTCGCCTGATAACTCCACCCACTTGTGTAGATATGACGACAGGCGCTCCACAAACTGCTTTGGCGTCTCGTCTGACTTAGGCCTGCATTCACGGAAGCGTTTACGGTAGCCCTTCTCTGTAAAGTTGTAGCACTGTAATAGGGCCTCTTTCAAGACGTCGTAGTTTTTGGCGTCATCGTTCGACAGTCTGGTGTAAACTTCGAGCGCTTGCCCTGTCAGAAGTGCACTTAGTCGAATCGCCCAGTCTCGAGGTTGCCAGTTGGAGCTTTCGGCGAACCTTTCGAATCTCGCCAGATAGCTGTCGATCTGGTCCTTCCCGTCGACGAAGGCTGGATTTTGGAGCCATGTTGTCGCTGATGACTTGTGGCGCGTGCTGATTGTTTTGAATACGCGCCAACTCTAATTGGTACTGACACTCACCTTCAAGACGCTTCAACTCGAACTCTCTTTCTTCACGCCTCCGCTGTTCTTCTCTTTCTTGCCGCTACTCTTCTTTTTCTTCTCGGCGACGCTGTTCTTCCTTTTCTTCTCGGCGTTGCTGCTCTTCTAATTCTCGTTCTTGTATTCTCTCCTGGGATTTGACGTACTCCGTCAGCTGCTTGCCTTTTAGATTCAATTCAATCCCTCTCTGCCAGAAGTCAGCCATCTTGATGCTTCTGGAAAGTTCTTTTCTAGAAAGTTCTTTTCTGGAAAGTTCTTTTCTGGAAAGTTCTTTTCTGGAAAGTTCTTTACTGTGCTGTACCTTTCTAGACTGTTCTAGAACAGCATGCTTTCTGCAGTAGCGCTGATGCTTGTCACTAGTCGCTTTCGCTGACGCAGGCCCCGCTGTCCTCGTCGTATGCGACGCTGCACCACGCTGGTGTTGATGTATACGCTCCTGTGCTGAAGTAGACGCGACGTCCGCTCGTCGCTCTCTCTAATACTGGCGATGTAGCTCCGAGACTGTCCCTCAACGTAGTCTTGCGGCAGCCACGTAGTCCCGATCTGTTGTTCGCTCACGAAGCAACTCTTCGGCGACTACACGCCCTTGCAGTCAACCCGAATCTATCGGTGATGTAGTCCCAGTATGTTGGCCCCTCTCGACGCAACTCGTTGGCGGCTACCCTCGATGACTGCCTCTCGTAACGTTGACTCGCTTGTTGTAGCAGTTGAACCCTTGGCTATGGCGTGAATCGCGGCTTGGCCCCCAAAATGTTACACTCAGTTTGATGTTGGTGTTTTCTTTATCAGTATCTGATTCAGCCTCAATGCTGAATTCCTGATAAGGTGTAACTCAGATTCGTTTATCCACGCAGCCTGCTCACTCAGCATACAAGACACGGAGTCGACGTATGAAGTTTTCCACTTTTATTCAGCACACATCAACAACTGCATACAATTCTCAACTCAACTCTCAAATTTACTTTCCAACTTACTATCAACAACAACTCTCTCAACAACTTCACTATCCTATTTTTGAAACAGCGCGGCACTTAAATAGTCTCTTGATACTCCCGAATAACCTGGATCAATCTCGTATGACGCAATTTAACCAATCGCTTCTAACTTCGTCATTACTGTCTTACGTCATACATAATCCGGAACGTCCTCTTGCTTCGACATGTATCGGGAAATTTCTATCGAGAGTAAACACGCAGATCCAGAAAATTCTCCAGTAATATCGACTAACGCAAATCATCAACGTTATACAAAGCCTCTCCTAACAACAATGCAAACTCAAATCAAAGGTAAACAAACTCCATTATTGAATACTTTGCAAAACGAAACGATTAGATCTATCGTGCGCGTTTCCGACATACTTTCGTTCGCGTTTCAACGTAACAGAGGAGTATAATGCGACTACCCACGCTACGACAGCATCACTGTGCGATGAGGCTGAGTGAAAAGTTTATAGGAAGACAAACATTTAATTTATTCACAGGTAGTCTCGTCTCCCCCCCCCCCCCCCCCCCCAAAAAAAAAAAAAAAAAAAAAAAAAGGGGGACTAGAGGAGCAACAGCACCTGAGACAAAATCCTGTCTGTCGAATGGTATAATTGATTGAATTTCGTTCTCAGATTGAACGTTTGTGGTTTGTGAGTTAAACAGAGAGAGAGAGAGAGAGAGAGAGAGAGAGAGAGAGAGAGAGAGAGAGAGAGCGAGCGCATGTGCGTCTCGGATATGTAGAAAGCATATAATCATTATAATTTAATTCTGATTGTATGAAGTATACTTTTCACTCCGATTTGTGCACTCCCAGAGTTCTATTCTTCGTGATCTACACGACAGAGCTGGTGATCAAGATGTGTGCCAGGGGCCTGATCATTGACAAGTTCACTTATCTCAGAGATCCGTGGAACTGGCTCGATCTTATTGTCGTTTCTTCAGGGTAAGGTGGGTGGGTGGATTGGGTTGGGGAAAGGAGTGAGGAGGAGGAGGGAGGGAGGGTAACAGGTAGATTGTAACTCGTCATTAGAATCAATGGCAGTTGTCAATAGGTGGGGAAAGGGCACAGGTAGACAACAAATCACACTAAAATAATTTCTAAGGAACCGATTAGTCAATGCATTGCTATGAAAATTCACAATACAATATACAAGATATCATTAATTGTCTTCATTGCTGGTGATATTGGTAGAATGAGTAGCCTGATAAGTTCCAATAAAACGTCGGAACCGATTTTATTGATTGAATTTTTATTGATCGATTTTATTGATTGGCGAATTGGAAGAAGAGGTGGTCTAGCGCAGCTGAAGTCTGGTAAGCAATAACAATGACGTAAGTCAATTGTTTATATCGCAGTGGCTTTTACTGACTCACATGCATAGCAATGTGAATCTCTGTACTCACCCCAGAATTACATTGTCTCGGGTTTTGCAGATAATATGTGCGAGATGAGTCCTAAGTAGTCGATATTTGAAATCCCCCCAAAAAGTCTGTCCGTCTGTCTGCCTGTCCATGTAAAATTTTAATGTCGATAGTCACTCGGACCTATTCAGTGTATCACAGCGAAATTTGGTAGGATCGTGTATAGCCAAGAGAGCTAAGAAATTTTAAATTATGGTATTATCTCATTTCAAGGTCAAGGTCAACAAATATTAGCCCCAAAAGACAGTTTTTCACAAAATTTCAAAATCTTCACATGTTGTTGAAAGTAGAATTATGGTTGCTTGATGCATGACGGCTATCAATAAGACACACCAAGCATGCAAGTTTGTTTAACCTCACTCCAAGGTCAAGGTCACTGGAGCTGTCCAAAGTCGGTTCATATGGGTATTTTGAAGTGGGCCTGACCCTAACTATTAGAGAAACAAAGTCCAAACTTGTTTTATAGATTTATTTTTCACGTGTTCCGTTTTTATATTGATCTTGAAAGTCAAGTTTATTTTAGTGCTTACGAAAAACATCAAATTTTTCATTGTTCAGTGGAATTGTTCTAAATTAGACCCGCATCAACATTGGGTTATTTGAGCCTTAGAGGTTATTCCAAGGTCAAGGTCATTTCAAGGTTACTGTTGTTTGTTTTTTTACATAATATTGGATCATACATGAGTGTTCATGTGAAACCGGAGGTTAAGGTCATCGCAAGATCAATGTCAATATTTTTTGTTTTAATGCAAACGTTTTATTTCAATTTTATAAAACTTCATCCAAACTGCTCATTCATTTTTATTTAGACTATTGTGATGACTAAGTTCCCTAAGGGGCATGTAAGTCATACGGGCTTTGACCTTCTAGTTTCATTTTAGATGTGGAAACTTTAGGTAGAATGTTTCATGAATGACTATTTAAAAACCCTCAACCTGTTTTCTTATAATCTTGTGTTTTTTACACACAACGAACAGCACACATACACACACAAACAATCTTTGGTGTGGCTGGAATAGACGTGTTATCAGGTAACTTCTAGATTTTGTTCTCCAGGATTCCATCCATTCTGTTCCCCGATACCAGTTCTGGTGGCGCGTCAGTGTTGCGCACTTTCCGAGTGCTCAGAGCGCTGAAGACCATATCAATATTTCCAGGTAACAACAACAAAGACGAAAACTGCAGTGTCATTCTGCTGTGCCTCTCGTTACCGCACAGATAGAATAATAATTATGCATTTTGAAGGAGGCAGGCAAAGAAAGAACTGGACACTTGATGCCAAAAAGCGGACGGCTCTGAACATGGGCCACCGCCTTCGATAACAGCAACAGGTATACCGAAGGGTTGAAAACCGACAGCATCCCTCGTGTCTCACCTACGGACCAACAGGCTGAGCAGTTAGATACAGTTCTCCCACGACTCTCGGGTATGAGGGCTCGAAGTTCCCTGCCTCGTTGGATTGTTTTATTTCCTGCAGTATGAGAATTATAAGCCTAAATTCTATTCTCATAGACTGGCTGATGATTCTGTTTTAGAGAACTATGGTTCATTAGCGTACAGACCCGTTTAACATTTACAGTGAATGTTGCCCCACTGCTATAAAGCTTAGTATAGTAATTTTGAAATCAATAAATTTCCTTAGGTCTTGTGCCTACTAACGGCAACCGCTAGCCAACGCTCTTGAGCTAAAATAGCGTCAACCAAAGCAGAACTCGTAAAAAAAAAGTTGCTCGGTTAGGGTTTTCATTTTAGGTCGATACAATAGACCCTACCCTATCCTACCCCAAACTCCAAAGACGCATTCATCAAACCGTGTGGTTCACTCACAAACAAGGTCAAAGGTCCAGCGGCTATGGTGGTTAGTGTACCATTAAACAGGGGAAATCACTACTGTCAGAACAGAAATGTAAAATTCAATTGAGCAATAAAAGTCCGCTTTGTCATTATTTAATGAAATGCAAATTTTAGGATAAACCCGTTTTCTCCCAAAGTTAACAAAGCCTTCCAATTGTAGATGACGTAGACACATTGGACGTGCATCGGGTTCAAGGGGGTCTTAAAAGCATAATTGATCACTTTTAGAAGTAGGCTGATCGGAATGATGACCATCAAACTGTACTGACAACGGCGAATATGGAACATTAATAGCTCAGTCCACCAACTGTGAACGCACGTCCTCTTGACAATGCTTGCATTGGAAGAAAGGGAGATCCCGAACACTTTTCTCCCTTAGGTCTGGGAGGGTATGGGAACTGCAGGATTACCACACAAAAAAAGACGACATTTTGTAACGGTGAGTTTGCCACGTATGTTTTTTTGGCGCTCCAGGGCTACGGATTATCGTAAACTCGATGCTGAAAGCCATTCGCATGCTCCTGGAGATCGTTCTGCTGACATTGTTCTGTCTGTGCGTCTTCTCGCTCGTGTCCGTTGAATTCTACAAGGGTGCGTTGCGTCAAAAGTGCGTCAGAGATCCCAAAACTCTGATTCACACGAAGAAGTCCTACGAATCGTACGATCATTTCTATTGGAGTACTGTGCGAAATAAAAGTGAGTGGAAATAAGCAAATTATGATGTTGATGATGATGATAAGGATGATGATTGCAATGATGATGATGATAACAAGATGATAAGCCATTCAAATGTATTTGTAGACGAACATTTGCAAATCATTAGCGAGTTACAGAATGTGTTCCAAGACTTTTGTTTCGGGGGTAGAGGTTGTGTGGGGTTGGGAAGGGGGGAGGGGTTGGGGGACTTTTTAATTGTAGATGACGTAGACACATTGGTGCATCGGGTTCAAGGGGTCACGAATATTTGCAGTGCAGGTCAATCAAAGAAACTTCGTAGAAAAAGCCCTTTCTACGAAATTATTTTCGTGAGTGTATATTTTGTATTTAATTTTCTACCTGTAGCGTTATAGGGATTACCGGTCATTTTCCCCCGGTCTCCTCCCCGGACATTAACCACCAACCCCCTTACCTTCTCCTCACCTACTCCCACCCCCCATCCTTCTGCCATTCCGGTCTTTTTCTCCCCCGTCTTTCCCCCCCCTAGCCCACTTCCTCTCTGGCTACCTTCCTCCCCGTGACCATTTTCCCCCCAACGGTCACTTCCCCCTTGCATTCTTCCTCCTACCCCCTCCTCCTGGTCACTCACTCCCCACCCCGCCCCTGCATTCTTCACTCTCCCCGTCCCACCCCTTCTCCCCTGGCCGAGCACAGTTGCAATCTTTAATTTGTAGTTTCTAATATTGTGTTTTGTATATAAGACTATACCTATCCACAAACTCAAGTACATGTGTTAGAGCACTTCAAGCAAGAAAGTATGCTACTGATGTTGGATTATGAATACAGAGAAAAAGAAAACGTTATTGTAGTTTCTTCAAGGCTACCGATGGTTGGTCATTGATAGTAAATTCAGTTTTGAAGCATGTGAATTGTTGTTCAGTTTTCTTCGCCGCTTTTACTGCAACAAATGTGCACTGAAAATGTTACTTTAGTTTCTTGAAGAAGTTGAAGCAACCACAACTAATATGGTTGTGGGAATCAGGTCTAGTGTTTTAATTTCCTCGAAAGGCAGAAGGTGTTAGAATAAAGCGGATTCCTTTTCCACTACCATAACTAAGAAACTATCTAACAACACAGACAGATATAAATGTGAATACAACTGCAAAGCAGCTGTGCATATAAAGCTACGTAAAAATTATAACGATGATGTGATAATGGTGATGATGGTGATGATGAGCGGTTTTTATTTAACGACGAATTATTAATGCTCTCTCTCTCTCTCTCTCTCTCTCTCTCTCTCTCTCTCTCTCTCTCTCTCTCTCTCTCTCTCTCTCTCTCTCTCTCTCTCTCTCTCTCTCTCCCCTCCTCTCTCTTTCTCTCTCTCTCTCTCTCTCTCTCTCTCTCTCTCCCCTCCTCTCTCTCTCTCTCTCTCTCTCTCTCTCTCTCTCTCTCTCTCTCTCCCTCTCTCTCTTGGATGCGTATACTTTTTATCGTTTGATCTGAGAGTATGATACTAGCTGTATGTATATAAAAAAAAAGAGGACCACAGTTATATACAATCACAGTTCCGTATCACAATTACATCTCATCAATTCACAATAACTTACACATATTTAAAAGTCACTCTATAAGAGTACATCACATTTAATAAATGTATTACATTCATACAAATCACTAAAAAAAAGTATCAACCTTTCATTAAAACATGTAATAAAATGGGAGAGCGATAATAAATAATAAAGAAAGAAAGAACTATATCTCTCGCTGGGGGTGGACGGAGGGAAGGACCAGGGGGGAATAATAATACAGGGGGTGGGGTGGGGGAAATGACCCTAGGGGGAAGTGGTCTCCCGGGGGCAAACTTGTTTTTTCCAACCTAGTTCCAGTCATTCGCCGAAAAAGGCAATCACCGAAGTCGAACGAAGCTCTCCGATGTGTTGCGAAATGATGCTTGCATGACTACGACTAGTTAAACATTAAAAATGACCGCTGTTGCTTCTAATTCTCTTCGATTTACACAGATTAGCATTTCGTAACGGTATACTTGTTAAGATTAGCATAATTATTATCGACCATATTTAATAGTTGCGTTCCTTAATTTGCATTTTGTTAGTTCTCAGCAGTAGGCTAATAATTGCATTCCCCATTTCCTGCCTAGAACCAAGTAGACACTGTTATACGTACAGTATACATAGGCATAATCTACATTATATAAGTCAGTCTCCGCGCAGTGAAGAAGCTCACTAGCTGAAGATAATTATTAGACCTGTATTGTTTGTTTTATACGTAAATAAATGTATAAACTAGTACTATATATATTCTAATTAATAATATTTCTGCCTATACTTTATAATATTCGAATCTTTAAATTTCCGGAGAAGGACGAGTAGGCTAAGCGAAATCTTTTTTCGTTTTTTTCATAACTCTAGATCAGAGTTAAATTAATAGTTAGTTATTCATTGCTTACAGGATCCAGCGGATTGCAAAGAGCCGAATCAGGACCACAAAATCAAGACCACAACTTCGCTAGCAGCAGCAGCAGCAGCAGCAGTAGTAGTAGTAGTAGTAGTAGTAGTAGTAGTAGTAGTAGTAGTAGTAGTAGTACTAGTAGTAGTAGTAGTAAAAGTAATATATTTAGTAAAATCTTTAATTTATTTTGTTTTGTTATTATTATTATTATTATTATTATTATTATTATTATTATTATTATTATTATTATTATTATTATTATTATTATTATTATTATTATTATTATTTTATTATTATTCAGGGCTAAGCTTTAACGTTCGCCAACTCGCCAATGGCCCCTAAAAATAGTGTGTGGCGAGCTCGATTTGGGGTACCATTCGCCCGGCTGGCGACTTGAAAATACCGCCGGTGGTAGAGATTCTGTACTTGTACACGGACTTTTGACTTGCAATGTAAAACAAAACACGCGCCAACCGCTTCTGCAGTCAGCACCAGAGACCCGTTCCGATGCATGCTAGGAAGTTAGGTAACGCTAGCAAAGCGAGGGATTTGCGAAGTAAAAATAGCCTTTTCTCGCGAGACTTTCTTCTTTCCCCCGCCGCGAAACGCTACTGCCCTGCGAGATCATAGCCTTCTTGCTTCCTTGCGTGTATCGGAACGAGTCTCTGACTTCCTTGATGAGTCACGCGAGACTTGCCGTACTTTCGATATTCCCCATTCTCAGTCTTTTGTCAATCTTGAACGATGTGGCGCTTTTTAAGCGGTGTTTCGGAGCCTCCAGCAAAAAAAAAAAAAAAAAGTCCGAAGAAGAAAAAAAAACAGCTGAAGAAGGCACACCCAAGCTCCTTCAAGTTTTGGAACATTGAGGAGGAGGATGTCGATGATGAATAAATTATACAGTGCTTGTTTTAAAAAATGAAACAGTGTTGTTGAAATTTATCTTGTTTATTAGCTGCAATAGTTATACAGTTTAAAAAAAAAAGACCGTGCTTTCAATCAAGCCTAGGGGTCTGGCAACCTGAGAAATATTTTGGCAACTTCAACTTCCCAGGTTAGGAGCCCGGCTGGCTCCTTAACCTGGCTTGCTAAATCTCAGCCCTGATTATTATTTTGTTTGTTTGTTATTATTATTATTATTATTATTATTATTATTATTATTATTATTATTATTATTATTATTATTATTATTATTATTATTATTATTATTATTATTATTCCTTTTTTTTCTTTAAATAATTTAAAAAAAAAGAATATTGTGCTGTTGTGCGTGCTCAATGGTGTAAATATTGTCAGTGACGTTTTGTTTGTTTTTGCTGAAGTTGGGTGTAGTAGCCCGAAATATTCAGATGGTGTTACTGGTTATTTTTTTCTTATCGATTTACCAAAGTTTTCAGATGATTTATGGAAATTTCCGCCTGCCACGCAACATTTTTTTAATACGTATTTATCATTAAAATACATAGCATTGAAATACATATAACAAATTTACTCTATCAGTTAAAAAGAATAATATTGCTATGATATAGTTAAATACATAATTGCTTTTGGTGCTTGCAATAAAAATGTCACTGTTTTTTTAGACCATTATAAACTTGCTTTGCCTTGTTGTGCTGAAGGGACATTAACGTATCCATAGCGCTTAGAAATTGTGTCATGGTTTTATTGTTGATATAGATGTGAAATATCGTTGTATGTGTGCATTATGTGTCATGTATTATTTTTACTCTTTATTACTAGTTGTGTCAGTATATTAATCATCATAAAATAATAATAATACTAACTACTTCAAAATGCGAATCTCGACTTGACTTAAAGCTTGAAGCTGTGCAGATCGAAACAGAATTAGATTTATAAGCAACAGTGGCTATTTTTATGCACGGATGTTTTGCTACAGGATCTGAAGTCTTTTCTTTCGTCTTTGTAAACTCGTGGGCCTCCTACATACGTACCTAGTATATCTAGTATGTAATCGAGGCCTACGAAAGACGAGACTTCCCAGCCTGTGGTTTCACGTAGTCTCCTGCAAGCATTCGTTCGTAAAACATCGGATAGCTTAGCTCGACTCGGAGAGCTTCGTTCGACTTCGGGAATTGCCTTTTTCGGCGAATGACTGGAACTAGGTTGGAAAAAACAAGTTCGCCTCCCGGGGAGGGGAGAGGAATGTAGCCGGGGAGGAAGTGTGCTAAGGGGGAAAAGACTGGGGAGGAAAAGACCGGGATGAGGGTATGGGGTTGATTGATTGATTTATTGTTGCTTTAGGTCCAGCGGACTCTTCCGAGCCAAATCAGGACCGGACAACCCCCGATCCGCATAAAAGATCTGCTGAAACAACCCCAGTGGGAAAATTGAATGCCCTCCACCGGCCAGTCACTTTACAATAAAGACATCCCACGCGGGGGACGGCTGAGGGTTGACCTCAACTACGCGAACACCCCGGTTACAAAAACAAAATAGAATACAAACATCATTATAAATCATCAACCAAACACATACATATAAAATGCCTATAGTGCTAAATAGTACATTCATAGGAAGCCCTAGTGACCACCCGGCAGAAAGCGTCCAACACTCCCAAGCTGATCCAACAGACCTCATACACAAACAAGGAGTCTTGTCCAGGAAGAGTTTTCAAGAAAAAAGGTAGGTCATTGATCTAGCGAAGAAAAAGATAGTATAGCAGAGTGAAGGACAGAGCAAGAATAGGAAAGAGTAAATGAGGAAGACAGCGACAGTGGGAATTTAAAGCACTAAATTTCCATAAAGTGGGGATACTATTTATACTGAAAACCCCCGGCACTCCAACGGGGATACTGTTGCCGCAGTGAAGCGTCTTGCCTATAAAGGAAAGACAGGTTTTCAACTGTGGCTTTCACTGTTCCCTTTATAGGTTTGAACAATCTACAGTGGCAAGATTGCTCATGACCCCAAGGGGTAGGGTATGGGGTGGGGGGGAGGATGGAGTGTGGAAGTGACCGTACACCCGTTACAGCTACTTTCCTATCCTATTCTATCCTGTCCCGTAAACTCGGAGGTCGTAGGGGCACCACAGATGATCGTTTCACCAGCATACTCCATCTTTCTCTGTCCTCAGCAACCCTGATGACCTTCGCTCAGTGTCAAACCAGTCCATTCTCGAATGTTGTCCTCCCACTTCTTTTTCGGTCTCCCTCCTCTTCTACCTCCTTGCACTGTGCCTTGCAGAATGGTCTTTGCAAGACCTGATGATCTGGTGACGTGGCCATACCATCGGACTTTCCGTTTCTTCACAGCTACTTTAGGTTTTACATTTAATCTCTGATGTATTATAGATACACGTACAATGGGCTTGCCTTAAGTAGGCTCAGGGTTATCGCTGAAGCTGTCGTGGCGCGTTTGTTGTGGCTGTGAAGTTTGGACTTGTCGAATCAAAATCTAGGGAACGGTCACAAATATTACAGCACATAAAAACTTATTTATCATGATTAAACCAGAGAACATATTAGGTAGTTCTGATAAGGGCAATCTGTAATTTACTGCTAAAATTTCATCCCGCTCTAGTTAGTGTCACAAGTATTTAAAAAAAAAAGTTTTTGAAGATCAGTGTCGCTCTTGCTGCAGTCAACTCTCACAGCAGACACGAGCCCGCAGAGGACACAGCAGTTCGTATCGACCGGTTTCCTGCACCTTCTTTCAGACAATAATTGAATTGATTAAACTGCCACAGGAGATGGCTGATGCTCAATCAGTTGAACCCTTCACTAAAAAAACTGTCAACTCTCAGTCTTTATCCAAGGAAACATCCCCTCAATTCAAATGACAGTGTATTTATTCAGATACAATTTGATTAAAAGCCGGCGACATGATAGCATGCATCTCAAATCCGCACGCATGAGTTGTGATACAATTTTTAGTGTTTTATTATTTTTATTTTATAAATTGATAAAGAACACGAGCAGTTAGCCAGAGCAGTGTCTGTGGTAGATCTACATCAAAATATGAAATAACTCCAACGTTACACTAGTCGTCAGGAAACTCACTGCGAGGAAATCCCGTGCATTCCAAAGCACTATAACCCACTGCCCATTTCGTCATGGTTTTCGCACGCGCCTGTGGCGCAATGAAACGTCGAACTAAACGCAATTCCGTTCGGCTTTCTGAAATTCCCTAATAAAACAAATTCGTTATTGAGTTATTGTATCATGAAGTAGCAGTAGGATAGGATAGGATAGCGCAAAGTAAATCACTTTTGTACCATTTTCATTTTTTTCAGATAACTGGCAAAGGGACTCGAAAATGGATTTCATTATTTGTGGAAATGCAACCGGGGCTCAGTAATTATCGCTTTGACTTTCTTGTTACCTTTGTTGAAGTTGTCGATGATGGTACCCTGATTGTTGTTGTTATGGGTTTATTTGATTGCTGGTGTTTTTCTTTGATAGTTTACGTTTGAAAGAACATATTAATAATAAAGGAAGAAAAACTTAAATAACAATAATAATAATAATAATAATAATAATAATAATAATAATAATTATAATTATAATTATAATCATAGTTATAATCATATTAATATTAATAAATTTAATACCCCTTGGGGTCATGAGCAACCTTGCCACTGTAGATTGTTCTAACCTATAAAGGGAAAAGTGAAAGCCCCAGTTGAAAACCTGTCTTGACTTTGTAGTCATGACCAATTCACTGCGGCAACAGTACCCCCGTTGGGGTGCCGGGGGTTTCAGTATAAATAGTATCCCCACTTTCTGGAAATTTAGTGCTTTAAATTCCCACTGTCGCTGTCTTCCTCATTTACTCTTTCCCATTCCTGCTCTGTCCTATCACTCTGCTATACTATCTTCTTCATAGCTAGATCAATGACCTACCTTTTTTCTTGAAAACTCTTCCTGGACAAGGCTCCTTGTTTGTGTATGAGGTCTGTTGGATCAGCTTGGGAGTGTTGGACGCTTTCTGCCGGGTGGTCACTAGGGCTTCCTATGATGTTATTATTTAGCAATATAGGCATTTTATATGTATATGTTTTGTTGATGATTTATAATGATGTTTGTATTCTATTTTGTTTTTGTAACCGGAGGTTCGAGTAGTTGGGGTAAAGCCTCAGCCGTCCCCTGCGTGGGATGTCTTTATTGTAAAGTGACTGGCCGGTGGAGGGCATTCAATTTTCCCACTAGGGTTGTTTCAGCAGATCTTTTATGCGGATCGGGGGTTGTCCGGTCCTGATTTGGCTCGGAAGAGTCCGCTGGACCTAAAGCAACAATCAATCAATCAATCAATCAATCAATTTAATGACACGTTTTTTAGACGAGCGATTTTCAATAATTTGGACTTTCAGCACCTGTTAATCGTATGTTCATAGTTAAGAATAGTCTGAGGTCATTTTGACTGACATGTGTTCAGTAAAGTGTGGGTCTATCATACTCCCTTTCCACAACCACCCTACTCCCAACCCCTCCCATCCACCCCCCCGTCCCCCTCCCTCACAAAAAAGTTTAAAGATTTTTGCAAATCTGTGCGAAACGAGTCCACAATAGTCATTACATTTTGTTTGTTTGTCTGTCTGTCTATCTGTCTGTCCTTCCGCCATCCATCTGTGCAGAACTTGCCAAGGGCTTAATATCTCAGAAGATATTTTATCTACCACAACCAACCTTGGTGAAATGGTATATATCCACGAGACCTCGACAATGATTACGGATTGAATAACTTCACTTCAAGGTCAAGATCACAGGGTCAAGTGACCTTGACCCTAAACTATGAGAGAAAACAAATCCAAACTTGTATGTAGATATAATAGATCAATATTTCATATGTGTGATGTTTTTACATTGGTCTTAAGTTCAAGATCATTTTAAGCCTTTCGAAACATTTTTGAAAAATGTGTCGTCGTATATTGGAATGGCACGTGACGGTCAAGGTTATCCCAAGGTCACGTTTGTTTGTTTTGTTTTGTTTTTTTATAAATATAATACAACTTTTTGCTGTAGTTTATTTGATCGTACATGAGTGTTCATTTGGAACGGGAGGTCAACAGCATTGCAAGTCGGTATTATGCATTTTAATGCCACCATTTGGTTTCCGTTTTTAAATGCCACCATTTCGTTTCATTTTTTTCTGAGCACTCATTTTCAGGTCGAACCTAATTGCAAGTTCCATAATGAGCATAAAGCAGGCGGGTCATACGGGGCTTTGCCCTTCTAGTTCAAACTAGCACGCTTGTTAGTATGATAGTACATAGTATGAGCATCAAAAGAGTTTATTAGTACGAATTATTGAGGTCAAACATTTCTAATAAAGTATTAAAAACAAGATGGCCAGCCATCCAAATGTATTTCTAGACACTCGCATACATGGCCGGCAAAATAACCATTTTCAAAAGTGTTCATTTTCTTGGCGGTGTGGTGACTCGGCGCTATCTAAAAGGAGAAGCCAAAGGAAAACATGGAATGATGGGCTCCGGTCCAAAAAAAAAGTCCGTCCGTCTGTCCATCCGCCGTCTATCTGTGCAAACTTTAAAGTGGCGAAGTACTCAGAACCTATTTTAACTATCACAACCAAACTTTGTAAGATACCTCATCAATGATCAGTGAATGAGCGGTTTTACTTAAAGGGCAAGGTTGCAGGGTCAACAAAATGACAATTTTGCACAAAATTGTACTTTTGTTTTTAGATCATTAATATTGAACTTTTGATTCTTTGACGCGTGATAGATATCAATGAGACACACATACTATACAAATTTGGTCAACCTCACTCTAAGGTCAAGAAAGGCCTTTTCTTAGGCGCCCTGAGTGAGTGACCAAGGGTTCGTACACTTTAAGCGTTGTGTAATGAACTGACAAAGATCCATTTTGCCATCCTGTGTACAGACATTGCCGTGCAAACTACACGTGTATCGGCAACTTAGGAGAGAACCCCAACTTTGGTTACACCAGCTTTGACGACGTCTTCCTGTCGGCTCTCTGCGTCTTCCAGCTCATGACCATCGACTACTGGGAGAATATGTTCAGAAGTGTAAGCTTTACAACTGTTCGACTTTCCTCGCGCACACAGATACACACACACACGCACGCGCACTTCCTCTCTCTCGCTCGATGGCAAACATTCAACATTACCAATTTGGTATAAGGAATATTATAAGAGGTAGAATAACTTTAATATAACAATTAAAACACAGTGGCTCAATGAGAGTGTTCACACTTAGCACAATCTTTAGTTTTGACCCTTGGATCATTGAAGTTGATATTTTACGTTTGCATGAGGTTTGAAAGGGCATAGAAATAGAAATTACCAGAAAGACAATCGCTAAGAACAGTGTATAAGGCACCGTGATGCTGTTAACTTTCATGGAAAATCTTCATTTGGAAAACGTAGTTCCTTTTTCTATAATGATCATCCATCACCTTTCCAGCTATGTATGAAGGCAATTTGGACAACTGTTTAATTTTGCCCATTTAGACATTTGATATAATAAAAGTGTAGGTACATGTAATGAGTCTTGAATTAACATCATATCGAGTATTCGCTGGCACCGAAAGTCGTGTGTTATTTTATTTGTACGTTAATTCAGTGTTCGTTAATTTTGTGATTTCCAGCTTGGCATGAAACGGGTCGAGGTGGTGCACATTGTCTATATGCTTCTTGGCTCTATATGCTTCTTGGCAGATTCTTTCAGCCAACGGGTTGCTGTCGACCCTGTTCTTCATCATGTCGGTATTCTTTGGCTCGTTTTACCTGATGAACCTCATGCTGTCCGTCGTCACCATAACCTACCAAGAGGAGGCCGAAAAGACCTCCAAGGTTAAAACTAGCAGCCTTTTAGTTGATTTAGCGATCGAACAGTTTTGATTTGAAGATTAAGACTGTTGGATTGGAATGCCTTTTTGACTCGCATGCATGCAGCAATGTAAGTCTATGCACTCCACCCCCTACCATCCTACCCCTTCCCTTACTCCTCCTCCTCCCTCCCCCCTTCCACACACGCCCAAATGTTGACTGGCCTGCGTGCAGTAATGTGAGTCTATGTTCTCGCCCCCCAAACAAATTCCAGACTTTTGCAAATCCGAGTCCTAAATAGTTTTTAAAATGATTTTTTATTCACATGCGTGCAGCTTTGTAAGTCTGTATCCACTCCCTAATATTTTGTAAATCTGTTCGAGATGAGTCCTAAATAGTCCCAAAATCACATTAAGAAAAACTAATTTGTCCATCCGTCCGTCAGTCTACCCGTCCGCCGTCCGTCTGAGCAATGTAATATAACATAATATAATAATAATTTCTTTTGTGAAGTGCACATATCAGACAACATATATGCTCAAACCAAATAAAACATCAAGACATACTATTCACAAATACGCAAAACATTATCTAATAATAATAATAATGAATGAGATAAAAGATATAAAACACTTTACTCAGGTTAACAAAATTTTAAAAAAGGTAGCAAGTGGCTTAATATCTCGGATCGGAACCTATTTCAACTATCACAACCAAACGTGATACGATCGTGTATATATACATTACATTACATGATTATTGCTTTAGGTCCGGCGGACTTTACCGAGCCAAATCAGGACCAGTCGTGTATATCTATAAGACCTTGAAAATGATCAGTGAATGAATGAATTCATTTCAAAGTCAAGGTTATACTAGGTCAACAAATGTTGGAACAAAATAACTAGTTCTTCACAAAATGTCATTTTCCCATTAAGTTATTAAGTATCGAACTTAGATTATTTGATGCGTGATAGATATCAATGAGACAAATACTATGCAAATTTTGTCCACCCCGCTACAAAGTCATGGCCACTGGAGCTGTCCACAGAGAGAGAAAATAGATTGATCTTTCATATATTTGACCTATT
This sequence comes from Oncomelania hupensis, assembly GCA_036898135.1. Taxonomy (NCBI): domain Eukaryota; kingdom Metazoa; phylum Mollusca; class Gastropoda; order Littorinimorpha; family Pomatiopsidae; genus Oncomelania; species Oncomelania hupensis. The sequence goes on from CM072511.1 coordinate 155,874,672, forward strand.
TGCATTGATCTTGAAGGTCAAGATAATTTTATGCCTAACGAATTTAAAAAAAAAAAATTTCCTCATGCGGTGGAATGGCTCTATATTTGACCCATAGTATGCAACAACATTGAGTTATTTGATCATTCATGAACATCAGAGGTCACGTGAATATCAAGGTTATTCCAAGGTCAAGATCACTAAAGGTCAAATCATCTCAAGGTCACTGTTTTTGTCACAATTCAACTTTTGCTGTGGTTTATTAAACCGTACATGAGTATATATGATGTCCTTCCGGCTCCACTTGAAGAGAGTAAACACAGCAAAATGCTCCAGACTAAAGTTCGCCTTGGACAAACTGCAAGACCCGGAGGTAGCACAAATATTTCAGGCACAATTGGATGAGGGAAATTTGCACAAATGCCCATTTTGGGAGCTGGTGAAGTAGATGTCAACACCATGACCACCACCTTCAACTCAGCAGTGAAAGATGCCGCCACTGAGATCCTTGACAAGCACCGCCCAAAGAAGAAACCGTGGATCACACCTGAACTTTTGGACCTGTGTGATAAACGAAGAGAGATGAAAAAGAAAAAGAACATCTCACAGGTAGCTGATGCCTACCGAAAAATCAACAACGACATCCGAAAAGGAATTCGCACAGCAAAGGAGAACTGGATAAAGATCAATGCCAGGAAATAGAGAACAGTCTGAACAAGAACAACAGCAAGACTGTGAAGCGGCTGACAAGTGTTAAACAGCCCAAGGTCTCCACGATCCAAAGCAAGTCTGGCATATGTCTGACAGGAGAACAAGAATTCTTGAATAGATGGACAGAGAACTGCTCTGACCTTTACAACCACACACCAAACGAAGACCCATCAGTTCTAGCATGTCCCAAGAACAGAGAAGAAGAAATCATCCCAATTCTCCGAGAAGAAGTTGAGGCCGCAGTGCAATCGGTGAAGAAGGGGAAGTCAGCGGGAGTGGACAACATACCGGGGGAATTGCTTCAAGCAGGAAGAGAAGCGATGATTGACGCCCTCACATTATCTGTACCAAGATCTGGCAGATTGGGGAGTGGCCTACACCATGGACCCAGTCGCTTGTCATCACACTTCCCCAAAAAGGTAACCTTCCGGAGTGTGAAAATTACCGCACCATCAGCCTCACCAGCCATCCCAGCAAGGTCCTCCTGAAAACAATACTCAACAGGTTGAAACCCCAAGCTGAACACAATAATCATAGCTGAAGAACAAGCAGGATTCAGGGCAGGGCGAAGTACCATTGAACAGATCTTCAACCTCAGAATAATCTGCGATAAATTCCTACAGCACCAACAACATCTATATCATGTGTTTGTAGACTTCAAGAAAGCATTTGACCGAGTCTGGCATGCAGCTCTGTGGGCAACCATGAGAGTGTACAGCATCAGCCCTAAAATTATTGAAGTCATCAAAAGCCTGTATGACAAGGCTACCAGTGCAGTCCTCCACAACAGCGCCATCGGAAACTGGTTAAGAACAACACTGGTTAAGAACAACAATCGGCGTGCGTCAAGAATGCCTACTCTCTCCGAATCTCTTCAGCATCTTTTAGAGCGCATGATGTCATTCCAGATCACGAAGGCACAGTCAGCAAAGGAGGTAGAGCAATCTCCAACCTTCGTTTTGCGTATGACATTGATAGATTGGCTGGAGAGGAACACGAATTTGAACAGCTGGTACAGAGGCTTGACACCACCTCCAAAGCCTATGGAATGAAAATAAAAGCAAAACAGAACACAATGATTACCAACAACACCAATGCATCAACTCGGACATCAAAGTCCAAGGCTAATTCCTCAACACAGTGCATACCTTATTGGAGCCATTGTATCAGACAATGGGTCCAATAAGAAGTCCTTTTTAGGATCACACAACCAACTGCTGTCCTGACGAGGTTGAAGCCAATTTGGAAAAACAGGACCATCAGTCTGGATTCCAGGTAAGGCTGCTGTGCTGCCTTGCAAAGCATGGAGATGAGGTGCTACAGAAGAATTCTGGGCATTTCCTATACCAAGCACATCACCAATGGCGAAGTCCTAGAGACCATCGCGCAAACCATTGAACAACTCGATGACGTGCTAAAAATGGTGAAGAAACGGAAACTCCGATGGTATGGCCACGTCACCAGAGCATCAGGCCTTGCACAGATCACCCTGCAAGGCACGGTGCAAACAGGCAGAAGAAGAGGGAGACAGACAAAAGAGGTGGGAGGACAACATTCGAGAATGGACTGGCTTGACACTCAACGAAGCCATGAGGGTTGCTGAGGACAGAGAAAGATGGAGTACGCTGGTTAAACGATCATCTGTGATGCCCCAAACGACCTTTGAGTTACGGGATAGGATAAGATAGGATAGAACATGAGTATAGGAGCTCAAGTTCATCTCAAGGTCAAGAGCATCGAAAGATCAAAGTCGATATTACTTTGCATTTTAATGCCACCGTTTCGTTTGTTTTTTTCTTCTGGGCACTCATTTTGATGTTAAATATTGTATATTTTGTGTCATGGGCTTTGCCTTGTTTCCTTTTCTTTTTTTTAAAAATAATATTTTGTTATTGTTGTTGTTGTTGTTGTTGTTGTTGTTGTTGTTGTTGTTGTTGTTCTTCTTCTTCTTCTTCTTCTTCTTCTTCTTCTTCTTCTTCTTCTTCTTCTTCTTCTTCTTCTTCTTCTTCTTCTTCTTCTTCTTCTTCTTCTTTGTCCCTCCGTCTGTCAGTCATGCTCCCTGTCTGTCCGGAACACAACTTTAATGTGGTTAAGTTCTCGGAACCTATTTCATCTATCACAACCATACTTGGGAGTGTCCCTCCGTCTGTCAGTCATGCTCCCTGTCTGTCCGGAACACAACTTTAATGTGGTTAAGTTCTCGGAACCTATTTCATCTATCACAACCATACTTGGGAGGATGGTGTATATCCGGGAGACCTTGAAAATGATCAGTGAATACAAGGCTTTACTTTAAGTCAAGATCACCCAATGATCCACAAATGCTAGTTGGGTTGGCCTGGTAACTCAATTGATAGGGAGCTGATTTCCTATGCCGAAGGTCGGGGTTCGAACCCCGAAGGGAGCGAACTTATGTGACTTAGATACGAGACTTCTCATGCTCAGGTCACCAAGGGTTTTCTCCGGGTACTCCCGTTTCATCCCTCCATTTAATAATGGTATTAGATGCAGTCTGTCTACACATTTTCAAAAAATAAAAGTTCGATTTCCTGTCCGTCTTCTAATAGGTACTTTCCTTTACACCGCATGTTTGTGTGATGAACGTGTGTTTGTAAAGTGTCTGTAACCTGTGAGCGTGTATGTTGGTTACACATTGCCGCGATTTGAGTCTGATTGAGAAGTAAGACGCGTATAGCATCCATTATTATTATTATTATTATTAGTAAATTAAATTAAAAAATGCACACTTACATTTTCCATTAAGTTTTTGGTATTGAATTAATGATTGATTGATGCATGATTGATACATGATGAATATGAACAAACTGTGCAAATTTGATCAACCTCGCTTTACTTGAAAGTAGCCTTGACCCTAAACTATGAAATATGTTAATGCCAAACATGATGCATTTAGAGAGATAATACATTGATATTTCGTATGTGTTCCATTTTTGCGTTGATCTTGAAGGTCAAGGTAATTTTAGGCCTTATCAAATAACATTACATAATTTCTTATTGTATAGTGGAATGGCTGTTTGCATCATTTGATTATTTGATCATTCATTAGCATCAGAGGTCACATGAAGGTCAAGATCATACCAAGATCAAGGTCACTGATGGTCAAGTTCATCCGTCAAGAGTATAGAAAGATCAAAGTCAGTAGCACTTTGCATTTTAGTTTCACTGTTTCATTTTTTTATTTACACGCATAGCAATGTTTCTATGTAGTCACCACAAAACCTTTGTTTTCCAGATCAAAAATTACCTTATAAAGAAATGTCCGACGGTACGGTCCGTTTGTCTGTCCACCGTCCGATGTCTGTCTGTGCAAAACTTGCAAGTGTATTAATATGTCAGAACCTATTCCAACTATCACAGCACACTTTGTAAGATGTATATACCCATGAGACTTCATACAAAAATCAGTGAATGAATTACTTCACGGTCAATGTCTCAGGGTCAACAAAATTTTAATGTTAGTCAAAAAATGACAATTTTTCAAAGGATTTCAATTTTGTTCTAGGTTATTAATATTGAACTTATGATTCTTTAAGGTATGATAAATATCAATGAGACACATATAATACACACATTTGGTCAACCTCATATCAAGGTCAGAGTCACTAGAGCTGTCCAAACATGAGAAATATAAAGTCCAAACTTGTATTTAGAGATGATAGATTGATCTTTCATAATTGCTCTGTTTTTGATTTGACCTTGAAGGCGAATGTCAATTTAGGCCTTTGCAAAACCATAAAAAAATATGTCTTCGTACATGGTATGGCTGTTTTTAAAAATGTTTTTTTTTATTAATGCAACAACATTGGGTATTTGATTAGACATGAATGAGAGGTCACGTGAGGGTCAAGGACATGGCAAGGGCAAGGTCATCCCAAGGCCACCATTATATTTTTGGCCATAATGCAACTTTTGCGGTAGTTTATTTGATAATACATGAATGTATTAGGAGCCGGAGGGTAAAGGTCATCTCAAGGTCACGAGCATAGAAAGATCAAAATCGGTATTACTTTATATTTGGTTTTTCATGTTAAATATTGCAAGTTCCGTAAGGAACATGTCAGTCATATAGGCTTTGCCCTCCTAGTTGTCAAATGTTATGAATACAATCTATGGCGGTCCTATCTGTTGGTCTTTTCCTTTACTGACCATAATTTTTGTGTTGTTGTATTTCAGGAGTTAGAGTATGAAAAAGCGGCGAAATCGCAGAAGAATCAGGCTCAATCCATGTTCTACAACTGCTCTCAACTGGCGTCCAAGCAAAAAGTCTGGTCTAAGATGATCCAGGAGAACAAGATGAAAGAGCAAGGCAAGACGGACAAGGGAAAGAAAAAAGCGGACATGCGCGACAACATCAACAAGTGGAAGTTGGCGAGTACCTTCGTGTCTAGCAGCAAGTACAATAAACCCACTCTCGTGGACTCGTCTTACTTCGAGCAGTTCGCCACCGACAATCGTACGCCTGAAGACATCCACCGGAACGTATCTTATTTTTTCAACAAGTGGCTCAGCGAGACCAAGATACACAAAACCTTAACTGCCAGGGAATCCTCTAGCGCACCAGGACAGTCGGAACACGCCTCTGGTACACTGTTAGATATGGTAGCATTGACTCTCTGTTTCTCTTTTCAAAACGCAACGCGCGTGCGCGCACGCACATAAACCCACCCAAACACACACCCACACAAACACGCACACACACACACACATACTTGCACAGACACCGTTATTTGGACTTTCCTCAAACGCCACATACGTTGTGTGGACAATGGGTCGTGCTACGACCCCCTTTTTAAGTACTTTTAAGTGTTCTAACCCTAACCCTAACCCTAACGGATCATTAAATGGACGTCCCAACAAGGAGGTCTGTCCAAAGAACGTATGTAGATGTGCACTAGTTTGTCCAAATAACGCCGTGTAAACATGCGCACACCCACGCTCACACACACACACACACATGCACCACAGCAACCATAAGATATGTTCGCTTCTAGCGTGAGAGGTAGTGTAATTTAACAGTGACAAGAGGTGCTGTCGCGAAACCGTTAAAGTTAACCAGTTGCTTGCTCGCCACAGAGAAAACAAAACCAAGATGAAACAACTCTGCTTCCTTGAGACTGTTTTGTTGTTTCAGCTTTCTTTGGCTTCTTTTTTTTTTTTTTTGGCTTCTTTTTTTTTTTTTTTTTTTTTTTTTTGTTGTTGTAAATTTGTATATGGTGTCGAAGTAAGAATCAGCGAACTTTCAGCCCTCTGTCTCTTTCGTTCTGCCAATCTTGGAAGTGGGGTTGTCTTTCACCGTCAAGAAGGGCCGTTTGGAGGCTTTAGAGTCTGGCCGGGAGGAGCGTGACGGGAGTGTAGAGTCAGGTCGGGTGGAGTGTGACGGAGGTGTTGAGTCAGGCCGGGTTTGGCGTAACGGGGGTGTAGAGTCAGGCCGGGTGGAGCGTTTGGGGGGAGGGAGGGGGGTGTAGAGTTGTTATGGAGTAGCACCAGGTCATAGTGCCCAACGTCCGCCCCGAGGGTCGAGTACATCAAGTAGATTGGCGTGGTCGCCACAGTGTCGTGGTACTTTTGAATTGTTTTAAAGCTGCTGTCAATCACGATGATGGACTTGTTCAAGACTCTTGACAAGGCGATGATCTCAAGTTCTCCCACCATCGCTATGGGGTGTGTAACATCTCGGCGATGTGAATTGGGCTGGTACTGGTGACTTTGTGGACTGTAATGTTGGTCTTAATGACCTCTTTGGCTGTCGGTCTGGTCCTGGTGACCTCTTGGAGGATGTCCTCTTCGGGACACTCATCTTCCAATTACATTTTCAAGATGATTAAGAATTCATCGACGGCTTTCTTATCAAAAGCGGTCGCTCTCGACAGATGCGTGGCTTCAGCCTGCCTCAGGATGATATGTGGGTGTCGTCCCATAAAGCTCATGAACCAGTCTTTCCCAGCACGATTTTGTTCCTTGTTGAAGTCATGGTGAAGGTTATTTCTCTCAACTAAGGGGTACGCCATGATCTTCAAAGCGGTATTTAACTAGTTGCTTTTCTACATCCAGGGGTAGAGTGGGCGGTCTTCCAAAGAACTTGGTTCCATCCTTTGCAAACGTGTTTCTGTGTAGAAGGTGTCTTCGAAGGGCAGCACGTGAGACTTTGAACTCCTTTGCAGAGATGTTTAACCCAAGACCATTCTCTTTCACAGCTGCAAGAGCTTTCTTCATATCTTCTTCAGGCCATTGTCCATAACTGAAAGACCAACAAAATATGGTTAGTGTAATCTTGTAACAGCAAAACTCATATGGATTCGAGGAACAGCTGTCGCGAGGTGTTAATTGAAACACTCTTTCAGCAACTACCTAGAGTATTGTTTTATGTATATTTTGTTTTTGACAGGTGCAAAATGTTCCGTTTATTAAATAAAGAAGGTTTCAACTCATAAAAAAAAAAAAGGCATAATATTTGAAGCATAAATTGAACAGTGTCGGCTATATTGAACAAGGTGTCCAATGTACCCCGATTGTTGAGTTAACATTACCAGATTTCATACAGATCTAAACTGTAATTCCCAGTCCAAAGTCCTAATGCAGAATCTTTGAATTTGCCACAAAGTAAGCAGATGGTTTATGAATCTAAACAGCTAAATATTAATTCGTAATATGTTTTATGTGCCTTATTATAGACGGTTAACTCAAATAAAAGGTTAGACATTAAGCTTAACTATTCTAAAAGTGATCACCTGCCACGAGTTTTTTTTTCTTTGCTCCATTTGTATTTCTGCAAATGTCACAGTCTATCACCAGATATGTAAAAAACGGTGACGGGGGAAAAAAAAGTTACACCGGCTATTGAGATATTCGCCTGGTTCAATTTACAAACCGGTTCAGTCTACCTCCAATTACAGATAGTGGCACATCGTTACATGTTTTCTTTCTGTATAATAAACCTTAGACAGAAAAGGTCCACGAGAAATGGTTAATGGTTAAAACTCAGCTGCACGTTTGGTTCTCAAAAAGAAAAAAAATTGATCATATCACTCCCCTTCTACATTCTGGCTTCCAGTGTCTCATAGAATTATCTACAAAATCGCTATTTTCTGTTACAAGTGCGTCTATGGCTTAGCCCCTTCCTACCTCACCTAGAACATTCAATTCTATAAGCCTTCTAGAAATCTTCGTTCTTCATCTGACACCCTCATGCTTCACATACCCCGCTACAAACTCTCCTCTGCTGGCCGTCGATCTTTCTCAGTGATTGGCCCTTCAACTTGGAACTCTCTTCTCATCTCTCTTCCCTGCTCTCGAAACATAGCTACTTTAAAATCAAACTTAAAAACTCATCTCTTCCTTAAATGTTTCTGATCTTGCCTCCCATTATCATCGTCGTCATTCCTCCATTTTTTGTTGTTGTTTTGATTCAGACCACCGCCACCACCCACCCCATCACCCATCCTTAGCTCTCCCCTCCTCCCTACCTCCCTCGTCTCTTATTCGTTAGCAAGTGTCTGATTTTTATTTTGTATGAAGCCGGATGAGTACTGCGCTTTGAAATGATATTGTTCATTGGGAAAAAGCGCTATATAAATATTATTATTATTATTATTATTATTATTATTATTATTATTATTATTATTATTATTATTATTATTATTATTATTATTATTATTATTATTAATCTTCAAATGCTTTATGTGCGAAGTTAGTGAGTGTCTGGAATGTCTTGCAATCTTGTTGTGTGGGTTTTGGTTTTGTACTACAGGCAGCAATGATCGTGTCAAGAGACAATCCAGCCGTCAGAAATTGCATTACCTTGCCAGCGGCACGGAAATGTCCTCAAGCAGCGCTGCACTTTTCACATCGAGTTTCACCAGTAGATCGTCTCAAAACAGTTGTAACCGATCGCAGAACAACCGACATGGAACAGGCGATGTCAAACAAAGCCAGAGAGGTTTGTTGGGGGACAGATCTGAGAACCACGGTTCATCTCTGTCGAAGGACAGATCACGGAACAACGAGACAAACTTACCAAGTCACAGGTCACAGAACATTCAGCCAGGGACGTGGTTTTGGGGTGACAGTTTACAGACTACCAAATCAGGGGATGGATCACACGTTGACCTGTCAAATTACAGACCGCAGACTGCAATGTCTAGTGGTGGGTCGCACACTGTCATGTCAAGTGATAGATCGCACACTGCCATGTCGGGTGATGGTGATAGATCTCAGACTGCCATATCGAGTGATGGATCTCTTACTGGAGCGTCAAGCTACAAATTCCAGACTGACATGGCAGGAGACAGGTCGCAGAACTGTCGCGCCTCGGATTTGAGCTCCAATGCTAGTGAGAAACAAACTAGCAATCAAAAACAACACTGCAACAAAACTGGAGCACTGAGAAGTGGAAAATGCCCAAACATTCCCAAACCCTATCACGATAGATCTAGTTGTTGTCACGAGAAGGCGATGTCCTCAAGCAGTCAAAGTATATCCAATTCCTGTGCCTGTAGTGACCAACGACAGGCGGCTGACGTGGCCAGTATCGTGTCCACCCTCTCCAGCCGTTCCTCGTCCAGTTCTCAGGCCAGGTTGAGGCGAATCTGCGACGACGGTGACAACGAGAACACGGAAGGATCTGAGGAAGACTTTACAATAGACCCTTTCCTTTCTTCTGCCGCTTCGCACAGCAACTCTCGCAGGAATGATCAAGTTGAGTTCGACAGCACCTACAGACGGGCTCAGTATGGCGGCATCATGGATAGAGAGAATGACGACACCATGGATGGAGAGGAAGACGACGTGGATGTCGATGACGATGAAAATGATAGGAAGTATACCAATAGAGGTGCAGCCTTCGACAACGTAAATTTTAACGCTCTCAAAGACGTAATCGCTGCCAGCGAACAGAGCAGTCCTAGGGACAGCAGACGTGGCAGTAAGGTGCGCTTCATTCCTGCTAGCAGAGGTGACGATAAGAAACCGGCTTTAAAAGGTTTGTCACCGGTACGTTCAACAAAATTTTTATTATTAAGATCGTTTTAATCTTTGAAATTGATATCTTTTGGCATGTTAAGATGATTTAGAGCCTTCTGTATTTTGACAACAATCTACCAGACAAGTCTAAACATAAATGACGAAAATAATTTCAGAAAACAATTTATGATTCCCATGAAGATGCTTTTCCTCAGGACTCCTCACACATGCATTTTCCTATGCTATTCGAAACCAGTCACTCGATTTTCAACAAGCCCAGCTGAGAACTCCGTGACATGGCCACTTGTAGGTATGGCACAAATCCCCAAATTGAAACCACTGGCAACAGAGAAGGTAGATGGATTATGTCTAGGACGCTGTCGTTTAACCTCCAGTCCCATTTTCTTAGGCGAGACAATCACACTCTAAAGCTTTTTGCCTTTTTACAATATATATTCTTCCCATTCGTTTGGAGACTATAAGCACATAGTCTTTGTTGTTTTTGCATTTGGAAGATGCTCGTTTGTTTATAGCAGATCTTAACTTGCACACCACATGTACATGTGTACACATGCAGAGGTCAGTTATGGAAGGCAGTTTTTTTTTTTTTTTTTTTTTAATGGATACATTTTTTACTTAGAATGTATTGATCAGATATTTCCATATGAATTATTATGATATGTCCGTATTATTTACAATAGTCTCATATTTACACATTGCTTATTATGTTTTCTGAATTCGCAGACGATTACCTCACAGGCCGAAACCGACCTTGGTTTCCCGGCCAACAGAAGAGTCAGTGGTTTTACCCAAAGTGTCACTGCTTTAGCTGAACGACTTAGAAGTAAGTGCGTTGTAATTTTGTAATCACTCTAGGTTTTGAACGAACTACATTCTTCAATGCCACAATGAACCTTCGGGTGAGAGTATAAACCGAGGTCGCATACATTCCATCATAACGGACTTTAAAGATCCTGACGCTCCTGTCCTAGACGGGTGAGTGCCGGTAACAAGAACACTCCCAGCATGCACTTGGTCCTTCTCCCCCATTCCTGGCTGGCCAGGATAGTGCTCAGTTGTCCGGGCGTCAGACCATGCGCCCAAAGGCTGCGGGTGGGCGTCTGGGGCGGTTTGAGTTAGATCCTGTATCGGCCAGCGCCTAGAGTCTGGTCAAGTACGGCGAGATAAGTGCGCTATAAAAATCCTCAATAATAATAATAATAATAATAATAATAATAATAATAGTCCTTAACTCGAATGCGGGCCGCAATATGAGTATGTGCTCACCCTCCAACCTCCCCAAATTTTTTTTGTAGCTTTTTTGAAAATCTGTGCAAGATGTCCGTAATAGTCCAAAAATGAACTTTTGTTTTCATACGTCTGTCTGTTCGTCCGCCGTCCGACTAACGAAACTTAAAAGTAGCAAAGTTTCTCGGAACTACCTATTTTATCTATAACAACCAAACTTGCAAAGATAGTGTATATTCATGAAACTTAGCAAATGATCAGTGAATCAGACTTACTTCACTTCAGGGTCAAAGTCACAGGATCAACAAATCTTAGTTTTTAAAAAAAGCAGATGTTCACAAAATTTCACTTTTATTGATATTGCTTTCGTTTTATCGACTCGCATGCATAGCAATGTGAGTCTTTGTACTCGCCCCCCTACCCCTCCCTCCCTTCATCCCCCTTACCCCCCCCCTCCCCAACACCCTAAAAAAAAGTCAGATGTTTGCACATCTGTGCCAGCTAAATCCTAATTATTTAAAAAAATGACATTACAATAAAAAAAATAAAAAAATTATTACTTGAGTGTATTTGGAACCGGAGGTCAAGAGCATAGAAAGATCAAAGTCGGTATTACTTTGCGTTTTAATGCCACTGTTTGATTTTGTTTTCTGGACAGTCATTCTGATATTAAATATTGCTAGTTCCGCAAGGAGCATGTGAGTGAAAATGGGTTTTGCCCTTCTAGTATATTTAAGTGCGGGAAGCTTTTGTCTATTTTCACTGAACCTTGATATTGAGCTTATGATTGGTGATGCTTGATTTTTATCAGTGAGACACACATACTGTACGATGAAAATTTGGTCAACCTCGCGCCTAGGTCGAGGTCACTGGTGTGTCCAATGTCCATGGATTCTTCAGTGATCCTGGTTCTAAACTGTTTTATTCAATCATTCTTATATAGCGCTTTTCCAGCTCAAGAGCTGCTCAAGGCGCAGGCACATACAGGATCTAACTCAATCCAAAGTTACCCACTTGCAGCCTTTGGACACAATCCAGGGCGGCCGGGGATTGGGAGAAGGGACCTAGTGCTTGCTGGGTGTATTTGTATAGCCGGCATTCACTCCTCTAGGACATGTGCGTCAGGATCTTTGAAGTCCGTGCGTGGAATGCGTGTGTACTCAGACTAGAACTTGGTTTATACTCTCATCAGAAGGAGTATGAGACTATCAACTAAATAAAAAGTGAAAACGTGTTGCAAAATTATAGATCTAAGTTTACTGCAGACATATGGAAAGAAGGGGCTACAAGTATATGAGCCATGAACGTTACTCGTTTCACCGACAACTTAGTCTGGTAGAAATGTAAATCAAAGTGGGTGAGTACTCACAAGAGGAAACATGCAGCTCAGCAAATTGACTCGGGTGTTCGGGGTAAAAATAAACTCGCCGTTGACAAGGCAGATTCGGGCAGTTGCCATTTTGCCAACACTTAAGGAATGCGCTGGTTTTAAAAGGAAGCTTTGCTTTCAGTTCTGAAATTTAACTTCTTTTATAGCGCGCTTCAGTGTCCTGCTACGTCTAAATAAAACTAAATGAGCGTCATAAAAGTAGAGTGACGAAGTAACAGCGAAGATTCGGTTCTTGCCGCTTGGTCTACGCTACATTTTGCTTCTATAGGCTGATTAGGACTGAGAACAAGATTTGTTTGACTCCTATGACAGCTCAATCTGTGAGCATTCCGGAAGAAGATGATAAAATGAGCCAAGGTATTTTCAGTGTAAAATAATGTATTAAAAAACAAACAAACAAACAAAAAACACCAACACATCCCTTGTTCTTTCTATAATTGGGCTCAAAACTGTTGCTTATTTCAGTTTTTACATCTTTTCTAAAGGTGGATTTTAGACTTCAGAGGATTTGCATTAAAAATGGTGTCTACATTTCAGCCTGGTATCATTTTTGGGAATGGCCAAACGCCGTGCGATACTCCATCAGGACGGTCGTGACAGACATCTTCTTTGACCTGTTCATCAACTTTTGCATCATCCTCAACACCATCACCATGAGCCTCGAGCACCACGGCATGAGTGAAACACTCGCCGATACCATCAAAAAGGCCAGCACGGTCAGAAATGAGAGAGAGAGAGAGAGAGCCGGTCAGAAATGAGAGAGAGAGAGAGAGAGAGAGAGAGAGAGAGAGAGAGAGAGAGAGAGAGAGAGAGAGAGAGAGAGAGAGAGAGCTCAGGAAACTTACGCCGTCTGTCTGTGCAAAAACTTTAAAGCGGCTTAATAAGTACTCAGAGCTAATTTAAACTGTCATAATCAATCTTGGTAAGATGTTGTGTCCTCATGAGTTGAGACTTCGAAAATGATTAGTGAATGAATTACTTCACTTCAAGGTCAAGGTCACAGTCCATCAATCTTAGTACAAAAAATGACAATTTGTCACCATGTTACCATTTTTTTAAATGTTGAACTTATGATTTTTTTGACGCATGATTGATATCAATGAGACACATACCCTTTGCAAATTTGGTCAACTTCACTCCAAGATCAGTGCCACTGGAGCCTTCCAAAGTCGGTTTGTATAGGTACTTTGAAGTGACCTTGACACTGTAGGAGAGATAAAAAGTTCAAACATGTTGTAATTAGAGATGATAGATTGATCTTTCATCGCTCTTCCGTTTTTGCGTTGATCTTGAAGGTCAAGGTCATTTTAGGCCTTGCAAAAACATACAGACAATAGGTCATCGTATTGTGGAATGGCTATTTTATTTAACCCATAGTATGTAACAACATTGGGTTATTTGATCAGACATGCATGAGGGATCACGTGAGGGTCGAGGTCATCCCAAGTCAAAGGTCATCCGAAAGTGTTTTTTGGAATAATACAACGTGTGTTTTACTTTATTTGATAGTACATGAGTGTATTCGGAGCCGGAGGTCAGTGTCATCTCAAGGTCATCTAAGTTTACTGCAGACATCTCAAGGTCAAGAGCACAGACAGATCAAAGTCGGTAATACTTTGCATTAATGCCACCATTTCATTTTGGTTTTTTCTGGACACTAATTTTTCGTGTTCCATAATGAGCATGTGAGTCATATGGGTTTGCCCTTCTAGTGCTTCTGTAAGATAACACAAAGACAGAAGAAGCCCACAGAACTAGCACTTTTGCAAAATAAAATTAAGCTATGTTAGTGAGTGTTTTTTTTTTAAAATACATTTGAATGGCTTGCCGTCTTGTTTTTGTTCTGTAGTCATTCATAATACTCTTCGACTTGGAGGCAGTGATGAAAATATTAGGTCTGGGGCCAGGCTTCTATTTTTCACAGACTTGGAATCGCTTCGACTTTGCTGTTGCTGCACTCAGCTCTATCAACATCGGCATGGATTCCCTCAGCCTTCGGAGCTACAAAGAGCTGGACTTTCTACGAGCAGTCAGACTGGTAATTAGATTGAGGCTGTATTTATCCAATTGATTTCTCTAATATGTTTGTTGCCAAATTCTACCTTGGTCTAAACTCAAAGTGAATATGGTCCGTAAAGCAAGCTAAGCTTACTTGATTAAGTCACGATTTCGCTTTTAAGATGTACCAAAGCATGCGTTGCGAGTGGCGTGCGTACGTTTAAGTGTGTTCGTACACGTGGCTGATTGTGCACAAATCCTCCACATCTTTTTCGCCATGAGAATGCATTTCTTCAACAAGTACACCGTGGCTAACTTTCCCATAGGAACCCCAAGTAAGTGTGTACGTACGTGTGATGCTTGTGCACATGTTTGCGCACCTGTGTTGCGTGTGTGAAGCTACGCGTGCTGAAGCTGGCCCAGGTGTGGCCTGCCATGAACAACCTGCTGAAGATCATCGGCAGCGCCCTGGGAGCCCTCAGCCAGCTGACCATCATCCTCATCATCGTCCTCTACATCTTTGCCGTTATGGGTATGCAGTTTTTCAACGACAAGTACACCGTGTCTAACTTTCCCAAAGGAATCCCACGGTAGGCTATGATCTGTTTTACCATTTTATCAGTTTAAAGAGGCGTAATGATTCCACGGAATGAAACCGGTAGCTGTTTTCAGATTGTTTCACGGATTCAACACTCAGTCATTTTCCTTTTAAATGACGGATGGATGCATTCAGAAAATAATACATGGACTAGAGTTATTGAGGAGACAGTTTCATGAACAGGTATGAATCGAATAGCAGAGGTACACTTCTAGGTGATATTTAACTTTAGAAATGTAAGTCTTCTATTCGTTCCTAACACCCTTTCATAAAACTTCCCCTTCATCCCCACCCGGGATGTATAGAGTGCACGCATCTTATAGAAATGTATGATTTCAATGCGCATGCATACATAATAATAGTAGCGTACAATTAATGAGCTCTGTATTGATGTATATTGCTTGCTATTTTTTGAGTCTTTGTTAATTTTGATTGTAATATTGATATTGGTGGTAATGCTAATGAGAAGAAAGAAGAAGTAAAGATTTGATTACCATAAAATGAGGCAACAAAAGTATAACTTAAAAGACGTAATGTATACTTAATAATATAATTAATGTTATGTAGCCTACTAAAAAAATTAATTCATTATGTCCATCTTTACCAGACCGCGCCATAATCCACGACGAAGTTAATAATGATGATGTCAAGTGCTGATTTTTGATTCACATGCATAGCAAGGTGGGCCTATTGTTCTCGCGTATGTGACTATGCCTTGACAGTCAATGTTGTTGCTGTTTATTCCCGATTTTATGATTTTTAGATGGAATTTTGTGGGCATTAGCAACTCGTTCATGATGGTGTTTCGGGTGTTGTGTGGAGAGTGGGTGGAGTCGCTATGGGACTGCATGAGGATTCCAGCAATGCCCACAGAGCAATGTGTCCTCGTCTTCTTCCCCACGCTCATCTTAGGCAACTTCGTGGTATGCAATCTCCTCTCCCTCTCTGCCTAATTATCTTTCCCGGTTCTAAATATGTCTGCAGGTACCCTGCCCTGGCTTTGACAGCTTGCTGCACTGGGGTATTCTGTGCGTTTATTACATTCTGTATGTGTTATTTGGGGCCTTCCATGTATGGTTGCCCAAGATTGATTTTTCATACATGTTCCGTGTTTGCATTGATTTTGACGGTCAATATCATTTTAGGCCTTACAAAAACATGAACAAATTTTTCATCTTACAGAGAAATGGCTCTATATTATTTTACCCATAGTATGCAACATGGATTAACAGCATTAAATTATTTGATCATTCACGAGCATCAGATGCCACGTGAAGATCAAGGTCATTCCAAGTTCAAGGTCATCCCAAGGTCACTGTTGTTTTGTGCATACTAACTTTACAGCTTTTGCAAGGTCATCACAAGGTCAAGAGCATCGAAAGATCAAAGTCGGTGTTACTTTGCAGTTTAATGCCGCCGTTTCATTTATTTTCGAACCCCCGCATGGCACGAACTTTCGTGACTTAGTTGCGAGGCTTTTCAGGACATCGAGGGTTTTTTCCGGGTACTCCGTTTTCCTACTTCCTTTCAATAATGAAATAGGTTGCAGTCAATCTAAAAATTTCCCACATAAAAACTGATTTCTATTCCGACTTCTGTAATCGCGTTCTCTTCAGATCGCCGCACTTTTGAGTTTGACTGAAGAAAAAGGGCGTGATATCATCCTGTATTATTATTATTATTAAAATTATTATTATTATTATTATTATTATTATTATTATTATTAAATATTGACAATTTAATAAGGAGAATGTGAGTCATATGGCCATTGCCCTTCTAGTTACAAGTCTTGACTTGACTTTGGTGAGTGACTTTATTTAGTATGCGTCGTACTGTTCTTGGCTTGACTTTGGTGAGTGACTGATGGTAGGTGTTGAATTTGTTCCTTGCCCTGCTGCTGAACGCGTTCGGCGAGAACGTGGTGGAGAAAGAGAGCATCGAAGGGAAGCGGCTGAAAGAAGCCAAGCAGCGTCTGGTTTCCAAACTAATGTGGCTCAAGGAAAGATGCTTTGGCGCCAGCAAGAAGAAAGAGATATTTGTCAAAATCCATTTGCCGAAGCACGAAGGGCCTGTCATAGCTATCGCTGAAGACGATGTCGAGATACCGCCATTTGAAGGTTATACAAACAAGTGCGAGTGTGCAAGCCTGTGGGCGTTGGGTGTGTGTAGTGAGTGTGTAGTGTGTGTGTAGTTCGCGTTGGTTGTGTCTGTGAGACCGCGCGTGCATGTGTGTGTGTGTGTGAGAGTGTGTTTGTGTGGCTGAGAGAAATACTGGGTGATGAGGGGTGAGAGTTGTGTATAGAAGTGGACTTGGGTGAATTTTTTTTTATGTTTTCCAACAGTACAAAATGTCTCTTCCACAATACACTTCTTACTATTAGTTCCAGAACTCAGTTTGACTCACATGCATAGCATAATAGCATAGCGTGACTACTCTCGTTTCAGATATAGCATCTAACGAGAAATCAGCCCGCGTAAGCGAAGACCGCGATAGCCAGAAGTCCTATCCAAAGAAAAATAAGTCCAGAAAACTTACAAAGGCTGAACAAAAGGTGAGAGCACAAAAAAAAGTGTAAAACAACAAAGAGTAATTAACCCATATGAGAAAGGACTCATAATATCATTTAGAATATAATCCTTAATATATTTAACGTTGCAAGGGTTAATTTATAAAAAAAAATGTTTGTATTTCCAGACTTATTTGGAAATACTTGAAACAGTCTGGAATCAGAACGAGCTAATGTCGGTCGGTTGTTTGGTCCGTCGGTCCGTTGGAAGTCGTATCTCAAGAACCGCTGAACAGATTTTGACCACACTTCATAGGAACATTACTTAGGTTAGTGGCCTGCCTCCCCCGCCTTCATGTTTGCTCTACTGCAAAGATCAAGGTCATTTGAGGCAGATTCCTTGAGGCCTTGAGCAGCTCTTGAGCTGGAAAAGCGCTATATAAGAACGATTAAATAAATTTAGTTGCTGAACACGATTTGCTCAATATCTCAAAAACGGCTGAAGAGATTTTTTTGAGTTTTGGTATACTGTAACGGGTACCTCAGATCCTTCAGTAGCAGTCTGGTTGTCGATCAGTTGTTCGCCCGTCGCTCCGAATTTCAATTGTTTGACACACATGCATAGCAATGTAAGTCTATGTACTCGCCCAAAGAAACAAAAAATTCTAGATTTTTGCAAATCTGTCCGAGATGATGTATGATCTGTCCTACACAAAAGAAATTAAAAAAAAATGTCCGTCTGTCCGCCGCAACCAAACTTGGTAAGACGGTGTATACCCATGAGACCTTTTAAATGATCAGTGAATTAATTACTTCGCTTCAAAGTCACAGGGTCGTCAAATGTTAGTCAAAAGATGGCAATTTTCCACAAAATTTCACTTTTTGTTCTAGGTTATTAACATTGAACTTATGATTGTTTGATGCATGATAGATATCAATGAGACACACATACTTTACAGATTTGGTCAACATCACTCCAAGCTCAAAGTCACTGGACTTATCCAAAATTGGTTAGTATAGTGACCTTGACCCTAAATTATGAGGAATATAAAGTTCAAACTTGTTTTATTTAGAGATGATTGATTGATCTTTCATATGTTCCGTTTTAGCGTTGATCTTGAAGGTCAAGATCATTTTAGGCCTTGCAAAAACATTTAAAAAATTGTTAATCTTTAGTGAAATGGGTTTTTATTTCACCCATAGTATGCAAAAACATTGGATTATTTGATCAGACATGCATGAAAGGTCACGTAAAAGTCAAGGTCTTCCCAAAGTCAAGGTCACCGAAGGTCAAGGTGATCCCAAGGTCACCGGTATTTTCATATTTTATCCTATCTCATAACTCTGAGGTCGTTGGGGCACCACAGATGATCGTTTAACCAGCGTACTCCATCTTTCTCTGTCCTCAGCAATCCTGATGGCTTCGCTCAATGTCAAGCCAGTCCATTCTCCAATGTTGTCCTCCCACCTCTTTTTTGGTCTCCCTCTTCTTCTACCTCCTAGCACTGTGCCTTGCAAGATGGTCTTTGCAAGACCTGATGATCTGATGACGTGGCTTTTTTGGCATAATACAACTTTTGCTGTAGTTTATTTGATAGTACATGGGGGTATTTGGAGCCGGAGGTCAAGGTAATTTCAAGGTCAAGAGCATAGAAAGATCAAAGTCGGTATTTGCATTTTAAAGCCAAAGTTTCATTTTGTTTTTTTTTCTAGGCACTTATTTTCATGATAAATATTACGAGTTCCATAAGAAGCGTGTGAGTCAAAGAATAACTACAACCACGCAACCATATGAAAGACAAGCCGAGATCGTCCAGAAGAGAACGAACAGTATTTAACCAAAATAATTTATACTCGCTATTAAAAAACAAATAAGAGCACAGACGAAACATAAGCACAGACATTTTTGTGGAATCGTTACAACAATCGATACACAATTTATACCAAAAACAAAGTAACCTGCATTTGGCATCCAAAGAGACAGGAATACAGCCAACCTCACCCAAAACCATGCCAGTCGGCGTGCAAGGTTTTACGTTAAGGATCATTTTCAAAAATTTTAGTTGTAACCTATCACATATTTCCATTTTTTTCGTGAGCCCACACCTCGCAGTTATACAGTAGAATCGGTTTGATACATTTATCAAAGAGATCTAGCTGGACATCAAGCGGCAAATCTAACTTTCTACACTTCCTTAAAAATACATCGCACGTTCAGCTGACAAGCTCTGAGCTTTCAAGTTCTTTTAAAATTTATTGTTATAATGAAAGAGGGTGCCTAAATATATATATTCCCAAATTATTTGAAGGATTACATCATTAAACTTGAAGACATGCAACTTCATTATTTTACCGCGGGAGAAAATCATAACTTTCGTTTTTGCAATATTTATACACAGACCAAACTTCGCACAATATACATTAAGAATAGCTAGAGCTTTCTGCATGTCTTCAGCTGACTCTGATAAAATGACTGTGTCATCAGCATATAATAACAAAAACAATTTTAAATACTGGTCAATATCTGATACCAATATTCCGTGGCAACGATAAACCATCAATATTTTCTGCAAGGAAAGACCTTAAATCGTTCAGAAACAATGAAAATAGAATAGGTGATAAATTATCACCTTGCCGCGCTCCAGCATTACATGTAAAAGAAAGTAGGCGATATACCATAAGGGCTTTTAACATAAGATTTAGCTTTTTGATACAAATCTTTGATCACTATCAAAACTCTTCCAGAAATTCCATTGTTGGTTAATTTTTCCCAAAGCATATTACGCTGTACATTATCAAATGCCTTTTTATAATCTACAAATGTAGTAAACAATCTTTTCTTTTGTTGTAAGTAAATATGAATTAGACAGTGCAGTGCAAAAACATGATCAGTGGTTGAGTTACCTTTTCTAAAACCTGCTTGTTCATTACCTAATAAATTATTGGACTCTAGAAATAAATTAATCCTAATATTAATAATGCTAGTAAAAAGTTTACCCAAACAGCTAAGAAGAGTTATACCTCTGTAATTGTCTACATTTAACGTGTCTCCTTTCCCTATATATAGTGGACAAACTATGCCAACTGACCAGTCTTCAGGAATTTAGCCACTGCTTAGAACAAGATTAAATAAAATAGTAATAATAGTATCTAACAACTTAGGAAAAGATGCAAAATACAATCAAAACCGCAGGCTTTATTATTCTTTAGTTTACCAACAGCTTTTATTACCTCGCCACTTGTTATGTCGGAATTCAGACTAGAATTATCTATAAAGTTGTAATTGGATGTATTTGTCTGAAAATACATTATTACATGTATTATTATTATTATTATTATTATTATTATTATTATTATTATTATTATTATTATTATTATTATTATTATTATTATTATTATTATTATTTATTGTTTTTTTAGGAAGTGCGGAGTCGAGAACGGCACATGCGCGAGAAAATGAGCAAACCGTCGATGGAGAGTCTGATAAGCTTCGACCCGACACGTCCTGAAAGCAAGACCCTGGTGCCTCCCTGCTTCCCCGATAACATGCCGCGATCATTGCAAGATCTTTTCCTCTTTATTATGTAAAGTTTGGTTTGGGAGGAGGCTGGAGGGATAGCTGCAAGTCATACATCTGCAGCGACCTCGAGAGTAAACAAAACCTTCAAAAATTAACAGAGATAGAACTGAAAGCTTTGTTCCATGTAGCACAAGTGCATTATGAGATTCCAAAAATCTTTCTCCCTCTCTCTCTCTCTCTCTCTCTCTCTCTCTCTCTCTCTCTCTCTCTCTCTCTCTCTCTCTCTCTCTCTCTCGCTCTATCTGTCCGCCCGTCCGCCCTCCTAGCGCCTGTGCAAAAAAACTGGCTAAAATTACTCACCCTATTTCATCGATCACAACCAAACTTGGTGGGACGACGTTTATCCACGACAGCCCCAAACTAATCAGTGAATGCCTCACTTCAAGGTCAAGGTCACATGGTCACAACTGCGAGTTAGTCCAAATATGACAAATGTTCACACATTTTTACTTTTTCCTAAGCTATTGTGTCTATAGTAGGTTCATATGGGTACATTAAAATGACCCTGACCATAACACTTTAAACGATACCAATTCCAAACTTGTTGTTTAAGAGGCTCTATAATTGACACACAATATGCAACAACGTTTGGTTATATGATAATTATTATACATGAGCACCAGTGGTCAAGTGAAGGTTAGGGCCATTGCAAGATCGCTTATTATTGACATAATACAACTTCTGCTTTAATTCATTTCATCGTACATACGAGTTCATTGGGAGTCATGGTCAAGGTCATCTGATGAAAGTCAATATTACTGTTGTGTTTTGAGTGCAACACATTTCGTTTCAGTTTTGACTCGCTTGCATAGCAACGTGAGTCTTATGTACTCACCCTCCTCCCCTCCCCCTCTCCTCCCCCCACCTGTCCGTCCGTCCTTCCGTCTGTCTGTCCGCCGTTCGACGTCTGTCGGTGCACACATCTTTAAAGTGGCTATGTACTGAGAGCCTGTTTCAACTATCACCACCAAACTTGGGAAGGAAAGTGTATACCCATGAGGCCTCGAAAATGATTGGTGAACGAAAGACTTCACTTCAAGGACAAGGTCACTGGAGTCCAAAGTCGGTTTGTAAAGGTACTTTGAAGTGACTTTGACCCTAAAATGAGAGATATGTACAGACTTGTTGTATTTAGAGATGATAGATTGATCTTTCATATATGTTCGTTTGTGTGTGTGGGTGTGTGTTTGTGTGTGTGTGTGTGTGTTGATCTTGAAGATCAAGTTCATTTTAGGTCTTGCTAAAGCATACAAAAAATAGGTCATCGTACAGTGGAATGACTGTTTATTTAACCCGTAGTATGCAGCAACATTGGGTTATTTGATCAGAGGTGCATCACTTGAAGGTCAAGGTCGTCCCAAAGGTCAAGATCTCTGAAGGTCAAGAGCATAGAAAGATCGAGTACTTAGTAGGTATTACTTTGCATTTTAATGTACCGTTTCATTTTGTTTTTGCGGGCACTCATTTTCACGGTAAATATTGCAAGTTTCATAAGGAGAATGTGAGTCACATGGGCTTTGCGATTCTAGTTAAAGCGTAAACTGTAGTGAGCACTCATTTTCTCGTAGTATAAATATACTATACTTGTATGAGGTCGCAGGTTTTAATCCCGCATGGGACGAACTTACGTACGGGTCTTTTCAGGACACCAAGAGTTTTCTCCCGGTACTCCGGTTTCCTCCCAAACCTTCAATAGTGATATTGGATGCAAATAATCTCAGTTTCAAAAAATAAACATTTGATTTCTCCTCCGCCTTCTGTAATTCCGACTTCTTGAGATCGCCGCCCTTGAGTTCGATTGATGGGAAAAAAACCCCGCATCCTGTATTATTGTATTATTATTGGTGGTAGTTGTAGTAGTAGTAGTAAGTAGTAGTAAATAGTAGTAAGTAGTAAATAGTAGTAGTAGTATAGTAAGTAGTAGTAAATAGTAGTAAGTAGTAAATAGTAGTAGTAGTATAGTAGGCCTAAGTAGTAGTAAATAGTAGTAAGTAGTAAATAGTAGTTGTAGTATAGTAAGTAGTAGTAGTAGTAGCAGTAGTAGTAGTAGTAGTAGTAGTTTCATTTGTGTCGTCTGAATGCGTTTTGTTTGATGCCAGCAACAAACTAGCGGATCAGCTCAGTGCTACGAAATGTGGTAAGGCGTGGAAAAAGTTCCGCAAGTGCATCCTGATTACGGTCAGTAATGACTGCTTCGAACTCCTCATTCTTCTCGTCATTATTGTCGGCAGTGCTGCCATGGTAAGGATCTGCGGCGACACGTTGAGAAATTCTAAATTCATATATTGTTCCCGTGCCTTATACAAGCGTTGTAATTTTAGACTAGATTTTTTACCAAGGATTTTGTATTTCCAGTTTATATCTAGAAATACTTTGCAAAGGTCGGGAATCAGAACGAACCAAATGTCGGTTGGTCGGTCGGACGATCTGTCGGTTCGTCTGTCCGTTGTGTGCCAGATCTAAAAAACCACATGATGAATTTTGACCAAAAAACTGTATAGAACCATTACCTAGGTTAGCAGCTATCTTACCGCGTCCCATCATATTTGCTATAATGCAAATGTCACTTGATGCAAAACACGTTATGCTAATTATTTCAAATACCTATGAACTGGTTTGATGATTTTTGATTCACATGCAAAAAGCAATGTGAGTCTATGTACTACCTCCCCCTCCCTCCTTCGGACTCCCCCTTCCCTCCAAGACGCGAAATGAGTCTTGAATGGTCCAAAAATTACATTTTCACCAAAAAAATGTCAGTCCGTCTCTCTGTCTGTCCGTCATCCGCTGCCCTCCGTCCGCCGTCTGCTGTCCTCCGTCTGGACGTGCAAAACTTGCAAGTGAATTAATATCTCAGAATCTATTTCATCTATCACAACAGAACTTGGTAAGAGATCTAAAAAATGATCAGTGTATGAATGACTTCACTTCAAGGTCAATGTCACAGTGTCAGTAAATGTTAGTAAAATAAATGACAGTTTTTCCAAAATATTTGACTGTTTTCTTGGTTATTAATATTAAACTTATGATTCTTTGACGTATGATAGATATCAATAAGACACACATACTATACACATTTGTTCAACCTGAATTGAATTTGATTGCTTTTAATATTCGGCAAATACTTTAACAAAATTGCTAAGGTCATATTTCATTCCTCAAAGGTCACTGTCGCGGTGTCATTATTTTCTAAATATGTTTTGCGCCGTCTCAAACTTGTCTTAACCGATTTGGAAAAACATTTTTGCTTGCAGACTGTTCAGGTAGTTGCCAATATGCAATAATTCCATTTTTCATGCTGCTTCTTTGAAGACGAGTCACAACACCTACAATAAAATTAACACTTTTGAAATATTTTTCGGCTATGATTGTGAGTGTCTGTTAAATACATTTGAATGGCTTGCCATCTTGTTCAACATTATTCATCTGTCCTTACAAATGTTTGCAAGAATTCTGAGGTTGATCCAAGTACACAGTTATGGTGCTCTGCCATTAGTGCAATTCAATAACATTTCTGTTCTTTATAACATGTTCCTTGTGTCCAAGAAGAACCAGTTCTTTATGAATATGACTAAATTTAGAATGGTGAGGTGGAACCATCAGTCTACATTCCAAAGTAAGACTGCTGCGCTCTCTGGTCATCTCCATCTTCCTATATGCTTGCGAAGCATGGACCCTCACAGCAGATCTCCAACGAAGAATACAAAGCATGGAGATGAGGTGCTACAGAAGACTTCTGTGCATTTCCTATACCCAACACATCACCAACGTTGAAGTCCGACAGACCATCACACAAGCCATTGGACAACACGATGACCTGCTCACAGTGGTGCAGAAACGGAAACTCCGATGGTATGGCCACGTCACCAGATCATCAGGCCTTGCAAAGACCATTCTGCAAGGCACAGTGCAAGGAGGTAGAAGAAGGGGGAGACCGAAAAAGGGGTGGGAGGACAACATTCGAGAATGGACTGGTTTGACACTGAGCGAAGCCATGAGGGCTGCTGAGGACAGAGAAAGATGGAGTATGCTGGTTAAGCGATCATCTGTGGTGCCCCTACGACCTTCGGGTTATGGGACAGGATAGGATAGGATAGGAGGTGGAACCAAATGTATACATCGTTCCAGAAATCCCTTACAACAGGACGGACAGTTACGTAGAAAATGCTCTAAAGTTTGCTCATGGTTCTGACAAAAACAACATGCAGAACGACTACCTATGTATTAGCTGAACTGTAAATATTTCGCAGTTTGTGATATTTTGTACATAATTTTACATTGAAACCAGCGTCGGCTGGGAGTTTCTTAACTTTCAAAAATGACTCTTCCGATTCCCCTTCCCCCCACTCCCCTCATCACCAACCCCCCTCACCCCTTCCTCCATCTTTTTTTTTTGTTGTTGCCTCCTCTTTGACTCTCCCATCCACGTTTCGCTGCCTATCGTTGTATTATTTATTGACTTGTACAATCGTTGTAGTCATGCCGAGAGTTTTTGGCCACAATGTGTTATGGAGAGTCGCCGGGGGTTAATGTCCTTAATGATGTACCTCTATTATTGATTTGCCTTAATGTCTTAGGCCATGGAAGATCACAATTACAAATACATGACTCCGGCCGACGATCCCACGAAGCAGGTGTTTGTTCTCATTGACCATATCGTCGTTTATATTTTCGTGGTCGAGATGCTAATGCGATGGACCGGGGAAGGTTTCTACAAGTATTTCACCACCTTTTGGAACCGTCTCGACTTTGTGGTGGTCATGGTTCGTACATTACCCATTTCAGTTGGTTTTACTGCAAACCGGAACCTCGCTTAAATATTGTAATTTTTGTTCGACCAGCTCAGTGTTTTTCTTAACTTCTGGAGCATTCCACGCTTTAGTACAATCATTCTAGCATCTAAAAATCTTTCTTTCTTTTTCTCGTCTTCCTCTTCTTCTTCGTGTTTTGTCTTGCAGTTTTCCGTGCTGGACTACTTTGATGAGGGAAACAGCAAATTCCATGTTTTCCGCTCCTTGCGTGCTCTGCGACCTCTTCGCATTGTCAGTCGCATCGAGGGAATGAAAGTAAGCTATATTTATTTTAATCGGTTGCTGAGTACTACTATCCGGGGTTACGTGGGTGCGTGTTTGTTAGTGTGTGTGCATCATAAGTGTGGCCATGTCTCCATCCTTTAGCTATTAGATCTATCAGCAGCATGCGTTATAATCGGCCATTTCCGTTCTGTTCACCAGACTTGAACCTTCCTTTGGAATATTTGGCAATGCCTTTCAGTGGATGTTCCCCCGGCACCCTGACGCCTCCAATTTGGTGTCCCTCAGAGGTCTGATCGGGGAACATTACTTTTGCGCTATACACTCGGCCCACCTCAAAACGTTTTACAGATTTCGACCTTCACAAATTTTCAGATGATACCCAGCTAGCTAATCAAGTCCGTCTCATTTTCTGATTTCCAGTATCTCATTCGCAGAAGTTTTTATTAATGAGGTAAAAGATTGGACGTCTAACCATGAAGTTTTGTTAAACGAAGATAATACAGACACAAATGGCTGTTGGGACGCGTTTCAGCCAAAGATAAAAACTTTGAAGTCACCCTGGACGGCTGTCCATATAATTTCATGCTGGTCATTTGTGTTGTTGTTGCTACTTGAACTGAGAAGAATTGCTTCAATCTGCCATTTCATCCCGAGTTCAGCAATTATTTCGCATGTTTCAGAATCTTGACCAGACTTGACGACCTTAACTCTCCGTTACATCTAACCAAGCTGCTCGCCTGCAAAAAGTTGTCAATAGGGCTGCTCCTATGATATTTCGTGCCGAGCGATCTGATCACATCACACCGTATTTAACATGAATTTGCACTGGCTCCATGTTCTGCACCGCATACTATAAACTCGCCATCCTTGCATTTCATTAATTTGATGGTACCTTACCACCTTGCATGGACCCTCACAGCAGATCTACAACGAAGAATACAAGCATGGAGATGAGGTGCTACAGAAGACTTCTGGGCATTTCCTATACCCAACACATCACCAACGACGAAGTCCGACAGACCATCACACAAGCCATTGGACAACACGATGACCTGCTCACAGTGGTGAAGAAACGGAAACTCCGATGGTATGGCCACGTCACCAGATCATCAGGCCTTGCAAAGACCATTCTGCAAGGCACAGTGCAAGGAGGTAGAAGAAGAGGGAGACCGAAAAAGAGGTGGGATGACAACATTCGAGAATGGACTGGTTTTACACTGAGCGAAGCCATGAGGGTTGCTGAGGACAGAGAAAGATTGAGTATGCTTGTTAAACGATCATCTGTGATGCCCCTACGACCTCCGGGTTCCGGGACAGGATAGGATACCAACTTATCTCAGCTTGCTTCGTAGCTTACGTTCCTTCATGTAGCTACAGAGAGACTGTTCCTAGAACAAAAGTGAAAACAGACCGATCTCGCGCTTTCAGGTATAATTTCCCGTCTGTCTGAAATTCCCTCCGCCATTCTCCGCTTCGCTCGATTTCTTTGGGAATTTTTAAAGTCGCCTTGAAGACCCATCTGTTAGCGTCCCGTAATGCTCTTACTACTTGCAAACCATCAATCCTGTAAGGAATTCAATAAAAGTGCCAGAAAATGGATGGTTGTACTAAAATAATAATTTCTCTCTTTTTTATGCATTGTTCCCTTCAATAATGGTACAGAACGCAGTCATTATAAAAATTTCACAAATAAAAATTCGATTTTCTTTCCGTCTTCTAATAGCGATCTCCCTGCCTTTACACCACCTGTTTGAGTGATGGATGTGTATTTGGTGTGTGTAAGGGTAGATGAGACAGATGAGCGTGTATGTTGGTATAGATCGCCGCGCTTTGAGCCTGATTGATTTGGGGAAAGGCGCGTATATAGCATCCTGTATTATTATTATTATTATTATTATTATTATTATTATTATTATTATTATTATTATTATTATTATTATTGTTCTTCAAAGTTTGGGAAAGTTCGTTGAATGCAGTAAATATATTATTTTGAGTTTCTGCCTATTGAGGACCTGTCATTATTGATTTTTGACTCAAATGCATAGCAATGTGAGTCTATGTATTCACACTCCTCACCCTTTCACTCTCCCCCACCCCCTAAAAAAATCAATAAAAACTAAATAAAATTAAATATTCCAGATTTTTGAACATTTTGTCCATCTATCTGTCCGCCGCCCGGGGTCCACCGTCTGGATCCATGGATGTGCAAAACTTGCCAGTGATTTAATATCTCCGAACCTTTTTCAACTATCACAACCAAACTTAGTAAGATGGTGTTTTACCACGAGATCTCATAAATGATCATTGAATGAATTACTTCACGTCAAGGTCAAGGTCAAGATCAAAAGTTCAACAAATTTTAGTCAAAATTAACAATTTTTGAAAAAAAATCACTTTTTCCTAAGTTATTAATATTGAATTTACGATTCTTTAATGCACGATAGATATTAATGAGACACACATCCTTTGCATATTTGGTCAACCTCACTCCAAGGTCTAGGTCACTGGGGCTGTCCAAAGTCGGTTAGTATAGGTACTTTGAAGTGATCTTGACCCTAAACTATATATGAGAGATATAAAGTTCAAACTTGTTGTATTTAGAGATGATAGATTGATCTTTCATATTTTGTTCCGTTTTTGCGTTGACCTCGTAAGGTGAAGATCGTTTGAGGCCTTGCAAGAACATACAAAAAAATAGGTCATCGTTCAGTGAAATGGCTCTATTTAACCCATAATATGCAACAACATTGGGTTATTTGATTATACATGAGCATAAGAGGTTACTTGAAGGTCAAGGTCATCCCAAGGTTAAGGTCACTAAAAGTCAAGGTTATCCCAAGGTCCGTTTTTTTGGGTTTGGCATAATACAACTTTTTCTGTAGTTTATTTGATAGCACATGAGTGTATTTGGAGCCGCAGGTCAAGACCGTGATGGGCAAAATAAAAGTGGCCATTTTTCACTGTCCATTTTAGAAGTATGATTGCTCTGGGAGTTCAGTATTAATTTAGGTCGCAACCCCTTGTTCCCTGGGAGGGTATCCCCGGCTGCTATATCGCCAATGGTGACAACTTCATTGCTCATTCAGCAGTGAAGTAAAAGTATTCTGATGTCAGAACGTTTCAACACACATGAATCAGCATGACGTAGAAGAGGCTTGATCCCAGCAATGTTACGCATGAACACGACGGCGTAGCAATTGTAGCTCCCCCATTGATGTAAGGCTGTTTGGTTTACACGTTTATGCAGATCGTAGTCTATTCATTGATGAGCGCCATTCCAGCCATCGTCAATGTCTTCCTGGTCAGCATGGTCTTCTGGCATATCTTCAGTGTCATGGGAGTGCAGTTCTTCTCCGGCAAGTTCTACAAGTGCATCACGTCGTCAGGAGAAATGGCGCCCCTCATTGCTAGCAAGTGAGCACACATGCACACACTTGCACACAATCAGCTTTGACTTCTCTTGAACTTATTAAGCTGTAATAAACATTGTCTGCAAGCTTGCGTTTTTGTTCTGCTAGACCGTGTATTAACCACCAACGCTATTCAAGTCTTCAATGTGCATCATTGTCAACATCGCTTAGAGACATACTTACGCACAGACGTAACTTTATGGATGAGAGTATAAACCGAGGTCTAGTCTGTGCACGCACGCATTCCATCGCATGGACTTTAAAGATCCTGACGCTCATGTCCTAGGCGGGTGAGGGCCGGCTACGCAAATACACCCAGCACGCACTGGGTTCCTTCTCTCCATCCCCGTGTCGCCCAGGATAGTGCTCAGTCGTCTGGGCGTCAGACTGCGCCTAAAGGCTGCAAGTGGGCGTCTTGGACGACTTGACTTGCAGGTTGTGTCAGCCAGCGCCTTGTACAACTCTTGAGCTTTATAAGAACGATTACATTTTTTATTTTACTAATAACATTTATACAAGTTTAAAACGAGATGTTTTGCGAGTGATGCGTTACAAGCATAACTATAATTATGTGAACGTGCGGAGTTATGTGATCGAATTTTCATCATTTGGTAAAGAATTTAATTCAGTAATATATGTTTGTAGTTAAAAAGTCCAAAGCTTGCAACGTACAATATGGAGTTTGATTGTTTGTGATAAAGGGAGGACTGTTTGCGGAGTCGGATATACCACTGGAAAAATTCCAACATCAATTTTGACAATATTTTCAACGGCTTCCTGGCACTTTTCCAAGTGGTGGGTCATTTACTTAACTTGTGCTAATCTACATTTTCTCTCCCCCCTCCCTTCTCCTTTCTTCAAACTGTAGCCATTCTTGAATTGTGGATTTTAATACCGATCCTCGTGTCACGTCTAGTCGG
Organism: Oncomelania hupensis; assembly: GCA_036898135.1. NCBI lineage: Eukaryota > Metazoa > Mollusca > Gastropoda > Littorinimorpha > Pomatiopsidae > Oncomelania > Oncomelania hupensis. The sequence continues at coordinate 155,905,028 of CM072511.1, forward strand.
GTTGGAGTTATTCACAACTATTCCATGCTTCTCTATACGCAGGCTACGTTCGAAGGCTGGGTGGAAATCATTCAAGACTCGGTGGACTCAACTGAGGTAAGATAAAGTATTCTTATTTCTTAATGAGGAATTCAAATCGCTGTCACTCTACCATCGTCGCTTTTAGACAACAACTGGAGTAAAAAGAACTCAAAATGTGGGTTCTTTGTGTTGATCTCATAGAGTGTAGAGTCTTGCATTATTTGTTCTAGAAGCTTGGGGAATCTCATATGGCATATTCTCTATAACATTGCCATACTGATAACTTCCAAGGGCAAGGGCAGCTCAAATCACAGATGCCCTGTGGGAAATAATCACACAATACGACAGATGTGGGGATTGTATGAATACAAAGCCACTTCTTTGACTCCCGTGCGTGCAGAAACCTCACCCCTTTTAAAAAAATCCTCTTTTTTGGCAAATGTGTGCGAGATGGGTCCCCCCCCCCCCTTTACCCCCAAAATATTGCGTGTTTGTCCATCCGCCAGTCTGTCCGTCTTTCTGTCTGTCCCTCCGCCCGTCTGTCCGTGCAAACTTGCTAGAGGCGTAATTTCTCGGTACCTTATTACATCTATCACAACTACACTTTGTAAGATGGTGTATGATCAGTGAATGAATTACTTCATTTCAAGGTCAAGGTCACAGGATCAATAAATGTTAGTAAAAAAATTACAACGTTTCACAAAATTTCACTTTTTTTTTCTAGGTTATTAATATTGAACTTATGATTCTTTGATGCATGATAGATATCAATGAGACACACGTGTTCCGCAAATTTGGTCAACCTCACTCCCAAGATCAAGGTCACTGGAGCTGTCCAAATTCGGTTTGTATGCTGTAGGTACTTTGAAGTGACCTGGATCCTAAACTATGAGAAATATAAGTCCAAACTTGTTGTATTTAGAGATGATATATTTATCTTTTAAATGTGTTCCGTTTTTGCATTGATCTTGAAGGACAAAGGTCATTTTAGACCTTGAAAAATCATACTAAAAAAATAGGTTTATTTATTAACCGATATATGCAACAACATTGGGTATTATTTGATCAGACATGCATGAAAGATCACGTAAAGGTCATCCTAAGGCCAAGGTCACTGAATGTCAAGGTCCTCCCAATGTAACTGGTTTTTTGGCATTACATTACATGGTTATTTCTTTAGGTCTAAACCAGATCAAGACAATTTTTTTGGTGTGTGTGTGGGTGTGTGTGTGTGTGTGTGCATAATACAACTTTTGCTGTACTTTATTTGATATTACATGAGTGTATTTGGATACGGAGTTCGGTGTCATCTCGGGGTCAAGAGCATAGAAAGATAAACAGGGTTCGTACGCTCCTTGAACCTCCTTGAATTTTCCATGTCTTGTTCAAGGGCCCTTGAATCTCCTTGAAAAATAACCAAATTGCCTCAGCTCCTTGAAAACTCCTTGAAATTTCAACCAGTGTATCTATCCATTGCTTGACCAAGAGATTTTATTGTCAAGTTTTCAAAAAAAGCCATTGAAAAATAAAAATTTATAAAACAAAAATTATAATATTATTTGTGTTGTCAACTGTTCGACGATCGTAACTTTTGTCGTCTGCTAATGATAAGGGAAGTAACCTCCACTAGAAAATGTTCATTCCCTTGCTTTCGCGCGCGCACGCGCAGTTCTCGGTTTCCGTTCTCGGTTTCCGTACATCCTTCGTTTTTCCGCACGTGTTTGCTGACTGAATAGGTAAAAATGCCTGGAGGCAATTGTTTGTTTAATCCATTCAAATGCGCTGTGGAGCAAATCTAAGGAAATAAAGATCCAGCTGGAGAAGATTTCCCGTCAGATTGATGAAGGGATGGAAAAACTAAAATAACTGAAAACTCATTTATCTGTATTATTAGCCGGTGGTGGTACCTCTTTCTGATTTTTTACAGTTCTCTAATTTGTATCTAAGGACAACATGTTTCACAATTATTTATATTATTTAAATGTGTATAGAATCCGTATCTGCATCATCATCATAACTGCAACTTCATCGACATGCGATATTTATGTGTGTAGATTTCATAATCAGTATCAATATCAACATCAGTATCACCATCAGATTCATGACTGCAGACAATTTATGGATATCACTGGGTAAAAGATTTATCCTTTAATTTGACTATTTATCATTATTATGTGCGTTTACTATTCTTAAAAACTCCTTGAATTTTTGGAAAAACTCCTTGAAATCTCCTTGAAAACTCCTTGAATTTTTACAACAATTTGAGTATGAACCCTGCGTGGATAAACGAATCTGAGTTACACTTATCAAGATTCAAGCATCGGGGCTGAATCAATAAATGATAAAAAACGAAAGTGTAACAATAATAATAATAATAATACCTAGAAGAGCAAGTCCATATGATTCACATGCTCCTTATGTTGCAATATTTTAACATGAAAATGAGTGCCCAGAAAAAAACGAAATGAATAAAGTGGCAAATGCAAAGTAATACTGACTTTCAGAATCTGAAAGTCAGTATTACTTTGCATTTGCCACTTTATTCATTTCGTTTTTTTCTGGGCACTCATTTTCATGTTAAAATATTGCAACATAAGGAGCATGTGAATCATATGGACTTGCTCTTCTAGGTATTATTATTATTATTATTATTATTATTATTATTATTATTATTATTATTATTATTATTATTATTATTATTATTGTTACACTTTCGTTTTTTATCATTTATTGATTCAGCCCCGATGCTTGAATCTTGATAAGTGTAACTCAGATTCGTTTATCCCCGCAGCCTGTTCATTCAGCAACAAGGCAGGAGTCGTATAACGTTTTCCAACTTTATTCAGCAAACATCAACAACTGCATACAAGATCGCTTTCCGAAAATCACTTCAAAGATCATCATCAAAAGTCATCACAAATCTCTCCTAATCTCTCAATCACTCTGTCTTACAAGCTCGTTTTCGTTTTTTTTTCGTTTGTTTGAGTAAATTTACGTCCCCGGACACATTAAGCGTATAGGGGACGGGTGAAACACCACTTATCTCTTACAAGCAGACAGCGCGTGACTTATATAGCCTCTCTGCAATCGAGAAAAAGGAACATTCCAGCATGACGCCATAACACCCAATCAAAATAAAACTCGTCACCGGTACTATGCACTTTCTTAGGACATATAACCTTATTTAGGATAGAAGAATCACTTAGCTATTACTAGATTTATCGCGAAGCTTCGGTCGATAGTAAACAAGCAATTCCAGAAAATTCTCAACAATATCGACCGATAAAAATTATCAACATTATACAAAGCTTCTTCTAGCAACAACGCAAAATCAAATTAAAGGTAAATTATATGCTCTATTATTGTATGCTTCGCAAAACAAAGCGAAACGATCGGATCTATCGTGCGCGTCTCAAACGTAACAAGTAGTAGTAGTAGTAGTAGTAGTAGTAGTAGTAGTAGTAGTAGTAGTAGTAGTAGTAGTAGTAGTAGTAGTAGTAGTAGTGTCATAGACCAGTTTGACTTTGTTAGGAATCCCAATTCATTAAGACCTATACCATATCCTGCAACGCATGTAATCTTTTCCACTCAAATCCTAAAATTTAGAATTTGTTTGGAACATAGCCACAAAACAGATTCAGTCAATAATCTTGATGAAATATTTAACATATTTTATAATCAATTGAGGTGGCAATATGTATTTTCACATATTACATGATCAATGAATGGCTTGTCATCACTCTTCCAAAAAAGGTAACCTTCAGGAGTGTAAAAATTACCGCACCATCAGGCTTATCAGTAATAATAATAATAATGAATGGTACTTATATCGCGCAAATCACACATTGTGACTCATTGCGCACCCACTCGCATTCATCCATTGTACATCCTGTCATTACAACACATATGGCATAATATTACAATGAAATAAAAACAACAATAATAATAATAATTATTTGAATGCAAGCTTGAACAAATACGTTTTCAGGTGCGATTTGAATGTTGCCAAGTCAGGTACGCCTCTCATGTTTGCCGGCAGCGAATTCCAGAGAGTAGGCGCAGCAAAAGAAAATGCACGTTCTCCGAAAGTTTTCATATTTCGGAGTGGCACTGTCAAAAGACGTTCAGACGAAGAACATAGTGCCCGAGTTGGTTTATAGGCTACAAGTGCATTGGCTAGGTAGGATGGTAATGTGCCTTCAAAGAACCGAAAAGCCAAAACGCAGACCTTGAATTGAATGCGAAACTTCACCGGCAGCCAGTGAAGCTTGCATAGTAAGGGAGTGGTGTGATCCCTTTTTTTCCGTTTCAAAATAAGACGCGCTGCGTTGTTTTGTACGCGTTGAAGGCGATTTATTTGTTCAGTTGGAAGACCAACCAGAACAGAATTGCAGAAGTCAAGCCGTGATGTCACAAAAGCATTGACTAGAGCTGCACTCGCTGACTCGGTTAAAAACGGTCGAATAGAGGCAATGCGCCTCATCTCGAGAAAAGTAGCACGACAAATAGTACCAATTTGATCTTGCATTGACAAAGTTTGGTCAATTTTGACTCCAAGATAGCGCACGGAGTCTTGGTACGGAATGCTGCTGCCATTTACAACTAGGGAGTCGCTGCCGACCTGCCTGAGACACGAGGCTTTGCCTACAGGCATGATTTTCAGCCATCCCAGCAAGGTCCTTCTGAAAATAATACTCAACAGGTTAAAACCCCAAGCTGAACAAATCATAGCTGAAGAACAAGCAGACTTCAGGGCAGGGGGAAGTACAACTGAACAAATTTTAAACCTCAGAATAATCTGCGAAAAATACCTATAGCACCAACTACATCTATATCATGTGTTCGTAGACTTCAAGAAGGCATTTGATCAAGTCTGGCATGCAGCCCTGTGGGCAACAATGAGAGTGTACAACATCAGCCCTAAAAGTATTGAAGTCATCAAAAGCCTGTATGACAAGGCTACCAGTGCAGTCCTCCATAACAGCGCCATCGGAAACTAGTTCAGAACAACAATCGGTGTGCGTCAAGGATGCCTACTCTCTCCAACACTCTACCCTTGCAGATCACAAAGGCACAGTAAGCATAGGGGGTAGAACAATTTTCAACCTTCGTTTTGCGGATGACATTGATGGATTGCTGGAGAGGAACAAGAACCTGAACAGCTGGTACAGAGGTTTGACACCACCTCCAGAGCCTATGGAATGGAAATAAGTGCAGAGAAGACCAAAATGATGACCAACAACACCAATGGCATCAACACGGACATCAAAGCCTAAGGCCAATCCCTCAACACAGTGCATAGCTTCAAATATTTAAGGGCCTTTGTATCAGACAATGGGTCCCGACAGGAAGTCCTCTCCAGGATCGCACAAACAACTGCTGCCCTGGCAAGGTTGAAGCCCATTTGGAAAGACAGGACCATCAGTCTACATTCCAAGGTAAGGCTGCTGCGCTCCCTTGTCATATCCATCTTCCTATACGCTTGCGAAACATGGATCCTCACAGTAGATCTACAACGAAGAATACAAAGCATGGAGATGAGGTGCTACAGAAGACTTCTGGGCATTTCCTATACCCAGCACATCACCAACGACGAAGTCCGACAGACCATCACACAAGCCCTTGGACAACACGATGACCTGCTCACAGTGGTGAAGAAACGGAACCTCCGATGGTATGGCCACGTCACCAGATCATCAGGCCTTGCAAAGACCATCCTGCAAGGTACAGTGCAAGGAGGTAGAAGAAGAGAGAGGCCAAAAAAGAGGTGGGAGAACAACATTCGAGAATGGACTGGCTTGACACCGAGCGAAGCCATGAGGGTTGCTGAAGACAGAGAAAGATGGAGTATGCTGGTTAAGCGATTATCTGTGGTGCCCCAACGACCTCAGAGTAATGGGATATGATAGGATAGGATAGGATAGGAATCGATTCCTTCAATTGCGCTTTGTCTTTTGTATTAATCATATTAGTCTTACAATGTTTACAGTAAGCCTCAAGATTACAGCATGCATCAACATTGGGTTATTTGATCACACGTGATCATTTTAAATACGTACACTTTAAGTAGGTCAAGGTCGTCCCAAGGTCAAGATCATTGACGTTCAAGGTAGTCCCAGGTTCACTGTTTTTTGGCACAATACAACTTTTCGCTATACAGTAGTTTGTTTGATCGTATTAGGTATACGAGTGTCTATTGGCCGGAGGCGATCTCTAGGTCAAGATTATTTCAAGATCAAAGTCAGTATCACTTTGCATGCCGTTTCTTTTCAGTTTTTCTGATTACCTTTTTTCATTTAGAGTATTGCAAACGTGCTCCATTCAGAATTTAGTCCACCAAGTGACATTACACAAGGAATTTGCTGAAAATACATAGCCTTTGGTTACATACATACAGAGACGTGATGATTAAGAACAGTAAATTTAGGTGAATTTAAATTAATATTTAACAGTAAGGTATATAAACTACTACGGGAGCGCATGTTAAGAAACAATACAATATAAAGCCAATATAACTAAATGCATGCTTAAAATCGCACTCATACGCAGACAAACTCACGTAAATGCGCATGCAGGCGCATATATACTGCACACACACACACATACAAACACATGTATGTATACACGCACGCATGTGTCACGTGGGCTTTCTTATTATTTTGTGATGTGATTATATCCAATTTTTTTTTACACATGCATAGTAGTTTGACTCTGTGCACTCACCCTCTACTCCCCTTCTCCCCACCCCGCCACCATTTCCCCCTCCCCCCCCCCCCCCCCCCAAAAAAAAAAAAAAAGTAATGTTGGTGTCCTCCTTTGCGTGCGTGTGTGTGCGCGCGCGAGCGTGTGTGTATGTATGTGCGTCTCTCTTTAAACATGCCTTTTTATACTTAGATGTGATGTTTGTGGTTATTTCTTACGATGTGTACCGTATTTTATCTCCTAATGCTGTACCGTATTGACCAAATATTTATCCTTATTAGGTGTGATGTTTTGAGTATTTCTTATGATGTTTTAACTGTTTTATCTCATAATGTTTTACCACATTGTTTAAATATTTATCCTTGTCAGCGTATGTGTGCGTGCGAACGCTTAGAGCAAGCTTTAAATTTGGTTTTGCGCTATAAAAATATATTATTATTATTATTATTATTATTATTATTATTATTATTATTATTATTATTATTATTATTATTATTATTATTGTTATTATTATTATACATTTATTTATGTATTTATGTGTGTTACTTAATTCTGTAAAGGTAAGATATATGTGAAATATTCATAAAAGTAGTGATAGCAGTGGTCTGAAAGCAATATATAATACGGTGATCATGCAGAGGTCTGCCGTTCTCATCTCATTGCATTTGAATTACAGTGTCGTTTCTACTGGACGTAACCTATTCTATGTGTGCTTTGCGATGTTGGGCTGGATGCGTGGTCCATACATTACACAATGTGCAGTAAGTGCGCGTCCGTAATGTCCATAATGGCTTCAGTGAATTTAGTTGTTGCGGCTGATCTTGGACAGTGAGCAGCGCTACAAGCCGTTACTTGAGCTGGAAACTGTGCTGTGTAACAAAGTTGTCTGACTTTTGGCTGTAGGTGGACATGCAGCCTAAGCGGGACAACTCGTGGTTCGCCAACATCTACTTCGTCGCCTTCGTCATATGCGGCTCTTTCTTCTCCCTCAACCTCGTCATTGGCGTCATCATCGACAACTTCAACGTTCTCAAGAAAAAGGTCAGATCTCAGCAGTTGTGCCTTGACATTATATTTTGTTACAGCTGTTTTCCGTTTCTTTATTTCACCGAAAAAGTAGTCTTGTTTTGGGGCGTTTCAAAGCACTTCTTCCCATGATTCAATTAGTGATGTGGTGGTGGCTTACCTATTGTTCAGGCAGTCGAGCATGGAGCAGCAGCAAAGAGGAAGTAATCTGAATATTCTCACAGCATTATGAGACATGGAATCCTTAGGCTTCACGGCTTGTTTTGTCCCAAAACTGCTGCTGCTGCTACTACTACTACTACTTCACTGCGGTTGCTGCTGCTGCTAATAATAATAATAATAATAATAATAATAATAATAATAATAATACCGGATGCTAATACGCGCTTTACTTCGAATGATTTCGAACTCAAAGCGCGGCGACCTATACCAACATACACGCTCACGTGCAACAAATATATTACAGACACACAACAAGGACAACAGTATACAAGGCATACACGTGGTGTAAAGGCAGGGAGATCGCTATTAGAAAACTGAAAGTTAAATAGTTTTGTATTTTTAAAAAATTAATTTGACTGCATCCAATATTATTTTGAAGGGAGGGAGGAAACCGGAGTGCCCGGAGAAAACCCTCGGTGACCTCAATAGTCTCGTACCTAAGTCACATACGTTCGCCCCTTGCGGGAATCGAACCCGCGACCTTCGGCATAGGAAACCGGCGACTTATCCACTGCGCCACGAGGCCACCCCCACTACTACTACTACTACTACTACTACTACTACTACTACTACTACTACTACTACTACTACTACTACTACTACTACTACTACTACTACTACTACTAAACTTACTACTAAAAACAGACCACATCAGCCCAATCCTTCGTGATCTTAATTGACTGTTTCTAGAGGAAAGGGTCGTCCACAAGCTCCTGGCACTGCTGTATAAGTGCTTAAATGACGCTGCCTAACTGTACCTCAAAGACATTATTGCCCCGTCATGAGCCAGACGTCCGCGCTCCTCTCCCCAGTGCCGCTTGAGACTGCCTAGCGTGCGTAATGACAACACAAACAAAAAGACTATGGGCTATCGCGCATTTGCGAATCCTTGAAAAAGCCTTAAAGACTTCACTTTTAATTTTATTTTAACAAAATACCACCAAGAGTCGTTATCTGCCTCGGTGAACTATTTTGTATATAGCGTATATATCCTTTTAGCATATTATGATGTCACCAAAACAGAGAAGAGGAAGAAACCCTCTTAATTCTCCGAGAAGAAGTTGAGGCAGCAGTGCAATCACTAAAAAAGGGGAAGTCAGCGGGAGTGGACAACATACCCGCGGAATTGTTGCAAGCCGGAGAGGAAGCGATGCTTGATGCCCTTACCATTATCTGTAACAAGATCTGGATCCAGTCGCTTGACATCACTCTTCCCAAAAAGGGTAAACTTCTGAAGTGTGAACATTACCGCACCATCAGCCTCATCGGCCATCCCAGCAAGGTACTCCTGAAAATAATACTCAACAGGTTGAAATCCCAAGCTGAATAAATCATAGCTGAAGAACAAGCAGGCTTCAGGGCAGGTGGAAGTACCACTGAACAGATTTTCAACCTCAGAATAATCTGCGAGAAATACCTACAGCACCAACATCTATATCATGTGTTTGTAGACTTCAAGAAAGCGTTTGACCGAGTCTGGCATGCAGCTCTGTGGGCAACAGTGAGAGTGTACAACATTAACCCTACAATTTTTGAAGTCATCAAATGCATGTATGACAAGGCTACCAGCGCAGTCATCCACAACAGCGCCATCGGGAACGAATTCAGAACAACAATCGGTGTGCGTCAAGGATGCGCCAACGCTCTTTAACATCTTCCTAGAGCTCATTATGTCAGATGCCTTTGCAAATCACAGTCAGTTTGCACAGTCAGCATAGGGGGTAGAGCAATCACCAACCTCCGTTTTGCGGATGACATTGATAAATTGGCTGGAGAGGAACAAAAACGTGAACAGCCTGTACAGTTGCTTGACACCACCTCCAGAGCCTATGGAATGGAAATAAGTGCAGAGAAGACCAAAATGATGACCAACAACACCAATGACATGAACATAGACATCAAAGTCCAAAGCCAGTCCCTCAACACAGTGCATAGCTTCAAATATTTTCATTTTGGCGCCATTGTATCAGACAGGAAGTCCTCTCCAGGTATCGCACAAACAACTGCTGCCATGATAAGGTTGAAGCCCATTTGGAAAGAGAGGACCATCAGTCTACATTTCAAGGTAAAGCTGCTGCGCTCCCTAGTCATCCCCATCCTCCTATACGCTTGCGAAACATGGACCCTCACAGCAGATCTACATCGATGAATACAAAGCATTACATTACATGATTATTGCTTTAGGCCAGCGGACTCTTCCGAGCCAAATCAGGACCAGAATACAAAGCATGGAGATGACGTGCTACAGAAGACTTCTGGGCATTTTCTATACCCAGCACATCACCAACAACGAAGTCCGACAGACCATCACACAAGCCATTGGACAACATGATAAACTGCTCACAGTGGTGAAGAAACGGAAACTCCCATGGTGACCAGAGCATCAGGCCTTGCAAAGACCATCCTCGAATGTTGTCCTCACACTCTTTTTATGTCTCCCTCTTCTTCTGCCTCCTTGCACCGTGCCTTGCAGGATGGTCTTTGCAAGGCCTGGTGCAAGGAGGCAGAAGAAGAGGGAGACATAAAAAGAGTGTGAGGACAACATTCGAGAATGGACTGTTTGACACTGAACGAAGCCATCAGGGTTGCTGAGAACAGAGAAAGATGGAGTATGCTGGTTAAACGGTCATCTGGGGTGCCCCAACGATCTTTGAGTTACGGGATAGGATAGGATAGGATAGGATAGGATGTGATGTGATGTCAAAGTTCCCCTTTTGGGGGAAAGGGGGAGAGAGGGAAGGAGGGGTGGGGTCAACAAACATTCAACTCTCTCTGCTGCTCTTTGAGTGCTAGGCTAGTGAATTGTTGAATGGTAGAAAAAAAAGAAAACAGATGATGATGATGATGATGATGATGATGATGATGATGATGATGATGAAAACGGATGAGGAGGAGGAGGAGGAAGAAGAAGAAAAAAAAAGGGCGTATTAACAAGCTTAAGTGCTGGGATTGTGTTGTTGTAGTTGTTGTTTTCCTTGTAGTACGAGGGCAGCTACCTTGACGCTTTCCTGACTCTTAATCAACGCAACTACTACAACACCATGAAGAAAATGAGCACCAAAAGGCCGCAGCGAATCATTGGTCCACCAAAGGTAAGTTCAGGTCATGATGCCTCGCGCTCTTCCTTCATTATTTCTATAGAAAAATTATTTATGCAAGTTTCAACTACTGGATGATGTGTGTGTTTTTTCTTTCTTCATTTAAATGTTCTTCAGTGAACCAAAGTATTGTTGGCTATTCTTGCAAGCTTAGGCTAAAATGACGCATCGCAGGCGGTGGGACCTCAGACAAGTTCAAACAATGCGTCATTCTGGGAAATCATTCCGTGACCAGTGAACATTAAAATATAATATTCTCAGCAGCATTCTCAGACATTTTCTTTATTTTTTATATTTCTTTTTTGACTACCATGCAGCAATGTGTGAGTCTATGTACTCATCCCCACCCCCGCCAAAATATTGTTTTAAAAATTTGTGTGTGTGTAAATCTGTGCAAAATGAGTTGTAAATAGTCAAAAAATTCTATTACCACCCAAACAAACAAAGAATAAATAAATAAATACAATTGTCCCTCCATTTGTCCGTTTGTCTTTGCAAAACGTAGTGGCCTAATTTCTGAAAACCTATTTATCCCTCAAACTAAACTTGGATTAGATAGTACTTGTGATAGTGTATCTTATGAGACCACGAGAATTATCAATCATTGAATGACTTCACTTCAAGGTCAAGGTCACAGGGTCAACAAATGTTAGTAAGAAATGCAATTTTTTCACAGTTTCACTATTTACTAAGATTGATATTGAACTTATTGTTTGATGCTTGGTAGATATCAATGAGAAACACCTACCCTGCAACATTGGTGAACGCTACAAGGTCAACACTAGAGCTGTCCAAAGTCCGTTCATATGGGTACTTTAAAATGACCTTGACCCTAAACTATGAGAGATGGAATGTCCAAACTGTGACGGAGGGTTCTATTGTTGCTGGGCTCTGCACAATGGAATGCTATTACCCACTCGTCGTTCGTCGGCGGGATCGGCTAGTTAGATCGCCTATGATTAATCTAAATACGTATATATTTTTGGGCCGGTCTGTGTGAGGATGGGGGTTATAGAGATAGGGAGAAAAGTGTAAAAAGATTCACTGACACACTAGCTCTCTCATATGAATCATACGTAGTCCAGAAAGTTGTTAACAGTAAATATCACACATTTATTTCCTCTACTCTATACCGAATTATCTAAGCACTACATTAAATTAAATGTCCAAAACGTAATATAACTAGGATTAACTTAACACTCCAAAAGTCACTTCGAGTAGTTCGGAGAATGGTTAGATCTTTGATGGATCTATTCTGCTACTGTTCTCGATACTTGCTACTGTGTCATCCCTGGGCTTTTGTTCTTTTTGGCCTAATGTTCTTTTTCCGGAAGAATGGACTACCGCACAGTCCCTATTGTGACGGTGGGTCTATTGTTGGTGGGCTCTGCACAATGGAATGCTATTACCCACTCGTCTTTCGTTACAATACATTACATTACATTACATAATTGTTGCTTTAGGTCCAGCGGACTCTTCCGAGCCAAATCAGGACCGGACAACCACCAATCCGCATAAAAGATCTGCTGAAACAACCCTAGTGGGAAAACTGAATGCCCTCCACCAGCCAGTCACTTTACAATAAAGACATCCCACGCAGGGGACGGCTGAGGCTTTACCCCAACTAATCGAACCCCTGTTTACAAAAACAAAATAGAATACAAACATCATTATAAATTATCAACAAAACACATACATATAAAATGCCTACATTGCTAAATAATAACATCATAGGAAGCCCTAGTGACCACCTGGCAGAAAGCGTCCAACATTCCCAAGCTGATCCAACAGACCTCATACACGAACAAGGAGTATTGTCCCGGAAGAGTTTTCAAGAAAAAAGGTAGATGAATGGTATAGCGAAGAAGACGATAGTATAGCAGATTGATAGAACAGAGCAGGAATGAGAAAGAGCAAATGAGAAAGACAGCGACAGTGGGAATTTAAAGCACTAAATTTCCAGAAAGTGGGGATACTATTTATACTGAAACCCCCGGCACCCCAACGGGGGTACTGTTGCCGCAGTGAATCGGTCATGCCTACAAAGTCAAGACAGGTTTTCAACTGGGGCTTTCACTTCTCCCTTTATAGGTTAGAACAATCTACAGTGGCAAGATTGCTCATGACCCCAAGGGGTACTCGTCTTTCGTCTGCGGGAATCGGCTAGTTAAATCACCCTATGACTAATCTTAATACATTTATGTTTAGCCCGGTCTGTGTGCGGATATAGATATAGAGATAGGGAAACAGGTGTAAAAGATTCACTGACACACTAGCTCTTGCACTGCTATGAATCATAGGTAGTCCAGCAACTTGCTAACAGTAAATATCACACATTTATTTCCTCTACTCTATACATAAACATCTAATCGCTACACTAACTAAGATGTCCAAAACGTAATATAACTAGGATTAACTTAACAGTCCAAATTCACTTCGAGTAGTTCGCTCCTTGATGGGTCTATGCTGCTACTGTTCTCGATATTTGCTACTGTCTCATCATTGGGCTATTTGTTCTGGTTGGCCTAATGTTCGTTTTCAGGAGAGTGGACTACCGCACAGTCCTTCTAGATCAGTGTTTGTGCAAGTTTTCTTGAGCACTTAGCTGTATCGTTGAGGTGTGATGATGGTGTCTCCTCTTCTTGTTTGTTGACTATTGGGCTATCAGAGCTCAGTGCTCGATGCTCCACTGCAGGCCGAATGTCAGGGTTGACTCTCTGTGGTCTTTCTCCTGCCTCGGACCAAGCCTGCTCGTCTGCAAAACATAAGACGAGTTTATGCATTACAAAGGGTGTGCAGAGTGTCTCACTGATGGCAGAAGCAGCCCTCAGTGATCGCGTCCACTAATACAAATAAGAGACGATAATTCTTCTAAGTCCGTGGTCCACTGGAATCGCCAACATACTTCCTATACATTTACATATCATGGCTAACATAAACACAGGGAGAAGTACTTAATAATATACACATTCTCCGGTACTGGTCTGCAATAATACAAATAGGAGGAACAACAGTTGGTCAGTGGGGGCTACCTAACCGGTCGCGTGTGTCAGCCACGTGGTCAGCTAAGTTTTACTAACAATCACAAGTATAAAACATGGCAAGACTTCACAAACATAATCCAATAATAATACATGTATCAATAATCGCGATGAAACAAAAGATTGATCATTTACCTTTTTTGATAATGTCAGGTTTTGGCTATACTGCGATGAATGAATTTCACCCGTCACCTGCGTAGTCTTCTGCTAGAGAGATCTTTCAGAGCGTTACTCCTTCTCGTGTGAGGTTTAGACACAGATGACGTACCTACCCTAGTAGTCAGCCAAAGCCCGCAAAATCTCGTGATGTTTGACCGCCCTCGTGCGGGGGTGATGGATATAGGTCAGCGGGATGAGGTCTGCCTACCTAGTGAAGAGTTAACCTTACCTATGCTTAGAACAGTCCTGACTTGTGTCGTCTCCTAGGCATCGACTTCAAGATACAAAGGCCAAAGCAGGATGAACTTTTAAGGCGTGAAGTCTTACTGCAGTGTCTAAAACTAGCCTATTGTGACACCTATAGATCAATGTTCGTACACTTATTCTATGGCACTTACCTGGAACGTGGAGATGCGGTGCTGTTTTCTCCTCGTCTCATTTGTTGACTACTGAGCTAGTGGAGCTCAGTGCTCGCTGCTCGATTGCAGGCCGCATATCTGGGTTGACTCTCAATGGGGTCTATCTCCTGCCGCGGACCAAGCCTGCTCGTTTGCAAAAATTATAAGACGAGTTTCTGCAACGCCTTGCTTACAAAGGGAGTGCAGAGCGTCTCACTGTTGGCAGAAACAGCCCTCAGCGAGATCGCCTCCACTTTTACAGATAAGAGACGAACAATCTTCTAAGTCCGTGGTCCACTGGAATCTCAACATAATTCATATATATATATATATATATATATATATATATATATATATATATATATATATATATATATATATATATATATATATATATACATCATGGCTAAAATAAACACAGGGAGAAGTAATTAACAATATACACCTTCTCCGGTACAGCCACTGGTCTGCAATAATACAATGTGAGAAACAACAGTGGGTCAGGAAGGGCTACCTCGTGGTGGCGAAAACCGGTCGCATGGGTCAGCCAGGTGGTCAAGCAAAGTTTTACCAACATTCACAATTATAAAACATGGCAAGACTTCACAAGCATAATCCAATAACAATATCAATAAATCGAGGTGAAACTAAAGATCGATCATTTACCATTTTGACAATATCAGGCTATGGCTATACTGGGTTGAATGGATTTCACCCGTCACCTGCGTAGTCTTCTGAGAGATAACTTTCAGCGCGTTTGTCCCTCTCTGGTGCGATTTAAACAAAGACTGACGTTAACAGTGTGGCGAGCTAAAGCCCGCGATATCCCATAAGCCTTGGCGCCCTCGCGGGGGCTGACGGAGATAGATCAAATGGATTATGTCATACCTAGCGAAAATTTTCCCTACACATGCTTAGAACCAACCTAACTTGTGTCGTCTGCTAGGCATCGAATTTAAGTTACAAAGGCCAAAGAAAGATGAACTTTTAGAGGCGTGAGGCCTTACTGCAGTGTCCAAACTTGCCTCTTGTGACACAAACTCGTTGTATTTAGCTATAATAGATTCATATTTGTAACGTTTTTGCGTTGATTGTGAAGTGAAGGTCATTTTAGCTTTACAAAAACATTTAAAACATGTGTCATCGTGCAGTGGAATGGCTCTATATTTGACCAATATTATATATCAAATCAACAGTGATCAAACATGAGCATATGAGGTCAGGTGAAGGTCGTGGTCATCCCAAGGTCAAGACAATTGAAGTTAAAGGTCAACTTATGGTCACTGGATTTTTATAAAGTTTTTTTTTTTTTTTTTTTTTTTTTTTTTTTTTAAATGGGGGATAATACACATTTTGCTGCAGTTTATTTGGACGTACATGAGTGTCCATTAGTCACTATCACTTTGCATTTTAATGTCACCATTTCAGTTTTTCTGTGCAATCTTTTTTATGTAGAATTGTGTACGTTTTTAAAGGAGCATGTGAGTCATATGGGCTTTGCCCTTTAAGTTTTTAAGGTTGAATGGATCGCACGGCAAGACGGATTGACCCTGAGGTCCGAGGATCTGATTTGCGAAAAGTAGTTGTTTTTCACTGGTTTCGTGCCGTCAGTTACTTCGTTACCGGGGAGTGTCTTGAGTAACCAAAGCTTTTCATCGACCTGGAGAGGGGTCGCCACAAGAACGGTGTGTGTTTCTTTGCAGTGGCGGTTTCAGCAGATTTTCTACGATCTGTCCATCAGCGATCGCTTTGAAATGCTGTTGACTCTCGTGGTGTTCGCGAACATGATCGCCAAAGGTGTGCAGCTCTCTACATACAGGCTGCCCTGCTCCTGGTCAGAGGTAAGCGAAGCGAGATAAAATGTTTAGAAGGTTGTTTTTCTATAGAGCTGGTCGCTGATATCCCTCATGCTGGACTCAGCTTGTCTCCTTAATTTAACCCTCTGGAGCCATTTGTTTCAGATATGATACAGAAGCTTTTGATGCCATTTTCTAAACACCGCTGTTGTTTGGGAGAGCCACAAAACTCAACAAACCAAACAATACATCGATTGTCCTGCATGCACAAAATAGTTGCTGAAGTCAGGATTGGAAGACACACATACACCTATTTTGCCTGCGCGTTTTAAGGAAACAAAGCTCACCAAAATTGAAGGTTTTCTTGTACATGTTTTTCGTTAAAAGAGTAATCGGGAGTTGGTTAAATCAATTCATCATTTGCCTCTGGCCATGAAAACGCACAACTATACAAAGTTAAAAAATTTAAAAACACAAAAGAAACATTTTTTGATTGATGTCAAAAATATTATATTCCGCCAGTCTATCTTTAATATCCTGGCGTGAAAGAGAGAGAGAGAGAGAGAGAGAGAGAGAGAGAGAGAGAGAGAGAGAGAGAGAGAGAGAGAGAGAGAGAGAGAGAGAGAGAGAGAGAGAGAGAGAGAGAGAGAGAGAGAGAGAGAGAGAGAGAGAGAGAGAGAGAGAGAGAGAGAGAGAGAGAGAGAGAGAGAGAGAGAGAGAGAGAGAGAGAGAGAGAGAGAGAGAGAGAAAATGAATCTCGGTCCTTTTTTGTTGATTTGCAGCACTTTTTCATTGTTGAGATTGCGTTCTGTACGTTTTTCGTGCTGGAAGTCGTGCTGAAGATCTTCGGTCTGCGCATGTACTACTTCACCAGGCCCTGGAACTGCTACGACTTCGCCGTGGCCATCTTTTCCGTCATTGGTAAGGGCCCAGAAACACGTGTCAAGTGTCGGCTGTTGAAAATGAGGAGTAGCTATGGACATAGATAGTCTGCCTCCAATCGGCGGGTCCTTTTACCCCGAGCTGATTATTTACTTATTTCATTATTCCTAGTGTGCGCCTTTGCAGCGGAAGACATGCTCAAAGCGCTTGCCGATGCAGGATTTAACTCGTGCCGCACGAGGCGTTCACTTGCTAGTCTCATGCACCAAGCAACTGAGTACTTTATAGGACGACCAGATAAAAAAAATATTTAGGCCCCTACACCCACCCAGTCCTCCTCCAACACCCTCCTCCACCCCACTTAGAATAAATAAATACATTAACAAAAATTTAAAAAATGAAAAAAAAAAACCAAAAACCGAAACAAAGGCAAACTATTTAAAATGTATTTCTAGGTACACGAAGCCGAAAGATTAGCGTTTTCAAAAGTGTTGCGGTGTTGCGTCGCGCCTTTATCCTAACGAAGAATAAATGAAAACGTGGAACGATAGGCCACTACCTGAACTATCTGCAAGCAAACCATTATCCAAATCAGCTCGGTTAATTTTTTTAGATACAGCGCAAAGGCGTTTATATAGGCTACAATGGTGAAGCACAATGACCTTGACCTTTGAGAAAGTTCAAATACAAAAGATGTAACACGTTTAGCAGTAGTTTTAAGTATGAAACGGATGAAATTGGGTTCTGTAATGCTTGAGAAAAGTCATAAAGTGGGTTCTGAACAAAAAAGTTAAATTATGATCGACTGATCAACAACGGACTGCTACTGAAGGATGGCCCATAATTTGAAGAACCTGCAAAACTAATCGCTTCAGCCGTTTTCGACATATTGAGCAAATCATGTTTAGCAACCAAATTACTCCAAGTGATCTTGACATTTGCGGTAGAGCACGGGAGGCAGGCCACCAACCTAGGTAATGTCTCTACATTGTTTTGGTCACAATCCGTTCAGTGGGTTTTGGGAGATATGGGACCAACGGACCGACCGACTGACTGACAGACAGACTGACATTTGGCTCGTTCGAACCCCCACCCTTCCATCCCAATCTGGAAATACGTAAAGCTTTGAATGGTTTGTACATTCCTAAAAAAAATTAAAACAAACAATTTTAAGAAATTTCCATTTGCCAAAATATGAGTGTCAATCTTGATTAAAGAGTACCTAAATTGCACGTAATATCCATTCTCCCTTCTCGCCCCCACACATAAAAAATGGGTTTGGGCATGACTGAGGGAATACACTCACCTCGGCCACTTTTGAGATTTATGCAGTATTACCATTACACGAGTTGGGTGTCTGTATAGCATTAGGCTTATACGAGTTGGGTGCCTATATAGCGGATCCACTTTGGCAAGGAGGTAAATAGCACCCAGGCTTCATAACCATAATTAGGTGTATCCTATCCTATCCTATCCTGTCCCGTAACCCGAAGGTCGTAGGGGCACCACAGATGATCGTTTAACCAGCATACTCCATCTTTCTCTGTCCTCAGCAGCCCTGATGGCTTCGCTCAGTGTCAAACCAGTCCATTCTCGAATGTTGTCCTCCCAGCTCTTTTTCGGTCTCCCTCTTCTTCTACCTCCTTGCACTGTGCCTTGCAGAATAGTCTTTGCAAGGCCTGATGATCTGGTGACATGGCCATACCATCGGAGTTTCCGTTTCTTCACCACTGTGAGCAGGTCATCGTGTTGTCCAATGGCTTGTGTGATGGTCTGTCGGACTTCGTCGTTGGTGATGTGTTGGGTATAGGAAATGCCCAGAAGTCTTCTGTAGCACCTCATCTCCATGCTTTGTATTCTTCGTTGGAGATCTGCTGTGAGGGTCCATGCTTCGCAAGCATATAGGAAGATGGAGATGACAAGGGAGCGCAGCAGTCTTACTTTGGAATGTAGACTGATGGTCCTGTCTTTCCAAATGGGCTTCAACCTTGTCAGGGCAGCAGTTGTTTGTGCGATCCTGGAGAGGACTTCCTGTCGGGACCCATTGTCTGATACAATGGCTCCTAAATATTTGAAGCTATGCACTGTGTTGAGGGATTGGCCTTGGACTTTGATGTCAGTAGGTTTAGGTTGTGCTCTCATGCAGGATCACTAACCAGTAGCCTATGCATCTGGGACTCTCACAGAAACTGAGCAAAACTAAGCACAGGTAGAAAATGAAACACTGGCAATAAGTGAAAACTTTAATCAGTACATATATGGAAGACCCTGTGATATTGAAACAGATCACAAACCCATTGAAAGCGTATGGAAAAAGCATTTGAACAGTAACCCGCCACGCATTCATGCTCAGACTACCGAGATATGATCTGATCGTAACATACAAGCCATACATACACATTGTCTCGAGCGGCACCTGCGCCTGACATGCAAGCAGAGCCTGATCATGAACAAATGGTCAGAATTCACATCACTGCACTCATGAACAATTTGCCAGTAGCAGATAGCGCAGTGGTTGGAGCACTCGCTACTGTGTCGCAAGTTAAGCACCGTCCAGTGCGGTTAGCACTTGGATGGGTGACCGCAAAACGTGAAGCGACAAATAACAACGCCCCCAGTTGACTCGGCTGTGACTGAGTACCTACTCTCTTAAGGGTGGGGAAGGTAAAGCAGCGAGGGAGAGAGAAGGGCATCACCCTCATTACGCTGGCCCAAGATAAGTGTGATCTCCAACATCACGCTCCCCTACGGCCACAAGGCTATGGGACCACCTTTACATTTACCTTTTAGATTATAAAAAGCAGGAATCGAGGGTGGAAAAAACTGAAAATGACCTGAACCGGAAAAACTGAAAGAACACATTATGTTAGGATTCCCATAAGACAAATACGATATAGACAAAGAAATCAGACTTTTTTTCCCAGTACAATGAAGAGTTAAGTGTGGTAGATGGAATCATTTTCAAAGCTGACAGAATTTTGGTCCCACACTCGATGAGACAAGAAAATGTTCACGAGAATACATGAAGGTCATTTGGGCATGAAAAAAATGCAAATGCAAATGCATAGCAAGGAAGCTTTTCTTTTGGCCAGGCATGAACCAACAGATATAAGACAGGGTCAATTCTTCTCATACATGTACAAAACACAGAAGCAAACAACAGAAAGATTCTGCGCAGGTCATTCTGGAATGCGCATGCCATCCAGCCAATGTTGTCAAAGAGGCTCACACACCAAGATCTTACATTGTTGAGACCGACAGTGGTACAGTCAGGAGAAATAGAAGAAACTTATTCAAGATACAGAATAAGTTGGATACTCCAGTCAAAAACAAAGCTCCTGAAAGAAAGGCCAGAATACACACCAATACAAGCAAACAAAACATTCAGTCCGACAAACACACACCGTACAATATAGATAGTGCAAGCACACAAAGGGGAAATGAACAGAAAGAAAAGGATGACAAATAGTCTACAGCAAAACAAACCACAAAATGTACAGGGGATGGCAGTGAAACACCTAAGACCTCAAAGACCAGAGGTAGCAGTGGTCAAAATGCCAGTGAAGTTGAATGATTATTTTATGTGAAGTATGAAAGGTCAAGGTATAGCAATTATCAAAGTTCCAGTAAAACACTAATGCTATGTAATAGTTGATGTATAAAGATGTTAAAAGTAATTGGTTAAAGACACAATTAATTTTTTAAAATTGGAAACTTAAAACTAATGTGAGTAAATGATATAATTTTGTTTTTTTTAAACAATCATTATAAAAAAGATACTTTATAGTTTTAGTGTTTGTGGTAATGATTGTGCAGAGTTGCTGCAAGAGTTTAAAATCATTTTGTTACCGAAGTTTGTTTGATCGTTAAATTAATGGTCTATATGTGACCAATCATATTTAGCTGTTAAATTTAAAGAGAAATAGTTTTAAAAGAAAATTATTTAGCTTAAGAGGGGAGATATAACATAAGGGCATGTGCTTATGTTTGAATGCAAATGAGATCATGTGATGTACCATGATGCATTATGCTTTTGGACTCCAACATGGTTGTCAATAAACCCGACTCTTCCTGCAGACGTCGTTTTATGAAGTTTGTGTTTGCACGCCTGTATTGCAGACCAGACACACACAAGAAAACAACAGGCAAAACAGGTTTCCTCCCTCCATTGTAAAATGGTATTGGATGCAGTATATCGAAACTTTCAACAATAAAATTCAATTTCTTTTCCGTCTTCTAATAATGACTTACCTTTACACCATATGTTTGAATGATGAATGTAAGTTCGTGGCGCATGTACGAGTGTTTGTAACATGTGAGGGCGTATGTTGGTTACAGATCGCCACGCTTTGAATCTGATTCAGGAATAAGGCGCGTATAGCATCCATTATTATTATTTATTTTATTTATTTATTTTTTTTTTTTGATTGCAGATGTCTGTCACCAGATTTACGTCGCCAATAATCGATCACTTGCCAGAGGCATTTTTACTGATCACAGCGAAGCGGGTAGGTCAGCCTTACCTCATTATCATTCACATTGTCATTGTTTACTCGCATATATATTAGAGCAATGCAAGTCTATGCAATCACCAAAAAATCAATTTTTTTTAGATTTTTGCAAATATGGGCGAGATGAGTCCTAAATAGTCCCAAAATGATATCCACAAAAGAAACCAAGAAAATAAATTGTTGGTCTTGCCATCCGGCGTCCGTCCGTCTGTGCAAAACTTTAAAGTAGCTTAATACTTGGAACATATTTCATGTGTCGCAACAAAACTTAGTAGGACGGTATATACCAAAGAGACCTCAAAATGATCAGTGAATGAATGACTTCACTCCAATGTGAAAAAACAAAATTATATAATTTTCTCACATTAGTTTTAAGTTTCTAATTTTAATTGTGTCTTTAACCAATTAATTAAAAGATCTTTATACATCAACTATTACATAGCATTAGTCAGTGTTTTACTAAAACTTTGATAATTGCTATACCTTGACACCTTTCATACTTTACAGTCACAGGGTTAGCAAAATGTTATAAAAATATAGGTTAATAATTGTTCACAAAATCTCACTTTTCCCCTAAGTTATTAATATTGAACTTGATTCTTTGATGCACGATTGATATCAGTGAAACACATACTATTCAGATTTGGGCCGGTCAACCTCGCTCCAAAGTCAAGCTCTCTGGAGCTGTCCAAAGTCGGTTCGTATAGGCACTTTAAAGTGACCTTGACCCTAAACTATGAGAGATATAAAGTCCAAACTTGTTGCAAAGCAAAAATAGTTATCGACATCGGTTTAGCCAAGAAACCCTCGATATAATTCGAGTGGAGTCCTAATTTCAGTATTATGGTTACTATTTTGTGTAGATAGCTCGGAAATTCTGGTGAAAAGCATCTTCATCTCTCCGCTGTTTCTTCGCTTACTTCGCATTTTCAGAATCAGCAAGTTCCTACGCGTGCTCAAGGTCAGTCTCTCATCTTTCTTTGTGCTCTGCTATGGAAGTTAATACACCCAGCCTCTATAATCACCTTTGTTTGTTTGTTTGCTTATTAGTTCCCGAGTGAAGCGGAGGAGGAAAGGGGGGGGGGGGCTCTGGCCGTGCGCGCTTATCTCAGCAAGCACTTGGTCCTTTCCCCCCAACTCTAGCGCCCAAGATTGTGTCCACTTGTTTTGGGGCGCCCGACGATTCGCCTAAGTGGGTGCCTCGGGTCGCTTGAGTTAAATGCTGTACCGGTGGGCCAGCACCTTGAACAGCTCTTGATCTGGAAAAGCACCATATAAGAAGGAGTAAGTAAATCAAATAAAAAGTACAGCCCTGGAATTGTAAGCATCCTGGGTGCAATCTCTACAATGACCTTTGCTTGTTTGTCAGTTTCCTTGCTTGTTTGTTGTTTGTTTGTGCACTGCCTCTCGGCCTAGGGTGGAATTAGTTTATAATTAACATTGGTTGACCATGATTTTCCGACAGGTGGCCAAGGGGCTTCGCAAAGTGATATTCGCTTTGATCATCTCGCTGCCTGCCGTCTTCAACATCATGGCGCTGCTGACGCTGTGCATCTTCATCTACTCCACCTTCGGCATGTTCCTCTTCTCCTGCGTGCGATTGAACGGCGCGCTGACGGAGATGCTCAACTTCCGCACGCTGAGCGGCTCCATCCTCATTTTGCTGAGCCTCTCCACAGCTGCAGGCTGGAACGACATTCTCGACGCTCTTCTCATCGCAGAACCTTTGTGAGTAGTTCATAAACCTTTCGTGGCTATCTATCCTATCCTGTCCCATAACCAGAAGGTCGTAGGGGCACCACAGATGATCGTTTAACCAGCATACTCCATCTTTCTCTGTCCTCAGCAGCCCTCATGGCTTCGCTCAGTGTCAAACCAGTCCATTCTCGAATGTTGTCCTCCCATCTCTTTTTCGGTCTCCCCCTTCTTCTACCTCCTTGCACTGTGCCTTGCAGAATGGTCTTTGCAAGGCCTGATGATCTGGTGACGTGGCCATACCATCGGAGTTTCCGTTTCTTCACCACTGTGAGCAGGTCATCGTGTTGTCCAATGGCTTGTGTGATGGTCTGTCGGACTTCGTCGTTGGTGATGTGTTGGGTATAGGAAATGCACAGAAGTCTTCTGTAGCACCTCATCTCCATGCTTTGTATTCTTCGTTGGAGATCTGCTGTGAGGGTCCATGCTTCGCAAGCATATAGGAAGATGGAGATGACCAGAGAGCGCAGCAGTCTTACTTTGGAATGTAGACTGATGGTTCTGTCTTTCCAAATGGGCTTCAACCTTGTCAGGGCAGCAGTTGTTTGTGCGATCCTGGAGAGGACTTCCTGTCGAGACCCATTGTCTGACACAATGGCTCCTAAATATTTGAAGCTGTGCACTGTGTTGAGGGATTGGCCTTGTACTTTGATGTCCGTGTTGATGCCATTGGTGTTGTTGGTCATCATTTTGGTCTTCTCTGCACTTATTTCCATTCCATAAGCTCTGGAGGTGGTGTCAAGCCTCTGTACAAGCTGTTCAAGTTCTTGTTCCTCTCCAGCCAATCCATCAATATCATCCGCAAAACGAAGATTGGAGATTGTTCTGCCCCCTATGCTGACTGTGCCTTCGTGATCTGCAAGAGCATCTGACATGATGCGCTCTAGGAAGATGTTGAAGAGTGTTGGAGAGAGTAGGCATCCTTGACGCACACCGATTGTTGTTCTGAACCAGTTCCCGATGACGCTGTTATGGAGGACTGCACTGGTAGTCGTGGCTATACTTTACTTTGTTACGATTTGACTTTTGTACTTAAATGTTGGTACATGTAAAGCTCTTTCTATTTAAAATGAAATACGAAGTTTAAAAGTAATTGCTCCAATTTTTGTACTCACGTGCATAGCACTCACATGCATGTACTCACCCCAAACAACAAATTTTCAAGAATTTTGCAAATCTGTGCGAGATGGGCCCTAAATAGTTCAAAAATTACATTAAAAAAAAAATGCCCCTCCATCCGTCTGTATGTCCGACGTCCGATGTCTGTCGATGCAAAACTTGCAAGTAGATTAATTTTTGAGAACCTATTTCAACTTTCACACCAAACTTGGTACTATGGTCTATACCCATGAGACCTGATAAATGATCAGTGAAGGAATGATTTCACTTCAAGATCAAGATCAAAAGGTCAACAAATGTTACTCAAAAAATGACAATTTTCATAAAATTTCACTTTTTGACTCCCATGCATAGCAATATATGTGAGTCTTATAATTATATTCACTTCCCCTCCCCTCCACCCTCTTTCATACCTCCCCAAACTCCCTCCCCCCCACCCCTCCTTCTCCCATCCCAAAACAAAAAAAAAACAAACTCCTGGATTTTGAAACCGCCCGAAGTCTGTCGGTGCAAAACTTGCAAGTGCGTTCTCAGAACCTATTTCAATTATCACAACCAAACTTGGTAAGATGGTGTATATTCATGAGACCTCATAAATGATCAGTGAATTAATAATGACCTCAAAATCAAGGTCACAGGGTCAACAAATGTTAATTTTAAAAATTGCAATTTTCACAAAATTTCACTTTTTTTCTAAGTTATTAATATTGAACTTATGATTCTTGAATACATCATAGATGTCAATGAGACCCACATACTACGCAAATTTGGTCAACCTCACCCCAAGATCAAGGTCACAGGAGCTGCCCAAAGTCGGTTAGTATAGGTATTTTGAAATGACTTTGACCTTAAACTATGAGATATATAAAGTGCAAACTGGTTGTATTTAGAGATGATAGATTGATCTTTCATATATGTTCCGTTTTTACTGTTAATCTTGAAGGTTAAGGTCATTTTAGGTTCTGCAAAAACATAAAAATAGGTAATTATACAATAGAATGGCTCTATTTAACCCATAGTATGCAACAACATTAGGTTATTTGATCATACATGAGCATGAGATGCCATGTGAAGGTTAAGGTCATCCCGAGGTCAAGTTCACTGAAGGTCAAGGTAATCCCAATTTCTCAAAACCTATTTCAACTTCCAATATATTGTAATATTGTGTAATTATAAATGTGTGACAGTTTTATCCTCAATATAATTATCATCGTTGTTAATGTTATTATTGTGATGTTTATTCCATGTTGATTGTAATTGTACAGCACTATGTAATTTCTTGTAAAAGATAATAAAGTTGTCTTATCTTATTTTAACTATCACAACCATAAAATGTGTCACAGGGCAGTCTGTGATGAAAGCCGAGCAGTCTGTGTGTGAAGAGTATAAGGGCGGGGGTAGTAACTGTGTGATTATGGTATGCGTGGTTATGCGTGCAAATCGTGATTCAACAGCGTAGATCGGCTAGCCAGTTTAGGAATTTGCTCACTATAGTCAGAACAGGTTTTGACAGAGTCACAGAGAGGACGTGCGGTCTTGTTTCTCTGGGGTTGTTTTTGTTCTGGAAGTAAGGACAGTTATTGACGTAAATAATAGCTGGTTCCAAAAGGAATACTAGTTGGAAGTGTTACAGTTGTGGTAGCAAGCTCGGGAAAGAGTGTAGCTCAAAATAACTAAGTTTTGTGTTTGTGGTAGGTTAGTGTCGAGTTTTTGTCCACTAACGGAAACTACTACGCACTGGATTACCTTACTTGGAGTACTGTGTAGACAAGCAGGGGAAAGGGCTACAGGTACTATTACATTCGAACCGTTTGGGTAAGTGTGATGGTGGTATTTTTCCTCACTGTGCCAATAACCGAGGGCCGGCTGTTGGGGTGTTGAACGATAGCTGTGTGTGAGGCTGGGGAAGGATGAGGATGGTTGCACTGAGGAGAGGCAGAAGAAAGGAAGAGTGCGACTGAAGGAGGGAGAATGAGGGAGGAGAATGGGGGTGAAGTGTGATGAAGGTAGGATGGAAGTGGTAGGTGTTGTCGTGGTTGTGGTTGCTTGAGATGAATAATGTGTTGATGTTTACATGTATTCATTTGCAGCATTGCTCATTTCATGCATTCATAATTTCATTGAGTTTCATGAATTATGTGTTTGATTACAAGTGACAATAATAGTAGTCAAGGGAAGGGAAGTGGACAGCAGTTGTGCCTCCTCAAGATGCATAAGTTAGTGAGTGTAATAGGGGGGAGAGTGTGAGGAGGGAGGGGGACAGAAACAGGTGGACATGACATTAACAATACGACAAGCATGTTGCAGGTTCGAAAGTTCGTTCGTATTCATCAGCTCGTCACTGGGTAACGTGGATCGACGTTGACCAGCGTCGTGCGACAACGACGACGGCACTTGGTCGTGTGGACTGAACATCATCATCACCACCCGTTCGTCTACGTCCTCATCATTGTGTACATCATCATCGTTCCACAACCCCACCCTTCCCGTGGTGGTTGTGACATCCGTGGACGGGACCTGGCCTCGACGTCGCAGTCTAGCTGACTGGAGGGGTCCAGCTGAGAGACGACGGCGGCGGCAGGGCTGCCGCGACTACGGCGCCACCATCACTATCATCATCATTGTCAGCGGCGAGAGGGAGCGGCGACGCCACTACGTTTGGACATCAACAGCAACAGGCCGATAACAGCTACGAGGAGGGGCGGATACTCTTACGGAGACTTCGACAGGGACGTCATACTGCCAGGTTGGCTCTTTCCTTGTTGTCCCTCTCTTAACACTCGAACCCCCCTTTTCGGTTGTTTACGTGCAACGGACATTTGCTGTGCACAGTTCGATACATAGACGTGGTTGATTAGCAACCCTCGATCATCTGACATACCATTCCATTGTTCATCGACCCATTGATTGTTCCATCACCATTTTCTTCGTTTCATGTGTAAATGTTGTATGTGTATGAGTGTGTGGTATGAATGAATAAATAGCTTGAAAGTTGTATATATATTTGTTGTGTTTTCATCGCTTCCGTCTGCGGGTAATCGCCATTCTGTCTGAGTTGTCTGCGTGTGGAAGTTGTTCGTTTGTGGCGTCTGCTCAGGGGGAGTCGTGGCGGTGACAAAATGTCACTGTACAGTAGAATGGCTCTATTTAACCCATATTATGGAACATTGATGATATATACGAGGTCACGTGAAGGTCAAGGTCATCCCAAGGCCAGTGTTTTGACTTAATAGAACTTTTGATGTAGTGTATTTCATCGTACACGAGTGTATTTGGAGCCAGATGTCAAGGTAAGTTCAAGGTCAAGAGCATAGAAAGATCAAAGTCGGCATCACCTGCATTTTAATTCCATTTTTTTTTTCACTTTAAATATTAAGAGGTTGCCCTTCTAGTTTTTTAGGTTATTAATATTGAACGTATGATTCTTTGACGCATGATAGATATCAACAAGACACTCATACTATACAAATTTGGTCAACCTCACTCCTATTCCAAGGTCACTGGAGCTGTCCAAAAATCGATTAGTATAGGTATTTTGAAGTGACCTTGAGCCTAGCCTAAACTATGAGAGATATAAGGTTTAATCGTGTTGTATTTAGAGCTGATAGGTTGATCTTTCATAAATATTCCGTTTTGTGCGTTGATCTTGAAGGTCAAAGTCATTTTAGGCTTTTCAAAAAAAAAAATTTAAAAATAGGTCATCGTACAGTGGAATGGCTGTTTATTTAAAACATAGTATGCAACAACATTTGGTTATTTTATCAGACATGCATAGAGAGATCACGTAAGGGTCAAGATCATCCCAAGGTCAGCGTTTTTTTTGTTTTGTTTTTGGCATAATACAACTTTTGTTGTACTTTATTTGATAGTACTTGAGTGTATTTGGAGCCTGAGGTCAATGTCATCTCAAGGTCAAGTGCATAGAAAGATCAAAGTCAGTATTACTTGACATTTTAATGCCACAGTTTCATTTTTGGTTTTTCTGGGCACTCATTGTCATATTAAATATTGCGAGTTCCATAAAGAGCATGTTGTCATATGGGGTTTGCCCTTTAGTTTGTACTCAAATCCATGCAATGTGAGTCTTTGTACTCAATCTCCCCAAGCCCCAACCAATTTTTGACTCACATTCATAGCAGTGTGGGTTTATGTCTTCACCACCATCGCCACCGCCCCCACCACCATCACCCCAAAAATGATATACTTTTGTGTTCCCGTCTGTGCTAAACTAAACTGTATGAAATGAATAGACGTTAAATAAAAGAACTGAACTGAACTGTCTGTGCTAAACTAGCAAGTGGCATAATGTATCAGAACCCATTTCATCTATCGGAATTAAACTTGGTAAGAAAGTGTATAAGCTTACCAAAGATACATTGAAAATGATCAGTGAATGAATTACTTCACTTCCAGGTCAAGGTCACAGGGTCAACAAATGTTAGTTAATAAAATGGAAATTTCCACTAAAATTTAACTGTTTTTTCTAAGTTATTTCTATTGAACTTATGATTCTTTGATGCATGATAGATATCAATGAGAAACACATACTTTGCAAATTTGGTCAACCTCGCTCCAAGGTCAAGTGGCTGGAGCTGTCCAAAGTGGGTTCTTATAGCTACTTTGAAGTGACCTTGACCCTAAACTATGAGAAATATAAATTCAAACGTGTTGTGTTTAGAGATAATATATTGATCTTTCATATAAGCTATGTTACGTTTTTGCGTTGATTTTGAAGGCCAAGGTCATTTTAGACCATACAACAATATTATAACATGTCTCGTCGTACAGTGGAATGGCTGTATATTTGACCCACAGTATTCATCATTGGGTTATTTAATCATACATGAGCATCAGAGATCACGTGAGGGTCAAGGCAATCCCAAGGTCAAGGTCATCCCAAGGTCACTGGTTTTATTTGGGCATAATACAACTGTTGCTGTAATTTATGTGATCGTACATGTGTATTTGGAGCCAGAGGGCAAGGTAATTTCAAGGTCACGAGCATCGAAAGATCAGTCGGTAGTAGTTGCATTTTAAGGCCACCGATTTCTTTCTTTTTTTCTTCTGGGCACTCATTTTCATGTTAAATATTGAAGTTCAGTAAGGAGCATGAGAGTCATGTGGGCTTTGTCCTTCTGGTTTTTCTTCAGATTTTTGTAAATCTGCGCAAGATGATTCATAAATAGTAATTTAAAGCAGATGGCCGTTCGTCTTTTCGTCAGTTCGTTCGTCTACCTGTCAGTCCGTTTGTCTGTTCGTCTGTGCAGATCTTTAAAGTGGCTAATTACTCGTAACCTATTTTATCTGTCACAACCAAACTTAGTAGGATGTGAGTATGTCCAAGAGAACTCAAACATTATAATTATTGGTTACTGAATGACTTCACTGGTGAGAGAAGCGCTCGGGACCTCCTTTCTTTCTTTGCCCATCTTCTCAAAGTCTATCTCTGCCAACCCTTACCTTTCCAGGCTCTAAACAGAGCCAGGTACCTACCCACTAACGCCCTTCCGTTCGACACTGGAAACCTCAGCATTGGAAACTAACATTCTACCTCGAAGGCGTATTGGCCACCCTTAACAAGAAGAACAAGAAGGAGATGAAAAAAAAAAACAACCAACAACAACAATTACAACAACAAGCATTTTATTGCAGCTGCAACTCAACCCATCATCAGTTGTCCAATGGAAAGTGGATTCCAGGACAGAACGGTGACTGTGGCAACGCTTACCTGGCCATTCCTTTTGTCGTCTCCTTCATCATCATAACCTACCTCTTTATCATCAACATGTACATCGCCGTCATTCTGGAGAACTACCAGCAGGTAGGAGATAGCAAGTTTGGGGTAAAACCGTACAAGGGTTGGTATGTGAACGCTTTGCAGCTAAGGGTGAAAACGTGCATGGGTGTAGGTGAATAATGGCAGCTTGGGGGCGACAACTTGCATGGCTGTAGGTGAACGCTTGGCAGCTTGGGGTGAACACTAGCAAGGCTGTAGGCGAACACTTGGGAACGACAATTTGCATGGCTGTAGGTGAACATGTGTATGGTTATATCCTAGGCTGTCAGTATGTAGAAAAAGTTGCAAATGCTTGATCAACATAGAAGTTCGAAATGCCAAATGTTTCGCTTATCTTTGTGATACACCAATATGCCGCAATTAGCTGGTGTCACAATTCTCCGAGTCACGATTAGTATGACTTAGTGGATTGGAAATTGCAGGGCTTTCATTTCTTGTGGAGAGGTTTACCACGCGTCACTGTGGTTATGATAATGGAGAGAAGAAGAAAAACGTGGGAACATTAAAGTAGTGCTCAAAACGGGAACGCTATATTTTGACATTTTTTGCAGGGTAAAATAACCCGTGGGCGTGTTCAAAATGGGTCCCTTTTAAGGTTGTGTTTGCCAAAGTAAAATGCTGCGATCAAACTAAGGCAGTGAGTGTACATATATGTCTGGCAGGCCCACCAACAAGAAGAGATCGGGGTGACGGAAGATGACTTCGACATGTTCTACGCTGTTTGGCAGCGCTATGACCCTGACGCCACACAGTTCATCCCTTATTCCATGGTCAGTGGCCATTTGGTGTCTTATTTGCTATCAATAGCTTGCTAGAAACAACTAAGAGTAAAAGTTGACTGCATCTACGATTTATTTATAAACCACAATTTCGTTTCCCACTTGTGAACATCACTCAATTCAATAAGTACCTTATTGTAATCACCTCCGTTGGGGTGCCGGGGGTTTCAGTATAAATAGTATCCACACTTTCTGGAAATTTAGTGCTTTAAATTCCCACTGTCGCTGTCTTTCTCATTTGCTCTTTATAATTCCTGCTCTGTTCTATCAATAGGCTATACTATCGTCTTCTTCGCTAGACCAGTCTCCTACCTTTTTTCTTGAAAACTCTTCCGGGACAAGACTCATTATTTGTGTATGAGGTCTGTTGGATCAGCTTGGGAATATTGGACGCTTTCTGCCGGGTGGTCACTAGGGCTTCCTATGATGTTATTATTTAGCAATGTAGGCATTTTATATGTATGTGTTTTGTTGATAATTTATAATGATGTTTGTATTCTATTTTGTTTTTGTAAACGGGGGTTCGATAAGTTGGGGTGAAGCCTCAGCCGTCCCCTGCGTGGGATGTCTTTATTGTAAAGTGACTGGCTGGTGGAGAGCTTTCGGTTTTACCACTAGGGCTGTTTCGGCAGATCTTTCATGCGGATTGGGGGTTGTCTGGTCCTGATTTGGCTCGGAAGAGTCCGCTGGACCTAAAGCAATAATAATGTAATGTAATGTAATGTAATGTAATGTAATGTAATGTAATCACCCTTTCCTAGTTTACAATGTTGTTCTCAGAAAACCCACCCCTCCATTTCTCTTCGCCTCGCAAAGTTTGTGATGTCCTCTCAGCTTTTATATATACATTTCAATCTATCTTTCACTCCCTGAAAAAAGGCGACGTCTGAAAAGGATCTTCTTTTGCCACCACAAAGGTTTTACAACTTTTTACTTGTCAATCCATAATATACTCATTGAGTAAAGGCAAATTAAAACGATCTTTAACGCCTGAAATTACGTAGATGTACATCTCGATTTAGTCACAATGTGCATCAGTAAGCTTAAATATTGATGCTGGGAACAAATACCAATACAGTTTAGTTTTCAACAAGAACTCAAACTTAGGTCAGACAACACATGCTGTGCCCAACAAGCCAACATATAACACTGACTAACCCCATGTCTGTCTGATAACCATAAAAAAAACAACAACCCATAAGGCAATCTAGATGTACATTCCACAACCGAGAGATTATGAGCCTGTCTCAAAAGGTGGATTTCTTCTACTCAAAAATAAAAAGTGTTGCAGAGCAATCAATTTCCTGTCAAACTGTTGTCTGATTGACGAGATTACGTGCTCTAAATGCCACTGACCTGCATAAAATGCCTTGCCACACCACCAAAAGCAGAAGATGAATGGTCAGGCGGGGAGAACATAATTATGTCGTGTCGCCTTGTCCTGCGTAACCCAATGTCACACCAAAGGATTCTGCACAGCAGGAGCCACCCAAGACTAGTCTATCCAACAAATTGACGGTAGACAACCTCTTTCCCAAGCCTGAACCAGTCGCCTCCAAATCTGCCACACACATAATAATTACAATTTTTACTTCATAATTACAATTTTTACGTGATCATGCTTAATTCTGACTAAGGCGGCTTCCTAGCGCCAAAACCTGCATTTACAGGTATCAGTAATCAGTAATTAACACGTATTAACACGTGTTCTGTGTAATTCACATTATGACGGCCTACTAGCTCTAAAACCTGATAATTACACATATCATGTGATAATCACAAATATCGACGACATATTTACAATTAACACGTAAAAATTATAATTATCAAGTGAAAATTACAATTTTCGGTTTTGGCCCATTTTCAGATGGATTGCTAGAGCCAAAACTGAAAATTAAACATGTTCACGGAAAAATATTTGTATTTTTTCAATGATAATTGTCATTATCCCTTGATAGTTATAATTTTCCAATATTTGTAATTATCTCATGATATTTGTAATTATCAGGTTTTGGCGCTAGGATGGCGTGGCAAATACTGATAATTATTAATTAACACTATGGATTACCGGAATCTCTGTAAATTACACAGAACACGCGTTAATTTAAATTATCTCGTGATAATGATAACTCTCGGTTTTGGTGCTGGTAGCTAGGCTGTCATAGCGGCTCTTTGCCACCATCTGTCCAGTACCTGGGCAGTTTTAAGCTAAGCTAAGCTCATTGACGCCGGTTGACTTAGGCCTACAGCAGCTGAAAAATACCTCGGTAGCAATCCAACCTGTCCGGCAGCCGGTTCATCCAATCCCGGACAGTCGGTTGTGTCGTGCTCTCTGATGAGGGCGAAGAAGACAAGAAAAGTAGACAAGAACAGTAATATCTACCTATCTAACAACCTATGGCCTTCACAGTATTGATCTGAATGAACTGTGTGTAAATCTCGTTAACTGATCAAATCAAAATTCACCCCTGAACTACAAACGGGTTTGGTGCTGCATTTTCAATCTAGTCATTTCCCAAGCAGAAAAGATTGTGTTTCTCATCACAGGTGATACCACACTGATATGTTTCCCACGAAATGTGACACTAAGCGCAATGCTGTCACGCAAGAAACAAGTACTTATTCACATGCCTGTTTGCATAGAATATAGTCAGAAGATGCACGTGCAGAGTTTGTATGTGCGTAATTCTTGATCGGCGAAGCAAGAGTGTACACAGTTTTCGACTTCTTAATGTAACATCGTTTTTCATGTACTCCTATGACAAAATGTGTGATTCCTTACATCTTAAATTACCCGTGACAACTAAATAATGCTTACATGGTCTGCGACAATCCATGAATTTTTCAAAAGGAACTTTGTCTGCCTATACGCCTCCCAACTCCGGAATCAAGTTTAAAGAACCCATACCAATGTGTGTTCATATTTTGGTGTCGATTTTTGCGGCTAATTGGGAAAATTTTACCCATGACATTGTGACAACAATGTCTTGTTGGCGAAGTGTATTCGCTTCCAGTCAGTCAAGACACCCCTGCTGTTTATCAGAAAATTTAGTGTTTTGTTAGCGGTTTATTTGTCCTGGTTTCGTTAATCAAATGGTTTCTGCCAAGCGATCAGAGTTCGTCTGCTACACTCTAGCGTGACAACAAATGAAGGGAATTAATAACATTCTGTTTTAAAACTGGAATTACGGTACGATCCTGTTTGTAATTGTATATTTTATGCAATTGGAAACATTCTGGGCATTAATCTATATAATTCTCTGGAGAGAATTAAACTTTTCAGCATGTTGATTTAGCATACTGTTTGTCAAGATAAAAATGGCGAACATTTTGGTCTGAATTCTTGCAGAAAATTGTTAACATTTCTTTTTATTTTGTTTTCTTTAAAACGGGTAGCAATAAAACAAATTATTTCTCAATTCAGATAGTTTCACCGATTCATAACCTTTTTAGTTGCAAACTACTTGTGGATACAATTATAGTATTGGTGTCATGAGATGGACCTTTTGAGAAGGGCTCATATGCATGCCAATTCTCAGGCGAAGAATGTGAACCATGTCACAGCTTACGATTTGCGATTACGCCTATATAATTATTCTTTTATTATTACAAATGCGCATACCCCGTTGTACAACTGCAAATGTGCATGTGCACGATAATACCCTATATTGATCGTATGTAAAATAATACTACAGCTACATTTACAACCAAAAAAAATAAATAAAAAAAATAAACTAAAATAAAAATTTTAAAAAAGGAAAGAAAATGAAAAAAAAAAGAGAACAATAAAACAGGGAAAGGATGAGGAGGAAAATCAAATAATCAAAATGAAAAAAAATGATAAAAAGAAGTAGGAAACCTCCAATGCTCCAAGTCATGAATTAATATGACCAAAGATAAACCTGACCCCTTAAAAAAAAATAATAATTTAAAAAAAAAATATATCTATATATATATATATATATATATATATATATATATATATATATATATATATATATATATATATATATATATATATATATATATATATATATATATATATATATAGTGTAAATCTCATAGTAGTAGTAGTAGTATTTGTAGTAGTAGATAGAGATTTTTTTGTTTTTTTTTTAAAATCCTCCTGACCTATTCCACGCCTCTTCTGTCAACACTTGTGCACGGGTCACTTACTGCAATTTTGATAAAACGTGACCTTTAATCGTCGCATTCTCTAACTTTACCTATAAAGTTTGGGTTGCTATCCAGCAACAGCTTTAAAGGCCTAATTACACGTGTCATCTCATTTCGACATCCCCATCGCCTTTGGTCATTGATAAACGACTATTTTCCATCACACGTTTCAACACATTCCTGCATCGAAGGAATGTGGCATTCTATCCTATCCTATCCTATCCCGTAATTCGAAAGTCGTTGTGGCATCATTTTGAATTAATTTGCCCTCTAGTGAACTCTCTTCCCTCGAACGCCAGACACTCTTCTTCAATTCAAAGTTTTAAAAGCAACATGAAAACCTTTCTCTTTCAGCAGCACTTTACATAATTTACATTCTTTCTTCATTTAGTATTTTTGTTTTGTGTCTTTCCGTGTGTGCGTGTGTGCATGCATTTCTATGCTGTCTATATATAAAACATGAATGTATGATTGGATGAATGTTGGTGTGTGCGCGCCTACATCCGCAGGGTAGGCGCCTTACAAAATAATGCTAATTATTATTATTATTAGTCTTGTCATGTTCAACCAATGTGTGTTCTGTATTGTGGCCGCGGCAACAGATAATGGCTGACAGCTGTCGATACATTGATATTGAATGCCGACGAAAAGCTGATAAAAAAGAGAATGTTGACACAAAATAAGATTTTAGACAAATAAATCTAGCAGCTTCCGCTTACGGGTGCATTGTAGTTTGCGTTCATCGGTATAGAAAATAAGACTCAATTCTAGTTTGTTCAGTTCCATGTCGGCGCGATGAATGCGTCATATGAGAGTCATGCACCTTTGTGCGTCGCATTTCTTCGCTT
This sequence comes from Oncomelania hupensis, assembly GCA_036898135.1. Taxonomy (NCBI): domain Eukaryota; kingdom Metazoa; phylum Mollusca; class Gastropoda; order Littorinimorpha; family Pomatiopsidae; genus Oncomelania; species Oncomelania hupensis. The sequence continues at coordinate 155,941,358 of CM072511.1, forward strand.
TTCATCAATTGTCAACGCAACTATTGGTACATGTGCAGAGGTCATCAGTGCATTTATTGTTGTTATATCTATTATTTGCATTACTTACTATTTATTCTCTATGTACCTGTATTTATGCATGCGCGGATGTGTTTGGTTATAATTTTATCTCGACGTATGGCAACCATTTGTCCTTTTGTACAGTTCATCTTTCTGCTTATCTTTTTTTGCGTTTGTGTTGTCAACTTGTTCATCGTGTGTTATGTGTATATTTTTTGGGTACTGCAGCATTGACTAACTGCATTGCTTGTGTGTTTACTTGGCAAAACAATATTTTATATCCACTTCCTTCTGGGTGACAAAAGTACTCAAATTGAAGTCACAAGATTTGCCACTTATTGCCAGGTGACCCATGCTCATATGCAAGGAATATATTTTTATGTGAGGCACTGCTAACACACAATACGTAGCCTACACGTACAAATATATTGATCACATTACCAGTAGTATGGACAGATAATTAATTTACAAGATACTGATGAAAACATAACCAGTATTCTCAAGAATTGCACATTTCATTTTGTAGATGAAGACGATAAATCTGTTTGTATCATATATTTACTAGGTTAGACTTCATCTGTTTACTCCAAAATAAAAAGTTTGTTGGCGTATGTGTTAGTGCATACTGATCTTGCTTCAAGAAAAATGTACGAGAGAAGCATGGTTTGTTTATTAATTGATGCATGTATGTTGTCAGCTGAATGACTTGGTGGCGGATCTGGACGCCCCACTAGGCATAGAGAAACCGAACGACATAGCGCTTGTGTCTCTCAACCTCCCCATCTTAATTGGAAACCGTCTCCACTTTCTCGACATCCTTATTGCGCTCGTCAAGGTCAGATATGCAGCTGTTGTTGGACGTTTCTTCTGTTGTACACTAGTTGGCCTTTATGGTGTTGTGGTGGTGTTGGTGATTGTTTCTGTTGTTCAATTTCTGCATGTTATTGTTTCAGTTTATTTTATGTTCAGCCAGGGTTGTTTCATGAATTCAGACATGTTCTATGTTTAAGACCTTTGAGGTTACGGTTCATCATGTCACGAATGTTTCAGGTTGCTCTATTCCAATGTTATTTTTATTTCAGACGTGTTCAGCGTTAATGTTATAATTGTTTCAGATTGTTCTGTGTTGGTGTAAGATGTGGCCTATGAATATTTTAAATACTCTGTATGTTTCAAACGTATTCCGAATTAATATTGTGAAGTTTCAGATTATTCTTTATCATTGTAATGACTGATATAGACTGTTTTGTATTAATGACAGGAACAGGTGAGTTGTTGTAATATTTGGCATGTTTCAGACATTTTTGTATTTCCAGACGTATCTGGAGTTACTTTAAAATCGTCGGGAATTACAAACATCCAAATGTTGGTCTGTCTGTTCGACCGTAGGTCATTTGGAAGCATTATCTCAAGAACCACTGAACGGTGCTATATCCAAAGGTCAAGGTCACTGGGGTAATTTTGCTAAACACTTTTGTTCAATATCTCAAAACACGGCCGAAGCGATGTTGTTTTGACCATCCTGAAGGATCGCTTCAGCCTATCCTATCCTGTCCTATCCTATCCTATCCTATCCTATCCTATCCTATCCTATCCTATCCTATCCTATCCCGTATCTCCGAAGACGTTGGGGCACCAAAGATGATCGTTTTACCAGCGTACTCCATCTTTTTCTGTCCCCAGCAACCCTCATGGCTTCGCTCAGTGTTAAGCCAGTCCATTCTCGAATGTTGTCTTCCCTCCTCTTTTTCGGTCTCTCTCTTCTTCTATCTCCTTGCACTGTGACTTGCAGGATGGTCTTTGCAAGGCCTGATGATCTGGTGACGTGGCCGTACCATCGGAGTTTCTTCACCACTGTGAGCAGGTCATCGTGTTGTCCAATGGTGTAATGGTCTGTAGGACTTAGTTTTTGGTGATTTGCTGGGTATAGGAAATGCTCAGAAGTCTTCTGTAGCACCTCATCTCCAGGCATTATATTCTTCGTTGTAGATCTGCTGTGAGGGTCCGTTTTCGCAAGCGTATAGGAATGTGGAGATGACAAGGGAGCGCAGCAGCCTTATCTTGGAATGTAGACTGGTGTTTTTTTCTTTCCAAATGGGCTTCGATCTTGCCAGGGCAGCAGTTGTTTGTGCGATCCTGGAGAGGACTTCCTGTCGGGACTCATTGTCTGATACAATGGTTCCTAAATATTTGAAGCTGTGCACTGTGTTGAGGGATTGGCCTTGGACTTTGATGTCCGTGTTGATGCCATTGGTGTTGTTGGTCATCGTTTTGGTCTTCTCTGCACTTATTTCCATTCCATAGGCTCTGGAGGTGGTGTCAAGCCTCTGTACCAGCTTTTCAAGTTTTTGTTCCTCTCCAGCCAATCCATCAATGTCAGCGGCGAAGGTTGGAGATTACTCTACTCCCTTTGCTAACTGTGCCTTCGTGATTTGTAAGGCAGCCTTTCTTGAGATATTGAACAAAACTTGTTTAGCAACAAAATTACTCCAGTGACCTTGGCCTTTGTGTAGAGCAAATATGATGGCCGAGAGTCAATCCACTAGCCTATGTAGTCATTTGGTTATCGGTCAGTCGGTCACGCGGTCGCTCCCAATTTCACATTTTTGTTCCAAACACACTTTTTGCCTTATCTTAAGAATAACTGAGCCGAAATTCATCGTGTTTACTTTGTGGATACCTAACGACTGCTAAGCATGTTCGATTATTTGAATTTGTACTTTCTCAAAGGTCAAGGTCATTGTTCTTCACCAGTTTTCAAACACGTTTTGCGCTGTATATATCTAGAATTTGGCGTAGCCGGTTTTGATAATGTTTGATTACAGATAGTGGCACATCATTCCGTTTTTCCCTTGGCTTCGTTAGGATAGAGACGAGTCACCACACCGCCAAGAAAATTCACATTTTTGAAAATGATTGTTTTACAGGCCATGTATGCGAGTGTCTGGAAACACATTTGGATGGGTTGCCATCTTGTTGTATACTAATGTTATCAATGTTTCAGTTGTGGTTGCTATAAACGTTATGAATGTTTCAGAACGTGCTGGCCCAGTTTGAAGAGAGTGAGGACATGTTCACGATGAAACAGCAGATCAACTCCAAGTTCGCGGCTAGCTTCCCCTCCAGGGCCAGAATGACTGTGGTGTCTAGCACCATACAGCGGAAGAAGGAAGATGTGGCCGCCAAAACATTGCAGCGGGCCTGGCAGGGCTTCAAAGCACGCAGGGTAAGAGGCCCTCTTCTTCTCCAAGAGCAGTTGACCCAAAACACCAAGCTTCACCTATAACGAAAGATAACGACTGCGTTGGGGACTGACTGACCAACACGCTTCATGCGTCTCACGTCAAGGGAACTATATTCATAATACACGTATTGTGCACATAAAAGTTGAAAGGACACGTTGGTCACACCTCTTTTTACACCCATAGCTCCTCACAGAGGACAATCCCAAGTTCGCCCGAAATGACACAGCCATTTTTCAATTTTTTTTAATTTTAATAATAATAAAAATAATAATAATAAAAATAATAATAATAATAATAATAATAATAATAATAATAATAATAATAATAATAATAATAATAATATTATTATTATTATTATTATTATTATTATTATTATTATTATTATTATTATTATTACTATTAATGTTCAGTGGCAGTGGTAGTGTATTTTCTTTTTTAATTTTTTTTTTTACCCAGGCGTTTTCTAGTAGGAAGGACGATTGTAATAATTATAGTAATCTATTTGTATTAATCGTGCCCATCATTTTAGTGCAATAATCGGTAACGGTATTTCACGTCTAAGTTTTGGTCCGGTTGGAATGCTTATTTCGTATGTTACATTTTTGTTGTAGACGATCAACTCCATCATGCAGATGAAGGTGAAAAAACTGCGATCATTGACCACGGACTCCCCCCAATCATTGGCGGCGGTGGAGCAGTTAGGGCTGAACGTGTCTCTAGCCTGTGCCAAGTACTTTGGGGAAGTCATGGAATTCCCCACGTCGTCCGAGGGAACTATGGAATTTTTGCAAAGCTGTCACGGCATTGGTATTGAAGAACAACCCGACGCCTGGCTGAAATAGCGACCCTTCGTTATCTGTTAAGCGCGCTGTATGACAATGATCCATTGCCTACTGCATGTGCAGTTGTGGTGTTGCTGTCACACCATGTTAACTCGTAATAAACAATTTGAAGTCATCACGTTAGGTACTTCCATCACCAGGTTTCGGATTCTGTGAGATGAAATGCAAAACTAAGGAAAAATAAGATGCCCGACATGATCTCAAATTACGTTATTCTTGCCGTGTGTTAGTTTGCAGTCTTACTAGCGGTTTGCTTTGTATGAAAATATTACATCGGTGAAAAGATGCCTAAACCTTTTCGCCGATCACATAGACTAGACCTACTACATGTTTTAGAATTTAGATTCAAGTGTGAAAATTTTTACTTGTTTAAGCGTTAATGGTTGGGTTTGTTTGTTTGGGTTTGAATGTTGGATCGCATGCGTTTAACAATTTCAATGTGGATTCGCCTTCCTCTCCAGCACTCCCCCACTTTCCCTCACCCCCTCCCACTCCTACTCTACCCCCTCCCCCTTCCCCACACCCTCTGAACTTCGTCACATAATCAAAGAATCTTAAAACCTTTCTGCTCTGATCGCCTGTGATTCGCTTACTGTGTTAGTGTTATTATGAAAACTGAGTTGTACAAATTGTTATGATTTTGTGTTTTATTTTTTATTTTATTCATTTGTTTAAATTTTTAGTTGTCGAATTATCGCTTTGTAGTGAACAGACGTAAAATTAAAATAAAAAGATAAAACACTTTGAAACCGACAAAACGTTATCCACTCAATTTGACATTCATATTTATATAAAACATTGAATTGAATTGGTTCGGTTAAGGCCCGGCCACACAAATAGTGTTACGAACCAGGCCACACTTGTGTTACAATTATGGATTCCTTATGTATGTCCTTGCACACTGGCTAACGTAACATTTCACAAGGATAGCGCATGTTTGATTTCTTCTGCAAAAATACATAAACCGGGCTTACGAGGACCAATCAGAAGCAAGAGTGTGACGTCGCGAGTTTAGAGATCAAACTAAACTCCTCCCACACGTATGATTACACGCAAGAAAGATTGTCTGCTACACACGACTTGGCGAGCTAAGGTAGTTGAATTCACTTGTTTCGTGTTGATCTTAGTAAAGTTGTTTTATATTATAGTGAAAACGTGAAAGATTACACCGTCATAAAAAAAAGTGCCTTGTTGTAGTGAAATTCCACAGCTAGGCTTACATACGTTTATAAATTCGAACGGGACCGTGATAAACATAGCGCCACTACTTTCGACCCAATGCGAAAGCCGTAAAACGTGAGCCAAATGTTGCCATACGCTCATACGGTGTGGTCACCCGTCAAAATTCCTGTTATTGAAAAATCTCATAACCCAATGCATAAGCCGTAAGACGTAAGCCAAATGTGGCCACTACTTAACTGGTTCGACGACTGCACAACGTGTCCGGGGACGTAAATTTACCCAAACAAACAAACAAAAAGACTTTCAGTCTGTTGAGAGATGCTTACGTCCGTAAATGGTCAGCGGTGGGTGCTAACGTATTAAGCGGTTACAACAGTTTGCACGTGTGCAGATGTTTTATCTGCGTGTATACATGTATGTGTCTGTTTGTCGCGTCCGTTTGTGCAAAACTGGCAAGTGAATTAATGTGTCAGAACCTATTTCAGCAATCACAACTAAACTTGAGAAGATGGTGTATATCCATGAGACCTCATACATTATCAATGGATTAGTGACTTCACATCAAGGTGAAGGATACAGGGGCAACAATTGTTAGTAATAAAATGACAATTTTTGACAAAGTTTAACTTTTTTGACTTATATGCATAGCAATGTAAGTCTATGTAGTCAAATCCCTCCACCCAAAAGGACTATATAGGACTCGACTCATCTCGCACAAATTTGCAACAATCTGGATCTTTTATTTTTTGGGGGGTGGGTGGGGGGTGGGGTGGGGTGGGTGGGTGGGGAGGTAAGATAAGGGTAGGGTTGGTGGTGGGTGGAGGGATTGGACTACATTAACTTACTTTGCTATGCACATGAGTAAAAAAAATATCGAGAAAAAAATTTCCGTCCCTCCATCTGTCGTCCGTCGTCCACCGTCTGTCTGTGCAAAAATCTTTAAAGTGACTAAGTGCTCGACTATGCACAACCAAACTTGGTTCACCAATGAGACCTCATAAATGATCAGTAAATAAATGATTTCACGTCAATGTCAAGATAAAAGGGTCATCAAATGTTGTTTTTTAAAGGACCTTTTTTTTTTTTAAAACAAAATTTCAATGTTTTTTCATAGGTTAGTTATTTTGAACTTATGATTCTTTGATGCACGACTGATATTAATGAGACAAACATACTATGCAAATTTGGTCATCCTCGCTATAAGGTCAAGATTAGTTAGTTAGTTATTTATACCCCCCCCCCCCCCCCCCCCCCCCCCCACTCTCTCCTGTGGGGTTACCAGGGGTTTCTGTATAAATAGTATCCCCACTTTCTGGAAATTTAGTGCTTTAAAATCCCCCCTGTCGCTGTCTTTCTCCTTTGTTCTTTCTCATTCCTACTCTGTATGTGAATCTACTATACTATCTTCTTCTTCGCTAAACCAGTCACCTACCTTTTTTCTTGAAAACTCTTCCAAAACTCCTCATTTGTGGATGAGGTCTGTTGGGTAAGCTTGGGAATATTGGACGCTTTCTGCCAAGTGGTCAATGGGGCTTCCTGTGATATTATTAATTAGCAATGTAGGCATTTTTTGTGTATGTGTTTTGTTGATATTTTATAATGATGTTTATATTTTATTTTGTTTTGTAAACGGGGGTTCGATAAATTCGAATATTGCCTCAGCGTCCCCTGCGTGGGATGCCTTTATTGTACAGTGACCGGATTGTGGATTGCCTTCTGTGTTACCACTAGGGTTGTTTCAGCAGTGGTCCTGATTGTGTGGTCCTGATTCGGCTCTTTGCAGTCCGCTGAACCCTGTAAGCAATGACTAACTAACTAGTCATTTAAAGGGTCACGCGGACTGCAAAGAGCTGAATCAAGATCGCAGCTTGGTTGAAAGAGGACTCGCCCTCGATCCAAATAGAAGATCTGCTGAAACAGCGCAACACTGAAGGCACTCCAACCAGCCGGTCACTTTACAATAAAGCCGAAAGGCATCCCATGCAGGGGACGCTGAGGCTATACTCTAATTTATCGAACCCCCGTTTACAAAAACAAAATAGAATATAAACATCATTATAAGATATTAACAAAACACATACAAATAAAATGCCTACGTTGCTGAATAATAATACCATAGAAAGCCCTCGTGACCATTTGGCAGAAAGCGTCCAATATCCCCAAGCTGACCCAACAGATCTCATACACAAATGAGGACTTTTGGGAGAGTTTTCAAGAAAAAAGAAAGGTGACTGGTCTAGCGAAGGAGACAGAAGATTGATTGAACAGATTAGGAACGTGAAAGAACAAATGAGAGCGACAGAAACAGTGGTAATTCATCCAACGTCACCGATTTTGGCACAATACAACTAATGCTGTAGTTTATTTGATCGTACGTGAGTGTATTTGGAGCAGGCGGTCAGTGTTATCTCAAAAATCAAAGTCAGTATTATTTTACATTTTATTGATACCGTTTCATTTTGCTTTTTTTTGGCATCAATTTGAATATTAAATATTGGAAGTTCCATAAGGAGCATAATTATACGTCATACGGACTTTGCCCTTCTAGTTACTACTACTACTACTACTACTACTACTACTACTACTGCTACTACTACTACTACTGCTGCTGCTGCTGCTGCTGCTGCTGCTGCTGCTACTGCTACTACTGCTACTACTGCTACTGCTACTGCTACTGCTACTGCTACTGCTACTACTACTACTACTACTACTACTACTACTACTACTACTACTACTACTACTACTACTACTACTACTACTACTACTACTACTACTACTACTACTACTACTACTACTACTACTACTACTACTACTACTACTACTACTACTACTACTACTACTACTACTACTACTACTACTACTACTACTACTACTACTACTACTACTACTACTACTACTACTACTACTACTACTACTACTACTACTACTACTACTACTACTACTACTACTACTACTACTACTACTACTACTACTACTACTACTACTACTACTACTACTACTACTACTACTACTACTACTACTACTACTACTACTACTACTACTACTACTACTACTACTACTACTACTACTACTACTACTACTACTACTACTACTACTACTACTACTACTACTACTACTACTACTACTACTACTACTACTACTACTACTACTACTACTACTACTACTACTACTACTACTACTACTACTACTACTACTACTACTACTACTACTACTACTACTACTACTACTACTACTACTACTACTACTACTACTACTACTACTACTACTACTACTACTACTACTACTACTACTACTACTACTACTACTACTACTACTACTACTACTACTACTACTACTACTACTACTACTACTACTACTACTACTACTACTACTACTACTACTACTACTACTACTACTACTACTACTACTACTACTACTACTACTACTACTACTACTACTACTACTACTACTACTACTACTACTACTACTACTACTACTACTACTACTACTACTACTACTACTACTACTACTACTACTACTACTACTACTACTACTACTACTACTACTACTACTACTACTACTACTACTACTACTACTACTACTACTACTACTACTACTACTACTACTACTACTACTATGATGTGCATTTTTGATCAACCTGCAAGGTCAAATCTAAAAGTAAGTACAGAATTTTATGAGAGAATAGATGTCATCATAGCTTAGAGGTCAAAGGTCTGTACACACAGACGAAACGAAAATAGCGTTCCTATCTACTATACGCAACAGTGTTTTTGAGTTATTGAACAAATTAAGAAATTAGCGATATGGCAATGTATTTCATTTGCTAATACTGACCCTGACCTTTTCGTTACAGAAAAACGGAAAATCTCAAAATGCACGTGTTCATAACTTGTATTGATGTCGGAAAAAAATATGTAGTTTTATTCACCACTTCAGACATTCTGGCGAGTCAAATATCACTAGCTGTGCTTTATTTTACTTCCACGTACTTAGCATCCCGTATAAAACGTTTGAAATTTAATTTCAAATATTTCCGGAGTTAATAAACCACATACATAAACATAACTTGCGGTAATTGTGAACTTGTCCTTTGACCTTCGGAATAATTATGATATTGGGCATTATTATTATTATTATTATTATTATTATTATTATTATTATTATTATTATTATTATGAACATTTTGAAACGCCTCATCTTGACAGCTCTAAGCGTGTACAATAAATATAAAATAACGCACACAAAGTCAAAGCATTGTAACAACGACAATGTTTAAAGATTCAAGCTGATAAAAAAAAAGTAACAACCATGGAAGGAAATGACAGTCGACTGAAAATTACTGACAAATACAATCAGGATGAAAAAACAACGTATGCGAGGGAAAGAAATTGTAAACAATAAACAAATATGATATGTAACAATAAAGGAATGAGTCGTGGTGATGGGTGATGGAATTATTCAAATTCTCTCTCTCTCTCTCTCTCTCTCTCTCTCTCTCTCTCTCTCTCTCTCTCTCTCTCTCTCTCTCTCTCTCTCTCTCTCACACACACACACACACACACACATTATAATCGATACATTACATTACACGATTATTGCTTTAGGTCCAGCGGACTCTTCCGAGCCAAATCAGGACCGGACAACCCCCGATCCGCATAAAAGATCTGCTGAAACAAACCAAGTGGTAAAACTGAAGGCTGTCCACCAGCCAGTCACTTTACAATAAAGACATCCCACGCAGGGGACGCTGAGGCTATACACTAATTTATCAAACCCCCGTTTACAAAAACAAAATAGAATACAAACATCATTATAAATTATCAACAAAACACATACATATAAAATGCCTACATTGCTAAATAAATAACATCATAGGAAGCCCTAGTGACCACCTGGCAGAAAGCGTCCAATATTCCCAAACTGATCCAACAGACCTCACACACAAATAAGGAGTCTTGTCCCGGAAGAGTTTTGAAGAAAAAAGGTAGGTGACTGGTCCAGCGAAGAAGAAGATAGTAAAGCAGATTCATAGAAAAGAGCAGGAATGAGAAAGACAGCGACAGTGGGAATTTAAAGCACTAAATTTCCAGAAAGTGTGGATACTATTTATACTGAAACCCCCGGCACCCCAACGGGGCAACACGCACGCATACACATACAAACACCAAGCAGGGATAATCGACAGGCGACTTACTGAGCGAACAGTTGTGTCTTAAGATTAGTTTTGAAAGTCTGCAAAGATTGAGAGTGTCTGATGGAATGAGGGAGATTATTCCAGGTAGCGGGGGCGTGATACGAGAATGGACGTTGACCGTATGTTTTGGTGCGTGTGCCAGGAATTCTGAACATTCGATTGGGCGAGAGGGTGTATAGAGTTGTAGTAGGTCAAAAAGATCATTGGGAACAGTAGATTCGGTGATGTTGAAGCAAAGGGATGCAACCTTGTGGTTAATTCTTTGTGGAACAGGAAGCCAATGCAAGGATGTCGAAGAGAAGTGAGTTATGATCGAACTTAGAAGAGCGAAAAATGAGGCGAGCAGCATCATTCTGAACTTTTTGACGTTTGTTAAGTACATAGTATGTGGAACCAGAAAGAAGAGAATTGCAGTAATCGAGTCGAGAGAGAAAAAATGCGCAAGGAGAATCTTAGTAGTGAAAACAGCATATACAATATACCATACAATATCACTTTATTGATCTCAAACTGAGAAATTCGATACATGGTATGCAATCCGACATAAAAATTGAGAGTACATGGACAAGAACTAAAAACGTATTAGCACATTATGCATACATAATTATACAACACATATTCACGTTTCATTGCTACTTGTAAGGCACATAGACTGGACATTGCTTTCAAGTTCTCGCACAGCACACTTACTGTCGCATTTATTCCAACATTGAACATGTCATTTCTCTAAGATGCATAGACTAGATAGGCTATTGCCTTTCTCATTGCATATTATCACAACATTTGTTCCGAGATACTCATCCATCACACACACATACCGCTCCCCCCCCCTCCCCTCCCACACACACACCTAGTGACTAGGAGCAAACATTATTGACTAGATTGCCTTCCTCACTACATGTTATCACAACATTTGTTCCAAAAATACCTTCTCATCCTTCACAGACACACACATTAAAACACACACATACACACAGGCACACTCATAGTGACTAGGAGCAAACATTATTGACTAGGATACGTTCCAAATATCACTTAAACATTGCATCAGGGGAAAACATATCTCACAATGAACACAATTGTATAGATCATGGACACTCATTCCTGCAATCTTGCACGCAACATATTCATAACATGAATGGAATTGGGCACAAAACTCTTTCTTGCTCTCACTGTGGACATTTTTGGCATTCCGATTCGATGTCTGCGCCCTGACGGCATGAGTTCATAGTGTGTAGCCAGAACATGGCTCGGGTCACTCGCAATTTTATATGCCTTTCGCTCAACCTGACGTTCGTACAGCACACACAATTCATCCTGCCTTTCATCCGTCACTTTCGCACAGACGTGTACAATCCTGTTCAATAGACTACGTTTGTTTTTCTCACTCAACCCTCCATACCAACACAGGAAGCCAAAGGTCACAACAGACTGAACAAAACATCTGTAAAAGTTGGTTAACACCGTACGACTGACATTGAGGGAGCGAAGCTTCTGAAGGCAATATAATTCTGGATTGACATTTCTTGTGTATGCTTGTTGTGTTGGAATTAAAATTGAGATTGTTGTCTACAATGGGGCCTTCATGTAAGTATTTGTATTCATTGACTCTTTCCACCCTTTCTCCCCCCTATCTCCAAATCTGGAATGGCAACGGGGTTTCTTCTGAAATCTATTATAAGTTATTTTGTCTTCTTTACATTCAGGTTGAGATAGTTATCATTGCACCATGCGGTGAACTTAGAGACTTCTCCTACATAGACGGAGTGAAAATTTTAGAGATCTTGTAGAGCTATGTCGCAGAGTAGAATCTAATTGATGAAAGGGGTGTCAGTGGAGCCAGAGCAATCGTTTGTGTAGAGTGTGAAGAGAACAGGGAAGAGAACAGTGCCTTGGGGAGAGCCAGTGGAGGTGGAACGGGAGGAAGAAAGACAGTGTTGAAAGCGGACAGACTGTGAGCGGTTGACAAGAAAGTTGACAATCCAAAGAACCAGTCTCGGACTGACATTCAGAGCCAGAAGTTTGCGCTGTTCCTCAAATCAACAATCAGGCTCAAGGCGCGACGATCTTTACCAACATACACGCTCATATGTTTCACCCGCTTCCACATACACATCAAACACACATCGATCACTCAAACGTGTGGTGTAAAAGCAAGGAGATCGCTATTAGGAAACGGAGAGGAAATCAA